>VZRV01002991.1:429982-747867 GCA_013398115.1 Falcunculus frontatus
AAACCTTGACTAATTGTCAGGGAAAACCTCTAGGGCCCTTAACAGTACGGGGGGATCCTTCTTAAGTCCTTAGCTCAGCACTGAGCCCAAGCTCCCGGCTCCTTTGGGCATTTTCCAGGCCTGCCTCCACCAGAACTTCACCATCCTGCAGCACCCAGGATTTTGGAATGGGATACGGAGCAGGCCCCGCGGCACCCAGGATTCTGGGATGGGACACGGAGCAGGAGAGCTGCAGCAGTGCGCCCTAGAGGTGACAGACGTGGGAACATCAGGCACTTGAACGTGTGCCACGAGAGCTACAAATCCTCATAGAATTTTAATTGAAAAAAAAAAAACCAAACCAGCAACCCAACCCACCACCAAGCCGACTCCCTTTACAGCAAGGGCACAGCAGCTGATTTGCATACCTTAGGGGTACATTTTATAAGCAATGGGAGGTGATTTAGCTGCGTGACTCCCATTGTTGTTAATGGGAGCTGTACAGCTAAATGATGAAGCGTTGAAAATGTGAACTCCTTAATATTTCAGTTGACTTTAATTTTTATTTTTGAGCTAACACAGTTAATTAGATGGTATTTTCCTAAGGTATGTCCACGGCAAAGTGCTATTTATGAGCTAACTTAAAAACCCATTCTGCCAAATAGAAGCATAAACAAATATCTGTCATGCCAAAAAATGCTCTACATCACATGCAAGTAATTTTAACCATGGCATTAAAAGCCCGTACTGAGTTCCTGCTATGTCTAAGATTACTCACTGAAGGCTGGTGCCAGCTTTGTCCTAGGCTGGCTACATGGGTTTGGAAATGAATACTGGTTCCTTTATCACAAGCAGTAGCGAGGACACAGTTTTTCTGCTTACTGGGCTCTTACTGCTTATTTCAGAAATCTGCAAACTATAATTCCCTGAGATGAATTTGTGGAATTGTATTGGCATTAGCAATGACACTGATTTAATTTTTATTCTGAACTGATGAATCAATCCCTGAACTGTGTCAGGACTCACCTTCCCAGAGCTGCCTGGGTGTATCAGTATTTCACAACCAGCCGCTCTGCAATTTGCCCTCTCTTCCCCACATCACTGCAATGCCCTAAAAAGACCACTTGCTTTCATGGATTTTATTCTTTCCATATCATTCTTGACTTCTGCCACTTTTGTCCTCAGCTTATTCTCGTCTCCGTTCCCCCTCTCTGTTGCTGCACCCTCACTCTCTCAAGACATGGAAGCGGTATCTCAGTTGAAGATTTTCTTCTTTTCAGTTATTCCCCCGCTGCAGATCAATCATCCTTTCCTGTTTTAAAGTGATTTAATTGTCACATTTCAGTTTATCTATCCCATTTCTGACAATAATTTACCTAACAGCATCTCTTCACTCCAGTTCTTTTTGCTGAAATCTGGTCTTGCAATGTGCTGGCGTTCTCAGCTTTTACACCTAGTGACACATCAGCAGCAAACTCCACAGGGCTAAACCCAAACACTGTAAAACCTTTTTGATGAGCACTCAGCTCTGGGGTGAGGACACAAATGAAACTCACTCTGGAACTGGTCTTTACCCCTTTTGGCACACGCCCAAAGTTTTAAACTCTACTCAAGAATATTACCAATTATTTAATACACTTGGGCCCACAAACAACAACAAACAGTTTTCTCTTGTGAGCTGAAAATAAAGATGCAAGTAAAAGAGCAAACACCACAAAACTGAGCCATGCAAAGATTTCCAGCAAGACTTCAGGCAATTGAACACGAGTCATATTCAGCTGAGATGTCAGATCTGAAAACCATCTCAGCGTGGTGCAAATGGCCTGGTTTTTCTTTTTGATTCTTATTGCTTTAGTTTTGTTTATTCTTATGTAACCTGTCAGCAAAACTTACTGTGCTTCTGGACTGTTTGTGGTCCCCTGATATCGAGAAGGACAGCTTTGCTTCTGCTCCTGCCTGGCGCAGTTATCATATCCACCTTCATTTGCCGGGCTGGAATCCTGTGCCTGTCTGTGTGAGTGGCACTAGTCACATTCAATAACACTTTGCTCTTGCATTTAGGCCTCTCTTCTGCACAGCCTTTACAGGCATGTTTACATGCCTCTAACCAGGGGGATTTAGGTGGGTGCCACTAAATCTGCGCCTGATGTGTTTGTGCAGGAGGTTTACACGGCCCAGGGGTGCTGGGCGTGGGAATGGCTGGGGCTGCAGCGCACACAGGCTGTGCTACAAATCCTCAGGTAATGTTAATTGAAAAGCTACATCAAATGCACAGCAGGTGGTTGGGACGGTCATGGTAAAAAATCAGCTCAACCAGAGGCAAGTGAACTGCACAGCTGCCACTTTGGTAATTGGGGGTCCCTGCAGGGTGGTTGAGGGGTTGCTGAATTGGGGACTAGCAGGGCTGGGGCTGGGAGATGGGGACCGGGCACTGTCCTGGCAAAACTGCACACCCAGGTGACTTACACCTCTACCTTTTCATCAGCTTGTCTTTGGGGTTGAGGTGAACGGGCTGTGGAGGGGATGGAAGTGTGGCCATACACGCTCTGGGATTTTGACATGACTCAGGGCTGTGGTTGGCCTCAGGGTGTGCTCCTCCTACAACTAAAACTGCAAACTTCTTCCTCTTTGCAGAAGCAATGTGAGTCCTTCCGTGTTGCTGCCTTCTTCCATCAGCTGGATGGCTGCCACTGCTCACTCTTCCCTCCTGGAGCTTTCCTTCCTCCATTCCCAAAAACTTTTAAAAGCAAGCTGCACATTTATATTTTGTGCACAGAGAAACATGAGCTTCCACTATTTCCTCTAAAGGAAGAAGTATTTCATTTTTGAACATGATTTAATTTTATGTAGCTTTTACTTTTCCCTCCTCTTTTGTCCCCATGTTTCTTGACACAAAAAATACTGGTTTTCACATGGATTGTGTAGATTTATTGAGTTCAAGGACTGTAAGATTCTCTGAATCTGAAACTGCCTTGATGTGGAATAGAGGAAATAACTAAGAAACATGCCATAGACTTTTTCCTCCCTTTCCATGCAGTTTTCCTAATAAAGCAGATGAGAGACAGATTTTGCTTACATCATTCATAGATGTCACAGTGCTCCTAACTCTCTCCCTGCTCCTCCTCCCTGTCCAGGAGCTATTAGCAAGGACACACGAGTCACATCAGAGGCCAGCAACACTTCTACCTGATACTGCATTCCCAGCTCGCTCTGTGCCTTCCTGTCTAAGGTGTCAGATTCCTGCTAGAAGTATTTGTAAACAAAGCCCAAGAAAACGCCTAACTTTGCCTGGAGCAGTGCAGCATGAGTGCTGTAGTCATGGAGTGAAAGCCTCTAGGAGGAGCACAGATGTAGTTGTAACCTACCCCAAGGCACCGAGCTGTGAGCAAGGGGCCAGCAGCATTCAGCTGCTCTGTGTGCACACACCCCACACTTTTGCTTCTCTTTGTCAGTGTCTAGTTAAAATCCGGTAAGCCTGAACAAGAAGATCCATACTTGTTGCAGGCAGTAAATAAGGACGTGTTGGAAAATGAGTATGAATGAATTTTAGCCACAGGTTTTTAAAGAATACACATGGAGTGGCTGAATTCTTGGAAAATTCTCAGGTGCTCTTTGATAGCAAATGTTTTAAAATGACAGATCATAGCAATGATATCAAGATGGCATTTTTCAACCCAGAATTAATCCAGAAGTGTTCCAGTCAGTATTTTCTTTGTATGTGACACTCCAGTTGATAGTACTGGGTTGTAATTAATTAATATTGCTTTTCATAGAAGCGTTTATGACTTTAAAAGTGCCCCTTGATGCCCTGCAACTAGGGTTTCCCTGGAAAAGTCTTCATATAGGAATTTAGATATATTTGATATGAAACAGTTCAGCCCTTCTTTGGAAATAGAGGCAGGAAAACACTTGTTTCCTAATGCCAATTGTCAGAACAAACAACTGCACCTCTTGCATCCACCACAACAGCACAGTTCTGTCTCTGCATTACTGGGCTACCAATGCAACACTTTTAATCACATTTTGATTAAAATGAACTGCTTAGCTTAAATCCAGAATGGGAAAGAGTTTCATCGTTACCTTGATGGTTTTGGTATTCTGCTCAGGTTGAATAACTTGGGGCTTGTTGGTCACAGTGCCTAGAGCTACACATAACAGGGTTTTCCAAGTAGTTTGATATCAACCATTCTTTTAGAGCTGATACCTTCCATCCAGCAGCATAAGCCCATCTCACCTCCTTGCTGTCCCTGGGAGCCTGATGTGCTTTGGGAGTGAGGGTGTGGAGAGGGCTCTGAGCTCCAGCCTGCAGCGAGGGTGGAGGCGGCTCCCTGCTGGGTAATGGCCTCAGCTGGGCCACTCTGGACATGGCCCAGGGACCTCACACACTTATGGCCACCACCAGAAGCACCCACAGAGAGTGGTAAGTGTTATAGTGCAGCATAATCCACTCTTCAGCCTCAGTGAGGAAGATGGGATCATACTGCCTTCTATTCTCAGATAATAACCATTTCATGGAGGCACTTACAAGACCTATTTATAGGGATGGTTTTAGCTGCCATCTTTATCCTTAACAGGAAGGGACTGGTGCTTTGGACAGGTGGCAATTTTATGCTACTCACCCACCTCCATATCTTTTTATCTGAATGTGCACTATGTGGTTATGTTTCCATTTGGATGACTTTCATGTTCTTTAGATGGCAAATGTTTTATGAAAAATGATAAAGCAGAAGAAGAGGTTCGTAGAAACTGAACTGAAACCAGGTTGGGATCCTCTGATGAATGACCCACCTAGGCCTTGTTTGCCTGTGCCTGGAAATTTGGGAGAGGTTTATGACGAGCTGTTTGTGTAACCAAGCTATGCAAACTAGTAAAAACAAGTCGTGTGAGAGAGAGGGAACATTGACTGCTTTGACAACTGCTTTGCCATTGCTAAGGAAACTGCTCCCTTGGTAACCATGGTCAGTACATCTGTCTTATTTTATCTCCAATTCTCACGTAGACACCATCATGGAAAGAATATTAACACAACCAAAACACAAACATTTCAGAAAAGCACAAGGCTTCCATTAATTTCTTCACTAAAAAGTTTAAGGGAGATTCTGCTTTGGTGCTGATTATGGCTTTGCCTTGCCTGAGATGTGCTCCTTAAATATTAACTTATGCAAAGTAACAATTTATTCTTTTGTTCTGCTTTGTACTTCTTTAAAATGTGATACTTATTTTCTTTTAGCTCTCCTAATTTACCTAATGCAATTGGGCTTTACAATAGGAAAGCCTGAAGGCTGAGAAAGCTTTTGTATCTGTCAAAATAAGAGTTTATGTTCTTTTGCTAAGGAAAAAACTCTTACTGACTTGAGCAGAGTAGGACAAATGGAAGTCCTAATCTGAAGAACAACAAACTTTTAAGATGTCTCTGAACTTTTTGAGCTGGAACAACATGACATCAGCGAGATCTTTCTTGACACTCCTGCTTAAATCCATTGGCAAGGAAGAAAATCAGAAATGTCCACAGGAAAATCTGAGAAGAAATCCTGGATGTAGTTTTTGCCACTTTTTAGTGAAATTGGGATATTTGTCGGTACCTACCGGTAAATCAGATTTGAAATGTTTATGGAAGTACAACTTTACACAAAAGAATAATGTTTAATGTCCACAAAAATCCCAAATCTCTTAAAGCAAAATAAATAAGCCTGGTACATGGGATGCAAAGATTCCCCTAGGCTTTCTATCCATAGCATCAGACACAAATAAACATCTTTTGGGTTATGTTTTGCCTCAATTCTAAGATATCCTATGCTGAGATGTGAGAAGCATCAGAGGTAGTCAGGTTTCTCAGTACCTTTATAAGAGCAGCGTTTTCCTCTTCTCATAAAGGAGGGAAAAAACTTGGATGAAAGAGGAAATAAGAGCTTATAAGTAAATTTGAAAGTGTCTGCTCTCAAGGGGGACACGGTGACAGCATGAAATAGGGACTTCATGTCATACCACCACATAAAAACATATTCCTCCAAAAATGACAAATCCAATACCTTAGCTGCCAGGACTGTGGTTTGTGCATTTACTGAGAGTGCATGTATAGCAACAGCAAACTCCTCTTTGGTAAGCACAAAACAACCATCCCAACTGAGACCAAGCCCTTCTCCAGTCTTGTGTCCCCTCCCTAGCAGCAGCCAGCAGGGAAATCACAGTGGTACTTCTCCATGTACTCTGCCAGTGTCCCAGTAAAAGAAAAAAAAAGGGATGTTTCCAACACAGTACATCAAGGCATACAGGAACACCCAGGGACTTCAGCAACTGACTGGTAGAAGATTTTGGACTGATGGACTGATTTTAAGAATAGCGCAGAGGTAGCAAACCGTGGCCTCTCATGGTGGTATGAGCATGCTGGCACCCTACTGTGCTTGTCACATCATTTGTGGTAGGAGTGAGCTCTGAGAGAAAAGTTACTCTCAGCTTCTTTCTTTTGACTTATCTATTGATGATAATATGATCTAGCAGTTATTTAGTCTTGGCTAACATAGTTCAGCATCCATTCCTCTACCATGGATGTTACAATACCATCAACAGCAGACCTTACTTTCACATCAGCTCTGTATGCTTGAAGCATCCTGCCTTCATATCTCTTCTTTTAGCAAAGGAAATGCAGTGAGAACTGTAGTTCTGGTAGCTGAATGCCCATTGCAGAAGCTTTGGGACACTGGCAATGCAAACATCCTTTTACTACTCTGTCATGCAGCCTGACCTTTCATTTTTACTGGAAGTCTTTGCAATTGCTTTATTTACCCAATCCCATTTACCATAAACAACACAGGAATTGGCACTCGTGAGATGTTTGGTTTAACTTTATCCAGAAGCCAGAACCAGTTGCACCACTGCCACTGGTGCAAGGGAGTTGCCATGAGTCACTTCTCCTAATTCTTTCCCTCTCACGTCTCCAGCTCCAGTGGCACACCCATGAGATCTGTGCTCCACTTCCCCTGTATGCAAAGTGAGGGACACAGCACCTCATCCCTCCCAGGAGCAGAGTGGGACTACATGAATTTTAGGTCTCTGGATTTTGTCAGGGGGCAGTGAGGTCTGCACTCTCCCTAGGGGAGAAACTCCAACAGGAACATCATGCCCCACTGCTGTGGGGGGGGTGGCAGCCCCCCATGAGTCACAGCCCCTTTCTCCAGTACCTGAGTGAGAGGAGCAGGCAGACCTGCAGATGGGGGCCAGGTCCAATCAGAAGTCCAGGTCATAAGGCAGCATCACAGGGAGGTCAAGCTGGAAGTCAGTGTGTGGTCAGGATGAGTGGGTTGATCACTCAGCTGAAGACCAGCATCTTGCAGCTCAGCTCACAAAAAGCAGCAGCTTTCCCTGGTTGAGCTTAAATGGGCTCCTAGAACTGCTGGAGAGGGTGGAGGCATCAGGTGAGGTTGGTCAGGGTCATAAAGATTTACCAGTACCTTTAGGGCCCCAGAAAATATCACAACAGCAGGAGTCAGCTAAATAAAGATATTTACCAAGCTACTGAAACCTTTCCCCAGCTGAAATGCTAAGGAAACTCTGCTGACAATTTTCTTTTCCTAACTGCTCCAGAAAGCAGGGCTAAGGCATGACAATGAGGAAGATAGGTTTTTCCTTTTATTAAAAAAAAAAAAAATACAACTCCATTACTGTGGAAAATTGAAATGTAATTACCCTGACAGATATAAAGATCAGTGTACACAAATATATTTAAGCTTTTGCAGAAGACCACACTTTGGGAAGTTTGTTCTAGCCTGTCTCCAGGTTTGCATGTGTGTGAAGTCCTTCGAGTTTGGATCCAGGCAGTGAAAAACAGAGCAGCACAACACTTAGTTTAGCAGCACATGCTCTGAAGCATACTAAGTACTGCCTGTGCATGCTGCTGAACCTCCTCACCAGTCACTTGCTATGGGATAGCTCTGGGATTAGGCAGGCAAGGGCTGACATGTGAAATCTGTGCCACTTACTTAACCGCTCTGTCACAATGAATTGGGCTGCTCTGCCTGCGCTAGCCTGGAGAAACAAGTGGCGGGGCCTTGGCTGGCATATGCTGACAGAGTGGGGAGAGAGCCTGTCCCTCCGTGTGGCAGGGTGACAAAGCCTCGAGGGGAGGCACAGGGCTCTTCTCTGGTCTCTTCGTGTCAGCTGAGGACCTTCTCAAACTGGTCTCTGAAGGCTGATGCTCCCACTCAGTCCGGAGCACGGGAGCCCTTGGGTAGCGTGGTGCCAAGGCTGCTTTGAAACCAGCTGGTCTGGTTCTGAGGGGGCCTGAATGATGGCTGAGATGACAGGCGGGCTGGACAAGGGCTCGCCAGAAAGTAGGGCAGCAAAACTTTCTAATTAAGATAAAAATACCTTTGTAGTCTTTGTAGTGAGGGAGAGCCGCGGTACTCAATCTAAATGTCTCTGTCCAAAGAATGAGTAAGAAAGAGCTTTCTTAGATCCTTTACCTTTGCTTTAAAGAGACAAGAGATCATCTGACAGCAGGTTTGTTAGGCTCACCTTCCAATAACGAGGCTGTTGTAGGAGCTGCCTGCACTCTCGCAGCTGAGCCTGAACAGCCCTGCAGCCAGAGCTCCCACTGCCTCCACACACACACTGCCCTCTCTCCAGACAAGATGATCCTTGCCTAAAGAGGAAAACATCACAATGAAAAGCAAAATGGGCTGTAGCCCTGCTAAGAAGAGCTTGTTCCCAAATCTTTCCTGGACCCAGGCACAATTCATTCCAAGACATTGTTAGACACCTCAGGAGCCAGGCTGTGCCTTGTGGTCAGGAACCCTCCTGAGCTGGCTGGCAAAAAAAATGTCCCTGAGCATGATGGGGAGCAGGAATGGTTTGATGAACCCCTGAAGATGTAATAAAAAGAGCACAAAACAAGTTCAGAAGGGACATGAAGATCATTCTCAGTTTGAAGGAGTTTGCCCTTGAGACCCATGGAGAGCACATCAGCTGGCTCCAGCTCACATGTTTTCTCCAGCACTCCAGAAAAAAAGAGGCAAAGTACAGTATGTACTTGTCTGCTGAGACATTTAGATTGGCTACTGACACTCTGCAAATGTTTATAAAGAAAACAAAATGTGGATGATAGCCATTTTCATTAAACTGTGCAGATTCAGTTCACCCCGAATCACAAGATCCCTGAGCCATTTTCTTGCCCTTTTGGAGACATCTACTTCCCAACAGCACTGAGGCTGTGTGGCTCTTGCTGCTGTTTCCTTACCTGATGGGTGTGGTGCACACAGCTGCAGGGGGAGGCATTGCCAGGGCCAGGTATCTCCTCCGTATCTGCAAGGTGAAGGTGAATATCCCTTGGCCCTGCCACCTCGGGTTGATTTTAATCAAGTCAAAACCAAGAGGAGGAAAAAGACAGAATTAAAACTTCAAGCCTTACCTGCCCAAGGCAGAGTTCCCTCTTATGTACCATGTAAATTGTCAAAAAAGCTTGGTGGCTGGTTCCTTGAGTGCAGGGAGGCTTGAGAGCTTCCTTTGGGCCAGGCAGCATATCCTCTCTTGGAAGCAAGGAGCGCGGATTTTTGCTATGTTCTGGGGATGTTTCCGAGCTCTGCCACTTGCTGCACCTCGGCATGCAGACACATTTATGCCTGTAAAGCATGAGAATTCCATACTGAGTTATATATACCATGACCATGACAGAGCCTCCAAAAACGTGGGGACTGCAATTCTGGAACCATCGCTCTCTGTAACCATTCCCCTGCCTCCAACGTGGCTGACTCTGCCAACCTTGGGGTGAAGGAACTGACAATACTAATGAGAGTAGAGACATAATTTCCTGTGCAGCCTGGTCATTCTATTTACTGAAATAATCTGTCCCCAGGAGCTAATTTGGCTCACTGTGGGTGGGTGCTGTCTATCTCTCCCCACTTGTCTCTTGCTGAGCTTGTGAACAGCCAGTCTGCAAACCATGGCCTGAAACACACTGGCACCTGGGTCAAAATGTCCTATTGAACTGTGGGACAGAAGGAAATGCCCCAGGGTGCCTTTGCCCATCAACAACATCCTTCTGCAGCGGTGCAAAAATCAGGGTGGGCCATGGCATAAGCTAATTTCTCCCTTCTTGCACCAGTTACACCATGGTCCAAATCATCCATCAAGGTATCAAGCACTCCCAAACGTGCCTGTATGGTAGGATTTTGTATCTACTGTGTGCAGATGGGACAGAGTGTCCCCTCTCCTCACTGGGACATTTGCTGGCTAAACCCATTTTCCTTCTGCCTTCTTGTCATTTCCTTATCTTGATGCCTGTTCATGTGATGTGTGTGTGTATGTTCTACATGCAGGAACCCTCATTTGAAGCCAAAAATGGCGTTGCCTTTGCCTCATGGTGTCCCAAGCTGCCACATATCCCACCCTCTCTGCAGAACTCTGGCCAAAAAAGTTTGCTTCCCTTTCGGCGCTGCAGTGCTTTTGGATGTCAGAACCAGCGTCAGCCCTCTTCAGAGACCAGAGCAACTGCTGTGAATTTAAAACAAATATTTTTCATCTTAAATGCCATGGCAGGTCAACTAAACAGAAAAGAATAGTTGGTAACAGGCTTGAAACGACAGTGGGGTGGAGTGTTTACAGCTCCATCAACAGCTCAGTGTTAATGAACTGAGTCCGAAAATTACCTCTCTATTGATGGAGGCGTGGATGGAGCACAGAGATGAGAAAGATAGTGATTGCCTCCAGCTGCAGGCAGAACTTGGAGAATGTTTATTTATCACTTGGAACTGAATGATTTTTTTGGAGAGGGCAGTAAAATTCTGAAAAGTAGTCATGCAGCTGCCTGCACCCTGGTACTTGTGTCAGCCCTGCAGTTCCATCTCTGGGGGTGCAGGATTTCATCCTGTCCAGGGAGCATCTCTCTGGGCATGAGACAGAAAAGCCTCAGCTGTGGTCAGCCCTTTGCTCTGTGTGTGTGTGCGTGTGCGTGTGTGTGTGTGTGTGTGTGTAACAAGGTGTGGTTTTTAACCAAAAGTGCCAGGCACGGAAAATATGGCTACTTTATACTGACTGACTGTAAAAGGACTGCAAATATATCAAAGGAATAATGTCTCCTGCATTGCAACTGCTGTAGCTAATGGGAATGTTATCATGGAAGGTGTTATTTTTGACACCGATTTCTCCCTTTTCTTTGCTTTCTGAAGGAGGCATTGGTAGTGCTGCAGCTGAGCAAAATGGTCAAGGAAAGATGTCAGCAGAGGATCCTCTGTTTGAACTTCCAATGCACCAGCAATCCAGACAGGAAGTTTTTCCAGGATAGCCTCTTTTTTGCCAATTCAAATTTTGGGGAATTTCCCCAGTACAGTTGGGGAAATCTGGAATTTCCCCAGTACAGTTTCTTCTGTCCGACACAGCCATTGTTTTTGAGGGACTTTTCGCACAGCATCTTTCTACAGAGGAGCTTTAATATGTTGAACTGTGCTGTGAGCAAGGGCTGATGTGTTCAAGGTGTGTGGCATGGTGCCACACGAGCAGTCCAAGCGTATCAGGACTCAGCACTGCCCTTTGGGTCCCTGCTTATGATTTCTGAGGATAATTTTCTGTGGTTGAGGCATTTCCATAGGTCAAGAGAGGGGACACCCCAAGAAATTCCACTCTTCACCTATTAGTAAAATTAATTCATAATTTCTTTCATAAATTTAGGCTAGTAAATGGATTATTTTGTTGGTATTTTAAGTTTGAGGATGAGGGCTGCATCAACCACCAGTGGTTTTTTGTCCCTGGAGGAAAAGCATTCATTTTAAACAGCACTTTTTACTTCTACAGAATCACAGAATAGTTTAGGTTGGAAAAGATCTTTTAGATCATCAAGTCCAGCCATTCACCCAGCACTGCCAAGTCTGGTTAAACTTCCTACAATTAGCCTTGGCCATTTGATCCAGCCTGTCCAGATCCCTCTGCAGAGCCTTCGTGCCCTCCAGCAGATCAATACCCACACCCAACATGGTGTCATCTGCAAACTGACAGAGGGTGCCCTCAACCCCCTCATCCACATCATCAATAAAGATATTAAACAGGCCTGACTCTTTCTGACCCTTCTTTTAAATAGGTGTCACATTTGCTCACTTCCAGCCAGCTGGGACCTCCCCGGTTAGGCAGCACTGCTGGTAAACGATGGAAAATTCAAAGTATATATTTAAACAACAGAAATAGTTCTAAATGCTTGAAATGTGCTTTTAAACAATTTAGTAACGCAGAGTAAGTATACCCTGTTGAAGGCAGGCTACAGAAATGTTAACATCCTCTCAAGGTAAATCAAGTAATGGACTGTTGGCCTATTTTTCAAACCGCTTCTCCTCAGTATCTTGACATTTGATAGGATTATCTATTACTGTTGGATTTTGGTTGACTCTCTGGTATGCCTGAGAAGATTGTCATCTTGTGATTTAAAGATAATAGAGCCAAGCATGTGAAACTGCACACAGAGAATAAACCTTTGACTCAGAACCGAATATTTTGTTAAAAAAAAAAAAACGAGGACAACTTTGTCTTGAGCTCAGTTTGATACACTGGCAGTTAATGAAATTATCCAGCAATAACTTTCCATTCTAAATATTGCTGTGCTATTTTTAAAAGGCTCCTATGGCACTCCACACAGGGCAGCCCGAGCTAACAATACCAGATATCTGAAGAGGGTGAGTGTGATTAAAGACTTGTGACAATAGCTAATGTAAGCTTTAACTAAAAATGTCAACTCCATTTGTTTTCAGCTTTAAAGAGTTTCTGGATCAGAACGTGCAGGTAGGAGTTCTAACAATTTCAAGATTACACTTGACCTAGTAGAAAAGATGATCATGTAAAAAGGGACATGAACTGGGACTCCGTGTGTGCACATGTGGATCCGTGTGCCTGTGTACAAATATGTCAACACTGGCAACGAGCCTCACAGTTTTTCAGAACAAGCAACATCTATTTTTATTATAAAGCTTCACAATTGGCAATTAAAAAAAAAATGGAATGAGCTAGAGTGGACTTTTTATTACGCATGGCTTTATTTCTTTGAATTTCAAAATTACCTAGCATGCATTTTCAACTTTGGAACAATTTGCAGGCTGTTTTCATTTCTATTTAAAAGGGCTAAACACTGAGAATGTGTCTCTGCTTTGCATTCTAATTGCATGTAACTGATTTGCACAGCAGAACAAAAATCTAATTTTCAGATTAAGAATCATGCGCTAAGAAATAATTATTGTTTTATGAGAAAAAAAAGGTTTTCCACATTTTTCCCCCTTGCCCAATTTATGAGAACTGTTTGCCAGTTTGCAGGTTGCCAGCCTTCCCAGAACACCAACTATTACTCTTTAGGGACTGGAAAAAGGTAGACAGAGACACGAGGCATGCAACTGTTTTGACTGCATTCTTTTGCTTGCAACATAACACTTGCTTTTTATTATTTTATCTTCAACAATCAAGGGGTGACTAAATGGTTGCAGGTGGTGATGAAAATAAAAGCCATCCATCATTATTTATTAGGCATGAAAAAGATACACAATAATGTAATTTAATCCTGGAGCAGACAATTATTTCCACATATTGATAATACAATGTGAAAACTGTCATGAATCCTAATGTGATGTTCGCCTTTATTGGTGAACCACTAGTAGCAATGCAAATAATGAAATTGTATCAAAAAGAAAAAAAAGTAATTATTTGCATATACCAATCGTGTCATAGAGAAAAACACATCATTACTAACTTCGGAAAATATAATCGTGGTTTGTATGTTACTTCAGTTTTGAAGTTTGCAAATGCAGGTGCAAAGTGTTCCTCTAAGTAAAGATTTTATTGATTTCTGCATCATCAAAATCATTTCACAGGTTTTGATAAGGGAACTTTAAAGCCATGAACATGTAGCTGTATAATCAGCACCTCTTTACAGAGACCTGCAGATCTCCCTGCTAATCTATTCACATATTTGTGCACGACACTTCCTCCATTAAAAATAATTTAAGAAATATCTTTGCTCCATCTGGGCCTGATTCAAAGCCCATTGAAGTCATCAGAAAGACTCACAGTGATTTTGGTGGGCGTCAGACAGAAACCCTTTGTGGCTGCTTTCTATAAATAAAGTTGGCCTCCAGTTTGGGCAGAGCAGCTCTCACAAGTATATTCACACTGATGACATTCACCCCTGGGCAGATGTGAGCATGTGCCACTTAATGCCCACTTATGTCTCATTTTGAACAGGGGTTAAAGGTCCTTTTGGCTGGACAAAAATATACATATTTTTATAAACAGGCAACTATACATGCAAAGTATATCTGCAACTGCACAGCTAATTTACATTTGAATTACCATGTCTGGGCATGCAAATCAGGTAATTACTTGCTCACATATAACCGGCCATTTGCATGCACAAATACCTATTATATGCATTCAAGTCACAGTAATGTGTCTGCAGCATTTAGCTGTAGCTCAAGAGAAACTGCAGCAAGGAAGAGGTTTCCATTATCTCTTATGGACCTGGTGTCTTCTAGAGTGATGTAAGTGATATTTGAAATCATTAGGGGATCTGTAAACTTCCTACATGTGCTGTCCCTTATACTGAAGTCTCTTAGGCTCAAGCCTGTAAGAGGCTGGAGCATTTGTGGCACCAAAACCATTAAAAATTAGGTACAAATAGGAGGAGTCTGTGACTGTAGAAATAGACCTTGAAATGGTAAAATCCCGCCCTGGAAACATTCCTGAAACCATGACAGCTTTTCTGTTGCCCAGAAAAGCTGTGGTTGCCTCATCCTTGGAAGTGTCCCGGGCCAGGTTGGATGGGGCACTGAAAATCCTGATCTACTGAGTGGCATCTCTACCCATGGCAGGGCTGGAATAAGATGATATTTAAAGTCCTTTCCAACCCAAACCATTCTAGGTTTCTATGATTTCCAGAGAGGGAAAGCTGTAGAGCACAGCGTGGGCAAGTCACACAGACTGGGACCAGACACAGAGCTGGGGAGGAAGGGATGGTGTCCCTGCTCAGTCCTTCCTAAGCTTGGGAGCAGCTGATTTACTTCAGCACCTCATTCCCATCAATCTCACCCCCTACCACTCCACATTTAGGAAGGAGATGCAGAGTGTATTTTCCCAAAGGCAGGAGCGGGCAAAGGGCATCAGCTGGTCTGAGCACCACCTGAAATGCAGCAGCTGCTGTTTCTTTGGAAAGCACATGGATTGGAGGCGGTGGCACCACCCAGGCTGCAGGGGCACCCCCATCCAAGGGGAGAGGGTCCAAGCATGACTGCACTATGCCAGGCAGGCAGGTGCCGTGGCAGGGAAGGAGCACTGGAGATGAGTAGTTGCACTTTCACTTTTGCCTTGTTTTTAGGCTGTTGGGAGAAGGACAAGTGGGCTTGAAAAAAAAATACAATGTGAGTTGTTTTTTTCCATTAATCAGTGCATTTTTTTTTTTCAGCTGCCTGGCTTCATTACATTTGTTTGTCTTCCCCTCTCCAACTGAGCAGTGGGATCTGATTTTCCTGAATTTGGCTGAAGAGACAAATTAAAGTCTTCTTTGTTTATAATCAAAGCAGGAGTGATTATTTGAACATTTTGAAGGAATCACATAGCACTTTAAGAGTCTGTAAAAAGACAAGAAAGGTGGTGGGAAGTCATCAGATGATATTTTCTTTAAAACTGCATGGTTGGTTTTAACAAAGTCAACCCATGACGTCTGTAGAGTTTCACCAAATGGCCTGGGAACTGATGGCAAATTTGTGAAAACATGCTGGAAATGTTTTGTTGATATTCCTGCTGACATTAGGGGCAGATCCTGCATGTCACCACAAATATTTGGCAGTGGAGAAAACCAGAGATTTTGTTCAGCTCTGTTTGGAATCAGATAGCAAATTGATCTTGGAGACTCTCCCTGGAACTCTTCATATTTTTGGAAAACAAAAGATTTTCAGAGGAAGCCCTGTTTTTATTATGCATGAGATTGTTATGGGAGGAGAAAAGGGAGTCTGTGACTTACACAAAAGAAGAGGGAAATCAGAGCTTTTGCTGGAATTGAACAGATTATTGCTGGCCTTAGCTTTGTGTACTTTTCCTTAGGAACATGGATTTTTATGTGAGAAAAGATTATTTCTGAATTATTTATTATTTATTTATTTATTATTCTGTCTCCTGTGCCTCATACAATGGGAGATCAGTTACCTGTGGGGTCAGTAAATGGTCCTGATGTGAGCTGAGGGAAGGAAGTACACCCAGAGCACACCACAGTGCTGGGAAACACTGCTGTGAGGGGATAGAACTCATGGACAGCTAGGATAGGACACATGGACCTTTCTGGCAGTGCTCAGCCATCCTCGTCTCCCTTGCTCTGCTCTTGCTCCAAGTGGATGATGAGGCACAGAGTGTCCTGACTGCTCCTTTTGATCCACTATCTCCATGACCTGGATGAAATCCCAGACCCAAAGAGTTTTTCCCTTAACTCCAGCCAACATTTCACCCCCTCTTCCAGTAAGTGACTGTATCCTCTGTGGCAGCAAGGGCAGTGCCCCCACTCACCCCAGTAGTATCATCTCCCCACCTTCTAGGCTTCTCCCTCGTTTTTTGGGAAGAGCCCAGGAGAGCACTGTGAGGAAATACCTCAGCAGTATTTCCACTGCCTGACTTAGAGAAGCCCAGGCACCCTGGGAGCCTGGGGCTCAGCAATGTGACCTGCCCTCCCCACACACACCACACGTTTTTGTGTGAAACAGCTCAACCAAGGAGTAGCAAAATTTTCCAGAGGTGACAAGGAAGGACCTTTTGGGGACCATGCTGTGTACGCTTGTATGAGTTGTTGGGTTCCAGATGAAGTGAAGAAAAACTCTCCATGGGAAGCTTCTGACTTCATGGATTGCTCAAACACTGAGCACATTTAACACAGGGCTGGATGTGATAAACTAGATTCATACAGCGACCCAAGGAAAAAAACAACAGGGGAATGTGGCAAGCAGTCAGTTTTGTGGTCTGAACCTCACAGGAAGGACATGTTTTCAGATCAGACCCTGGCTGTAACAGCGAGGCTGAAATAAAAGGAGAAGCAGAAGATTGCAATGCAGTAGAAGTTGCAATGCAGTTGCAATGCAACTTTGAGTTGTTTGAAGATTGCCACTTTAGCTCTCGGACAAAAGTCCAGCCTCAATGAAAGGCTGATCTGATTTATTCAAACCAGCTCCGTGTCCCCAGATATGGTCCCACCATGCAGCTGGCCACTAGTCCTGCCTAGAGCAGGACCATGTATTTGTGACGCCCAGATTCTGCTGTCTTACTCTGATTTCTTCTGATTTATGGGGAGGGGTCATGAGGCAGCTGTGACAGAATTCACCCTGCCATGGAAAAAGAGCAGTCATTCTCAGGGGAAAGCTCAGCTTCAGCATCATCACCCTGTCTTCAGCATGGTGCTCAAATCAGTGAGGACTGATTGGAAAGAATCCAGTAGAGACCAGCAAGAGGGCTGAGAGATGAGAAGAGAGAACTGGGACTGGTCAGGGAGAAATAGGAGATACCAAACATGTAAAATGCTGTTTCAGAGGGTCAGAGAATAAACTATTCTCCCTGTCCATGGGGGATATGAGAAAAAATTGCAGGCTTACACTTGAGTAAGAGAGCCTAAAAACTTTCTAAGTTTAAAAATAGCTCATAGTAGAAAAGGCAACAGACCCTTTATGGGCACTGGAATAATCTATTAGTATAACTAAACTTGTTGTTTACTTCCAGAATAATATCAGAAAGTAGGTTTTTTTAAAAGTCTGTTTCATAACTTACAACAAATCTCCCTCAAGTAAACATCCTTTCCAATCTTCATATATCTGCTGCGTCTTCTACCTCTCCTCCCAGGCAGTGATGAATGTAACAAAGTAGTGGGTGGGAAGAAACACAGATAAATATTTTGTAAGTAACGTACTGTATATATTGGGCACAGATAGAAATAGCATTGTGCTCATTCTGTTTTCATTCTCACGAGCACAAATCAGGAATAAATCCAGTCACTGAACTCCTTCTACGTGTAAAAATGGAGAAAGTAAGTGGTGAATGAATGTGTCGCAAAGAGTTGAAAGTGAATTTTTTGGTAAGCCAGCATCTTTGTTTTATCATCTAGTCATGCTTCTGTGCAAGAAGGCTGAGTCCAGTCATTATATGCATTTTTCTCAAAAGCCAACACTGTTATGGGATATACTGGAGACAGTGTGGGTGGAGCAGAACAGTATTAAAAAAAAAAAAAACGCTGTCTCCTTTTTTGTTTTCCTGTATAAGAACAAATCATTTATTCCCTGCTGGATTTCATGAGTGTGTTATTTACCACTGTTTACTGTAACTAGCTTCCTATTATTACAAAAGTTGGCAGGGTGAGCATGGGTCTGTAGCTTGCCCAGTCGCATTCCAATTCCTTTCTGCCAAAAATTAAAAAATGGGTTTTCCATGCACCTATCACATGTAGGAATATATTCAGCCGCATTTCTTAGTCCTACAGATGCCAACCTCACTGTCAGAGTTGTCAGGAACACCCCTGACCCCCTGTCCCCACCAAAGCATTCTCTGATGGGCATCCCATGAGCACCCAGAGGAGAGGGGCCATCCCGGGGCTGCAGTGGCACGAGACCCAGCCTGATTTCAACCTGGTTGGTTTGACTGCCACACACAACAGCGCTTAACTCAGCCTGAGCTAATTTATCCCAAGGAGAAGGTAACCAGATGTTCCTGAGCAACACTTCATCAGTTCTACATAAAGACACTTTACAGGGTGTTGCTGCCAGGTGGGTTTGTCCAGCCTTCCCCAGGGAAGCGCCACCAAGCCCGTCCCAGGAGGAAAGTGGCTGAGCACTGGGGAAAGCACCTCACAGCCTGTGCCTTCGCTTCCCCAGGTGTGCAGGGACAGGGGTTATGCCTGATCACAGTGTGCCCAGGTGTGGCCATGGAGGAAAATGCGAAAGAGAGAGAGGATTTGGGGAAATGGCCTCAGAGGAACAGTGTTATCCCAGGCGCAGCCCCACACTGGGCACAGGTGCTCCTCCAAGCACCACTGGAGTGATATGACCAGGCTGCAGAAAGGATTTCAGTGGTTTGGGTGATCCCTCAGTGGAGGGTTTAGCTGAGCTGCATGTGTTTGCACTGCAGAATCTGCTCTGGGTTTCTGTTTTACATCTCCAAGAGGCCTGTACCCTTTGCAAATAGAGGGGCTGAGGCACAGGAAGAGCTGGTGTGCTTGTGAGAGCACAAGCCCAGTAAATGGATATATATTTAACTTTCTGCTTGGTGTTATTTTCTCTCTGCTTGGGCAAACAATATCCTGACTGCTTCCTAGTCCTAATCAAACTGCAGGGTACTAATAAAACAAATCCAAACTAATAAAGCACATTTCATCAGTATTAATCCTCTTAAAGTTATCAGGTTTTCACATCCCTAGATAGGAGTAGTACTGTCTGACATAAAGTTGAGAGATAAAAGTAGGATAAAAGAGCCATTACCATACAACAGCATTAAGTCAAAAATATAATTGCAAAGGCTGAACTTGATTATTATTTAAAACATGTGTTGGGTGGAGGCACCAGCCGGCAGGAAGCATCTGATGCTGATGAACCCACACAACCTCAGCATGACTGACTTCAGAGTATGAATGTAAAAGATTTATTAATTTCATTTTTTAAGATGTTCTATTTGTTTTGAAAACATTTGGGGTTGCAAAACACATGAATCCTGTAACTATTTCCATAAAGCCTGGAAGAGTGGAACAACATTAGAGGGGATGGGGGTGGGGAACATGGGTATATTCTTTTTTTTCTGGGAAGAATTTCCATTAAAATTAAATCTAGTTTAATTATAGCTCCTCAGCAGTGAGTATGTGATTTCTGATTATGTCCCTGGTGGATGCTCAGGTTGGTACTGCTGAGGTTGGATTGAGATCTGCTCCATTTCATTACTTTTTCCTTGAAGAGAAACCTCACTGGTATTCGTGGAAACCATGTGTCAGTTTGTGCAGCGTGTCATTATGTATTATCATATCATACAATTTAAAAAACATTGCATTGTTGCTTCTGGTTGGATTCTCGTTATGTGGAATACAGATGGCATTATTCTAGGTAATTCTCTTTCTTAATTCCAGCCCTCAAGCCAATCAAACAAAGAGAAAATTGTAGATGGATATGAACTAATTTCTTGGTATATATCCAAAACCCACAAATAATTAGGGATGGGAGAAGCTCAAAAGCTCTGTAGATTTGGTTTGGACACACACTCAAGCTCGACTCTTGTGCAAAGCTGTAGGGGAACCTCCATAATTAAGGCTGTGCTCCATTACACTGGTGTAAACAAAGTCAGTGGTTACACCAGGGAAAGAGAGAGTTCAGAAATTGACCCTCTGGCTGAAGATCTCAGGAGAAAAGATTTTTTTGTGAGATTTCTATTACTTCCTGTTTCTGGTCAGGTTCAGGTCAAGAACAGCTTTCTCACAGTGCTGGGGCACTGGTGTTCCCATCCCCGATGGGCCAGGAGGCACCGGGGAGCATGGAAATAAAGCTGAGACAGCCTTTCACAGTGCAGGAAAGCACCGCCTTGGGCTGGGTCAAAGCAATGGCCAGAGGTCAATTTTTATTTTGTCTGAACTTGTTCCTCTGCCCAAAATGGCAGCATGGAAATAACAATGTGAGATATGAGACTCAGTGATGGGGCTGAGCCACCTCGCCTATATGGCATGAGTTGGAGATCAGAAAACATGTCTCGTGTAAGTGACAGTAATGAAGTTTTTGTCCTATTTTTAAGCGTAGCGTGTCCCCAGTTCTGCTTTTGATAGTAAATACAGGTTTTTTGTGACCCATGGCTGCTGCTTACCCACACCTCCACCAAATGCTATCACAGCATGACCAAACTCAACAGAGAAAACATAAGCATGAAAGTGCCTGCAATTCTGTGCACCCCAGGCTCAACACTCAGCCAAAGACAACCTCACGGAAAGGCTCTCTCTGTTCCACAACTAAATTGGAGGGAAAGGTGCCAGGTTGGGGAATAAAAATACAAACACCAAATTTAAGTTGCCAGCTACACCCTGTTGTGTTGTACTACTTATCCAGAGCTCTGCACAGTGATTCCGACATGAAAGCACCAATGTAGCTTTACCTGCACTCCCCTTGCTTTGGAGATAAGTCTCACCCAGCAGGTGACAAAGGCTACAGCCACTATTCAGGGACACATCACTGCAAGGCAGGGGACACAAACAACAGATGTGCAAAAGAGCTTTAGCAGGAGGCCCAGCCATTTCCAAATGTCTGCTTTAGATAGCGGCATTCCCCATCTCACCACCTCCCTCCAGAAGCATTGTCACTACTGCTGCAGCACAGTGCAATAAAGAGCAAAACCAGCTGAAACTTTGTGTATTAACAGGCAAACTTTACTGCTTGCAAGGTGAGAATACAGGATGAGTGAGGTTTTTATATGCCATCAGCTGCTCTGCTCAGGCTCACAGTCAGGATAACTTGGCAAAGACGAGTTTTCTGTTGAGCATTGCAGGAGCCTGGAGAAATAGTGTTAGAAAGGGGTACTTTCATCTAAGGAAATATCCTAAACCACTGATGAGCAGCCTGTGTGAATCTCTCCTATGTCTGAGTAAGAGGCAGCATCAGACCCTG
The DNA here is from genome assembly GCA_013398115.1 of Falcunculus frontatus. Taxonomy (NCBI): domain Eukaryota; kingdom Metazoa; phylum Chordata; class Aves; order Passeriformes; genus Falcunculus; species Falcunculus frontatus. The sequence continues at coordinate 451,573 of VZRV01002991.1, forward strand.
ACATTGATGTGGTAGTTGCCCTAGAAAAGAGAAACAAAAAAACCCCAAACAAAACAGCATTTTAAAACAAAGACAGCTGGATTGACAGCGACCTACACAGGCGGCTGTGGCCAGCAGTGACACTGATTGAGACAGACTTCTCTAAACTGGTGACAGACTCTGAATGCCAGATCCCACGATCAGTCCTAAATGACACAACATACAGCTTTATGTAGCTGTTGTGATTAGGGAACTTTCTGTTACGGTAGCATTTTATGAATATTTTAGCTGCATTTTTGGCCGCCAAACATTTTTCCTTCTTGATCCCTCAGACAAGGATTTGGTGAAAGGATATCTAATTTTAAATGAGAAACATCTTCATGAAACTTTCCAGGGAAAATCTTAAACTAGGAGCAGTCATCCAGCTCCAAGAGCTGGGGAAATGCAGCATCCCCGTCCAGTGGCTGCCTTTGAAAGGTTTCATGGTCCCCTCTTTACTGAGTTCATTCAGCTTTCATTTTTTCATGTTCATTAGAAAAATTCGTTGTATTTTTTTTTACCAGTTCTCAGCAGAAGGGCAAACCCAACTCGTCTGTGCTATTGAGTTTTCTGCCACTCAAGTGGTAATGAGGATACTTCCAGTGCTCTCTGCTGGCTGGAGTATCCGAGCCCCAAGCTTCATAGGAACTGGGGACCACTGTGACAATGGAAGCCCAAAACTTTGGGACCACTTCTAACCTTTCAGTTTTTAGCAGACACTACTAATGCAACATCCTCCTCTTCAATTTTTCTATGAATTCAGAAATTTTTAGCGAAGTCCAGGCTGTAATATTTCTCTACTTACTCAGACAGCGGCCAAAAATTCGTTCTGGATTCATTATGAATTCATACATAGACTATCAGCTGATCCAAAGTGAGGTAATTGACAGAGTACATATAATTATTCACCTTTCTATTTGCAAGGTCCCTGGATCAACAAAGAAACCTCCATTACAAGCCCTACATGGATCATACAATTTACTGGGGTAGTTTCAGATTATATACAGACAAGAGCAAGCCTACGTCTGCATTGATTTCTAACAGGGAAAAATCTCATCAGACGCTTCCATGAGCAGCCTGGGATGTGTCTGAGGATGTGCTGAGGCTCACTGACCTCATGGCAGCGTGTCCCTTTGCCATGCTCTCTGCGTGATCGTAGCTTGGATCCATACAAGGTTACTCAGGATCAGTGTATCTAGCCAAAGAGAAACCAGTCACTCAGTTGCTTCTGCTTCCTCCATCCTTCTCCTTTACCAGAGACCAATTAATCCAAGCTGGGTCAATCTTAAACCAGTTTCCCTTTCGTACACTACTCTGTGCCAAGATGCACATACAGACAACTTCACTCAGTATTGGGTATTTCCTCACTGCTTCAGAGACCAAGGACTATGACTCCAGCAGATGGTCCTGGCATGCAGAGTAATTTCAGTTATAGATACAAGTTTCTTATGCCTTTATCAGTCTCGGTGTTCAACCAGAGGCTGATGACACCACTGAGGAAACCTTCACAGATTTCCTCAATAAAAACACAGTAAACTTCTCACCAACAGCGTCCTCTATAACATCTCCTGCAGACTCAGGTCACAACATTTGACCCAGCTGCAGTTCCAAAGGGCATCTGGAATCCTGGATAGTCCTAAGCCTCTCAAGATGACAGTGCTCCTTGGAAAGGTGGCCTGAATTTGTCTGGAACCAATGGATTATTATCATAAACTCTCCTGCCTGCTGCATTTACTGGAAAAAGCCACCCGGATGCCTCCTCATATAAAGGAACTCTCAACTTTCATTTAAGCCACTCATTTACCCCTTCCACATCTATTTTTTTTTGTCTCAGAAACCCCATTGCAACTGCTTGGGTCTGCTACAGGATCTGCTTCAGTTTACACCAGCTCAGCTCAGCTCTCTCAGTATGGTGCAGACATGATGCTCCATAATGGGCAAAAGGATGAGCATCATGCAAATGCATGAGTGATATTGTCAGCACTTCTAGGAAGTTGCACACACAGATCTACTTAGTTAATAATGAGACGTGAACACATTCTGTGCACCTCACTGAGCACACATTTAAGCATATGGCTGCTGAGATAGAATATATCCTGCCAGCCTTTTTTCTTAATTAAAGTTATGCAAGTTATGAAATACTTTCCTTTATAATAAGCTCTTATTCCTGTGGAGAAATTTCTATTTGTTTTTATCTCATTTGAGCTTCAAGGTTAATCTTAGTTTAAGAATCTCGCTCGCTGTGACAGCAACCTCGTGGTGCTGCAGCCTGATCCATGTGTGGGTGGGTGGGCATCCTTTTGTTCCATGCTGAGGTTGGATGCTGGCTGAATGTCCTCCCTGTACTGGTTTGTCCTATAGACATTAGAAATAGGTGTAGGTGACTGGGAAAATGGTTCATGAAGGTTATTTTCTAGATCCAGTTGAGGGCCATTAAAATAACCCCAAAGGGGCAGGTGCAAAATTTGTGTTTTGTTTTGCAAGACAAGGCAAACACGAGATTTTCTGATCTACTCTGAAGGGGAATTTAATTTTGGAATCCTTGATATCTATTTACTTATTTTATTATATGAGTGCAGCAAGCGATAATTTATTCCAGCATGAAAAGAGACGTTAATAAAGGAGAAAGAATAAAGAGCAAGACATTTAGATCAAATTAATATACATGAAACAAAACAGTAAAAATCCCTGCTTTATCCAAAAATAAACTTTTTATGTCCTATATACTTTATGATGAATGTCATATCATACTGTATGTATGTATTGGACAAATACAGTAGCAATACTGAAATAATTGTTCACAGTTATAGGCACTAAAATGAATATCTGAATTATTTACATGTCTATCTTCCCTCAGACCTTTGGGTCTACATTAATTTAGGATAATGGCTCAGCTCTTTGCTGTAGTTCATCAGTATTATATTTTTATATTTTTGTAACCAGCAGAAGCTGTTATCTTTCCTCTTTTTTTTTTTTTAGGATATGTAATGAGTAATGTTTTCCAGAAAGAGAAAATGCCACCTTTAAATGCTGTCACTGCTGACCACCATTTTCTTTTCTCTGTTCTTTGAAATACTATGGTATTTCTTACTCCGTATCTGCTCTCAAATTCTTCCTTTCCATGCATATTTCTCCTGACTCCCATCTCAGCCTCTCTGTTGTCTGTTCCTTTCTTGACTGTAATCCTTTTACTGTCTCTCATGACAATCCCTCACCTACACATTTTTGCTTTAGCTCTCTCTTCATTTATGCCATTAGATCTTAAATGTTTAGCCACAAGGTCCTTCTTACATGTTTCAATTCCATGCTAAAATCATATTCACGTCATGTGGGTGGGAAAAGAGGTCCTGATGTATGATGTTGTGAGGTCTCTGCTTTGAAAATGTCTTCTCTCATGTAACAGGTTTGATCACCAACCCCCTGAAATTCTTGTAAAATTCCTCTAAACTTCCACATGTGCACAGGTGGACCCAACATAACATTTTTTGTCTCTGCTTGTGACATAGAAGGGTACAAGGGACTCGAATACCTTGAAGTATTGAGTACAAACCATCTTAAAACTGGGATGTTATCTACTAAGAATTTTTCTAAAAGAAAAAAAACATTTGGGGGCCAAAATATGAGCTCCTTGTTGCACATAGAAAAGGCTCTTTCTGTCTTTAAAAAGAGGGTGTGATTCAGTGCATCCACTGTGTAACCCCATTTAACCATCAAAAATGTTGCCAAGAACTGAAAGATAAAATATAGATCTACTGTTCGTTTTTTCCCCCAGTTGATCTTTTGTGTTTGATCATAAATGCACATTGTGAGAAGATGTCTTATACCTCCAAGCTAAACACTGTTTGCTACTCATTAGTGATTTATAAATGATATTTTCTCCCTGGTGACATATCTTTTGATATGATTCTCTAATAATAACATCCACCAATATTAAAATAAGAACATCCCCATGTATTGTGATCACCTTCAACCACATTTCCTCACTAAAATTAAATTTTAGCACACCAACTGATATTGTATGCATATATTTGTCTACCATCATTATAAATCTCCTAAGGGTCTCTATAAAATGATAGTTTTGCCTCTTTGCAGTAATTCTACCTAATGCTCCAAAGCAAGAAACTAATTACATGCTGACTTTTCACTAACTTTGATCTTTCCAAACCCACACTCTGAAGTTTCTATAGGTAATCATATAATTACAATACACTAAGTGGGATGAAATTAGGCATCAACTTTTTTCCCCATCAAAATAGCATTAACTCTTTTGGCAAATAAACATTTAATTTAAAAATATTAATAATTCAGTAGCTTGCTATTTATGATATCCCAATATATAAGTTTTGTGTGTAGGATTTCAAAATAAAATCTAAGTATATGCAGCAATATTTGTAACAAATATCTTATTCTAACAGAAAGAGTTTCAGGGGCTATGCTAAGAATATGGAAGGGGCTATGCTAAGAATTCTTGAAAAATATGTTTAAGAAAGGCCAAGGATAAATGATAGTGGTGTTAGGAAATTACTGATATTTCTCCAGGGAATCTTTGAGTCTCTCGAAAAAATGACCTCATTTGTATTTTCCCAATGAATTGGTATGATATTTCCTGTAAGAAAAATTGAAAACAATTGTTGCTTTCAGCTGAGCTCTACCGCTTAGAAAAAAATGCATCCCTTTGGATTTCCTCTTTGAAACATATAAGTTTAGCTTACTCCTATTTTCAAGCATAATCATAAGAAAGTTTGATTTTTTAAAGAAATAAAATATCACAACCTTCTTAGACAACAGAGAAATAACTGTGCACTTCTGTGTTTTTTCGCTTCGTACTTTCAACCTGCTATTTTAGCCCAGCAGTAAAACCATAATAAAATCCTCCCATCCAAAGTGCCCTGGCCTCCTCCCTGCTCTTCTTGCACACAAATGAGGACACAAATACAAATTCCAACGAGGAGAAAGACAACATGGCTGTGCCTCTCTTTGGGGTACCTCATCACACGGGGGTGTCCCACTGACGGCCACGAGGTCTGGCTCCCATCCCAGGGGAGGAAACAAGGAGCTGAATTAACTCACTTTCATGCGTCTGTGATTTTATACCCTGCTCTGAGGAAGAGACTGCTCAGCATGAGGAAGGCTGGAAAACACAGCCCTGTGGGAAAACAGCTCCTGGAAGAGCAGTTCAGTTTAAAGAAGAGCTCCAAAATGGTGCCTGGGCACCGTCCAGTCTGGGAGGAGAGGAGGGATGCTGTGGCAAACATGGCATCGCAGTTCCTGGTGTGAGCAGTATCTGTGGGGTTGATGGGATGTGGGTGAAGTGATGTGAGGTGAAGTGATGTTTCACATGGTGACTCACCACAGCAGATGCTCCAACACCACTGCGCCTGCCAGAGCACCACACTAAGAGAAGCAACATTTTGCCTTTTCTCTGATGTTTGCTGCACCTACTGGCTACTTCAAAGTCTGGAGGACCTCCTGCCCCAGTGCACAGCCTTCCTGGGAGAGCAGGGCAGCCAAAACCACAGCCAAGGCTTTGGGAGCACTGCGGTCACCCTGCGGGGCCAGACACCTCCAGCCCGGGGAGGCTTCACAGATGATGCAGCAGTGCTGAAAGGAAACACGTTGCTGGTGAAGCAGGCCTCTACCTTTACTACATCCCATATGTGCACCTTGTTTGTCTAATAACACTCAAAACCACAGAAAAATCTGAACACCACATTCACTTTAAAGCTGAATAAACAAAATTTGTTTTGACTTATCATCAATCATGTCATGTGATCACAGGGCATATTGTGTGCAAACTGCAGTTGTTTTATCTGGAGCTTCAACCTTTAAAAAATTCAAAACAGTAAAGTTGTTTATTTGACACTGGTCCTGACCCCCAGACTTTAGCGCTGCATTCTGACAAAGTGAAAGAAAGAAAACACATTTTGCTTCTTCATTGCTGTGGCATAAAGGAAACCCGACTTCTCGGGAGACTTTTGACACATTCCTTGCATTTGAAATGTACCAATAAGAACTTTATCGCCTTCTTTTTTATTTTTCTAGAAACTGGAGGAAGAAAGGTGTTTACATGGTATTGCACATGGTAGCAACTCTCATTATGAGGATCTGCAGACACACAGTATGTGCCTTTAGCTTTGGGAATTGCATTACTTAAGAGCCCTGTGGTTAGAAAGATGAATTCAGACAGACAATGAGGAGTAACAGTTTGAAAGCCAAGCCGCTTGCACAGACTCAGTTAACAAATGATAGACTTGAAAATATTTTTTTGGGAACCAACTTGAAAAGTCATTCCAAACCATCCTGAAAAAACCCCAATCTTTTCCCTCGCTTTGTTTCTTCCATCAATAAATAGATGCGAAGAGATTACAACATGGTACCTGTATCTCATTTTGTGTTTACCTGTGTATCTGTGTCTCTCTGGGAGAGAGACAGTGTATTTTGTCTTCAGATGTCAGAAATGACAGAGCATCTAGAAAAGCTGCAGATCGCTGAATAATATGTGTCCATTAAGTATGATAATTAAAGCTTCCTTCTTTTTTTAAACCTCTAAAATTAACATCATAATTCTCATCTAAGAATGAAGTGCAATTATGCATCAGGAACACCTCAAACTTTCACTCCATTCCATACAGGCAGTTTTGTGCTACTTCACCATGCTGAGGACAAAGTTTCAAATTCATCATATGGCCCTTAATGCATTCATTCTGTTATTAACTCCTGAGGCATAAAGAAAAACTCCCTTCTGGAGAGCCATTTGGCTTACCCCTTCATATGATAGGGCTGTGGCTAAGGAGAAGGTCCAGGACTGATTTCTCCTCCAGACATCCTATTTTATCTCGGTTAAGAGTCCATTCAATTGTGTTTCCTCACATTTTAAAGATGATAAAAAATAATAATTAACTTCCAAATAAAGAAGATGTGATGCTATCTATTGTAATGTTTTTAAAATGGTTTAAAGCCCTCAGTTACAGGAATATAAGAGCTACCATAAATGTTCTCAAGGAAGGGTTTGCTGGGAGAAGTAATGTCTTTTATTAGATTAATTGGCATATTTTAAAAACATTGACCTGCTTTTGGACACATGCAGCTTTGCTGCTTCCGTTTCAGCTCTGAAGAAGAACCTAGATAACCACATCTGCTGGTGTAATAAAGATTATTATATACATAAACTTCAACAAACCTATTTCTGCAACATAAATAATCTGCACAAGGGTCTGTGCAACCTCAGACTGTCTCTGGGAGCAACCAGCGCTGGTCACTTTGGAGGGAGGTGAAGCAGTGCCCGTGCTGCACTCTTACACTTCATTGAGTAAAGGGCTCACCAGTGCTTTCTACTTCATATCCCCAGTGAATGGCCGACACATTTTCTTTGTACTTGATCTTTCCCTTCACTTTTTAAAGTTGATGCTCAGTTGCTTTTCAAATTCTTATGCATGTTTCCATCTCAGATTTCATTTACTACGGTTTGCGTGCAGCCCCTGGGGATTAAGCCTCACTGGTAACAGTTGGCACAAATAACCTCGCAAACTCATTAGACTAATCCCACTGATTTGGTTTTTTTTTTTCTCCTTGCTCTCTTCAATGCATCACCCTATCATTTTACTGAGTGACTGCCGTGGAAATGCAGACCATCCACAGCAAGTGTATCAATGGAACTTCATCCAATGGGGTAAGGAATAAAATCACTCACAAACAGAATAGGGGGAAAAAAGAAAGAAAAAGAAAACAAACCTGTTTGCCTTAAGACTGGGAATCTTAATATATTCTTTCCTTTGGTTTTGTTGCCCTTGGGAGAAGTGAGGCTGTGGAAGATGAGTTGTGTTTCTACCACCAGCTAGAAGAAGCTCTGTTCAAGATAATGACACACTGTTGGTGTGAGCTGGGTCAGGATTGGATCAGACTCACAGAAAACCTCCATTCCTCTTCCCCGCAGATTGGTGTGCAGCTAATTGCATTTGGAGGAATAATTCTAATAAAGATGTGACCTTTAATGCCAATTGGTGGTTTTAATTCTGATTCATAATCAGTCACCTCAGTGTGATCCCTTCTGATGCGTGAGCAGCAGTGAGGCCACTGTGCATATTTACACACAAAAAACAAATATGGGCCCAGGGAGGCATCCCATGGGGCAAATGCATATATTGCAGATCTTAAAAACAGATTTGTACATTACTGGATCCTGAAGCAAATAAAAGTGCATAAATTCCTAGGAATCAAAGATAAGTCAAAGGGAAAAAAGGCACTCACAAGTAGAAAGCAACCCCCATAGCTCATGAATAGCCTAATTATGAGAGAGCCCCACAGGCAAATGCAAAGTTACCAACACAATTGCCTTTGGAGCTCTCAGAAGGGTCAGATGCTACCCTCAGAATATTATCTTCTGTAGCACAGCACCTGGGTCCTCTGCAGTGCCATTCAAAAATCACACCAAAGGACAGTCTGAGGAGGCAAAAGCTGATGGGACCTCACATGGACGTTGCTGTAATGCATTCAAGAATTAGCTGTCTTTTCTCATTATGAACCTTCTCTTGACACAAACATGTTCAAAATTGATGCAACTTCTGCTTCTGAAATTCTCTATTACATCCATAAAAAGCCATAAGAGGCTTCTTGTGGCCTTCAGCACATGGTCATGGTGAGAGAAATGTAGATGGCATTGTGTGGCAGAAAGATTTTGTGGTGCTGGCGGTGCCACCTTCCTGACAAGACATAAACACCTGGTTTTCTCAATTTTGTGAAAGCATAAACAAGATTTTCTCTGCCACCTACTATGCAGGAGAAAGCACCCCTTCCTCTAGGAGTTAAGAATATGCTTGGAACTCTAATGGCAATTTCATTTTTGGCCAAACATATTTCAGCAAAATTTGCAACATATCCTAAACTGTCTGGAGTCAAAGAGAAGCCAGAAATGGCCACGAAAGTGGAGGGCACTGAAGAAAAAATCATCAGACATTGAGACTGGCTAAGAAGGAAAACAGAAAGAAATAAGTTTTGCCTGTCATCCATGGACCTCAACTTCCTTTCCAAATACAACCTGACCTGATGAAGCTGATCTTTGCTTTCCCCTTTTGCTCCAGCCAGCCTGAATTTTGGTCTCACTCTCACACCTACCTTCTCTTATGCTTCTCTTTCTGCAGGCTCTTGCAATACGAATTTGCTTTGGGAAATTTGGTTCTTACTTTCCTTCCACAGCTGCACCAACCAACCTGTGACCACCTGGCTCTGCTGATAAGACTATGAAGAATAAATACGACTGGATGGAGAGTTTGGCTGTTTAATACTACTCCTCTCTTTATAGAAATGCCCTTCATAACCCGAGCGCTAAAGTCATTATGCTCGTCTCCAGATCACTTAACAGGGCTCATCTCTTTTACTATGCTAAGAAGCACCACCTGCTAATTAAAGGTACAATACGGTCTCTTTAAATCCTTCTCACATTTAATATCGCATGTATATTCATGTGCTTAAAGGACATATGCACTCTTGCATTTCTGCATACTTCTCTTTAGATACTGCTTTTTGCCTGAGACTATAAACCTCTAATTGATGCCCCACACTACCTTCATCTCATCTATACCCGTGCCCCTTGTTTGTGTGTACAGGGATGTCTTCAACACAGGAATGGAGAGAGATCAGAGGCCCTTTTTGATCTGCCTCCGTAGTATATAATGTACCCATCAGTGGTTTGAGCCCACTTCAAGGGGCTGTAACTTCTTGTAGCTAAATACACACGAGATTACAAAAAGCTAAATGCTCAGTTCATCCCTGTTGTGGTCGGGGGGCAAGGCAGGAGCACGCTGATGTTACTCTGTGATCAGGGAAGATGCACAGGGCTGTCCTGGGATCTGGAGCAGTGCTGATCGTGTCTTTTATACATCTCAGTAGAAATGTCATTCTGGATTAACGGCTCATTAGGAGGAGTTCAGGATGGGAGGATGTGAAAAGGCAGAAGAAAAACCTTATCAGTTGAAAATGGAGAATGCTAAGCTTATGAGCAGAATAATCTAATGCATTTTTCTGCAATAAAGTAGAGATCTCTGCTCCGTGGTCCTGGGATTCCTGAACATAAGTATAAAGTTTTCTCTTTATTTTTACTTAATAAAGAAGACCCGTTTGTTGTATTGGACTAAAGCCCTGTTTTTCTATTTGCTGTGCTGAGATCCAGGAGCATCATATAGTTTTGAAAGAGGTAGTTTAATCGGATTCAGAATTCATTTCAGGAGAATCTAGACTGAGTCAGTATATGTGGTTTTAACTAAAATAATATTTTGTTAGACTCTAATATGATGTTAATACCCATATGAGACAGGGTAATACCATTCAGTGTTCATCTTAATTAACTAACATTAACTATCATTAGACTTTTATATGGTACAATGCACATTACTCCATAACTTCAACACAGATCTCATACAGCTAGATTATAATGCATAATATCAATCATGGTTTTCTCCAAGCTTCCTTAGCACCTAGCTTTGATTTTAAAAGTTAAGGTCAGTGTTAAGTGTTACACTTCAGCTGAAAAAGTTAAAATCAATGTTAATTAACAATGTTAATTAAATGTTAATCAGTTAAATGAAAGCATTTTTCATCCACTTCCCTGATAAATTGTGGTCAGGTAATCTTGCATACATTGTTTCAGATGTCATATGAATGTGTCATCACCTTTGGGATGACTACTGGGGAAGTCCAAGACAACCGTTCTTGCAAAGATAAAACAAATTGCTTATCTCGGTACAAAGGCAACTAAATTGCACTGGAAATCCAGACTGATGGATCGGAAATTAAAGGCACAGCAAGACAATACTGCCATTGCCAGTCTCAGTGGGGGCCACAGTGCTACCTGATTCCTAAATCTGAGGATTTAGAAGCACTTTGGGTGGCTGTGAGCCTTTGGTTCCTCACCCAGTCCCATGGCAATGGAGTCCCTGTGCCTGACAGTATCACAGGCAAGAATTTCTGGAGTAATCTTCATGTACAGTGTTTGCCTCATGGGACAACAGGGGTGTGGGCTTAGTTTAGCAAAAGAAAAAACAGTTAATTTTTTGTGACTGCAGGTCTTGTCTTTGGTACTGTAAAATTCAAGACTGCATGAGGCAACTGTCAGCAGCTCATGGGCCAAAATGAATGGGCATGGGTAGTCCTGACTTAACCCAGTCTGAACATTTGAATCCAACCTTATAACAGGATGTTTTATGCTAGTTACTGTATAATATTTGATGAATACTGGGAGTACAGAACACTTGAACTATATAACTGCCTAACCATGAGTTTATCATGTGAGCAGGCACAGTCTAATACACTTTCTTAAAACTCACAAAAGTTTTCATTCAAGTTCAAAAATTTTGTGTATAGTACTGTAACTGGTGTATATGTACATATATCTCCCATGTGTATATAAAAATATGGACTATTGTATATCATATATATGTATTACAGACTAGAAAATTTTAAGCAAGATACAGTTTTTCAAATGCCTTAAAGATATTGCTTACAATTAATTGGATTTGAAATTTATGCTCCAGCTGGATTTCAGTCAAACCCACAGTTCATTGCATGTTACTGAGATGGTTCTTTTGGCTGAGAACTAAGGATCTACCCTGTCATGTAGAAAATCTATTTAAAAAATAAAATAATAAAGCAGTGACATAATTGACTGTAGATATCAGCATTTTGCATGCCAGTGAAAATCAATACTTAAAGTGTGGTTCCACTTTGAAAAAGGTCTGTAAAAATATATTGTGTCCTCCTCATCAGATCTGCCTGGCCGTGTGTTCAGGGAGACAACTCCTGTTTCTGCTGACCAAGTATTACCCCTTCCCTTCAATTAGTACTGAAATGAAAATGCAAATACAGAAAAATTAGCACTTTTACAGATCCCCCATGAGTGATGCTTTCTGGTAAGTCTGTCACAGTGGTTCAGTCAGATCTGATGTGAACACCAAGTGAAACTGGCTCTTCCTCTTGCCTGTACTGGTCATTGGAAATGCTTGCCTGCAAGAGGAAGGGGAGGCTGCGTTTTACCTGTGAAGAGTTCCGTGCTGTCAGCTTTCTTTCCAGAATCTCTACGGGCACAGACCCAAATCTCCCTACAAAGGGTGTTTAGGTGCCCACTGTTGCACAGACATAGATGCTCTGCCACAGAGCACAGCCTACAACACTGAGGTTAGGTTTGTGATTCCTCTTAAATCCATCAGGCTGGAGATCAAGAGATGCCAAGAATTAGCCAGTTGATAGGAACTGTCATTTAAATCCCACCATTTTCAGGAAGAGAGATGATTCAGTTTGGACTACAAAGTGAGCTCTACTCAGGAACCACAGCCCTGAAGTGAAACATTCAATCCCTTCCTTTCAAGATGGGAGAAGACAACAAACATTAATTCCTTCCACGCCCTACCTTCCTCCCCCAAAATAGGTACTAGATAAAGTTCTGGTATTTTCCCTGGTAGTTAGTGGCTAGAACCATGTCCTGAGCATGAATTATCCTGTACAGATGAATTCACAGTACTCTCAGAGCACATCCTACCTTTCAGCATAAATATTGCCTCAAAGTGTACAGGCTTCCTCCCTTCTCCTGCAGTGACCAACTTTTCACGGACCATTAAAGCTTGGAGTCATGGAAGGCAAGGAAGATTAGAACAGCAGAGTAGACAGAAAACCAGGTTGTGATAGTCAATTAATTCCAGAGTGAGCTTCACAAGAGTAAAAAATTCTTCTCTAATCCCAGAAGGAGATATTCCTTTAGCTGTGTAACGAATTAAAGCTGAAAACACTACAGGAGTTTGGTGGACATGGCTATGACCATCATCTCCCTTCCTTTTACCTCTTTACATCTGCCATTATCTGAGATTTCATAGCTGGCTCCACAGGCCAGATGAGCAGAAGAAATGTGACTTGTGGAAACCAGTATCTGCAGAAGATAGAGCCTGGACTGACAAACTGTATGAAAATGGACAACTTGGGGATATACTAAACTTTGAGAGGTTTAATGTAGCCTGAATTTCAGTGCTTCTACTCTTAAGCAACAGCTAGTTATGATCTTCGAGAGTAAAGTGTCGGGCTAAGTGATGGAAGACGCAGGTAAGAGTGTAAATCCTTGCTGAATTCCCTGTTTTACAAGCTTAGCAAAAAAAATTCTGCTTCTTCCTCCCCGTCTGCCTAGTGTCAAGAGAGAGATTGCTCCTTTCTCTACCTTGGGCACAGTGCCACCTTTCTCCACGGCTCTGAGAGGCAGGAGACATCTCTGTGCTCACCCTTCCCATTCCTTAGGGCTGAAGCAACCAAGGAGGCTCTTCCCGTAGCCGTGTGTCTGACGGGTACTGCGGGTAATGACCCCGCAGTGTTTTTCCTTGACACTGACTAAGGAAACTCTCCTGGTGAGCGCCCAGTTCCTAGCAGGCTGGAGAGTTTGTTCCATGCTGCTTCTGGTGAATAAGATCATTCTGGGAAGAGATCTTTGGCAGACTCCACCTAGGACAAAGCAGCAGAGCCATTGTAGAAGAATGTGTCTGAAAACCTTGAATCTGTAAAAGAAAATACCTAGAATGGCTTTATTATACCAGCTGAATATGAGGACTTGGCTGAGCATCATGGAAGAATGTACAAAAGCATTTATAACCCGTGTAATTATTTCTAAGCAGCAGACACATGACTGAGCCCTAGGAGGTACAAAACAAGAGGTACGAACTTATGCAACAGCTGCAGCATTGCTGAAACTGAACGACAGCTCAGGAAATGCCAGAGCACTTCTGCCCTGGAAACTTCACAGTGATGGAGAGAGACTCCTGGCCAAGAAGGGCAGCAGTGTTGATCGTGGGAGAGGTAAAAATCACCCACGCTGAAGGCCAGCATGACCTCAGGACTCTGCACAAGTCAAACTTGTTTAAGCTTAGTTTGATAAGAAAGCCCTGTTTTTAGCAGCATTATCTGTGTGGTTGTTGTTCCACATGCACAGCCTTTCGATCACGTTACTTCAGTGCTGTCTCCCAGTCGCATCCTGCCCAATACTGCACAAGTGCAAAAAAAGCCAAAACTGGACAACACTGCTTTGGGCACAAACATGGGCTTTTTGTGGAAATTGTAAGCTTCATTAATAATGCTATAACCCAATTTGCTTCGTTGTGCCTCCAGGCTTGAAGTGGATTTCATGAGACACACCAGAACTGGGCACAATCCCCTTGTCAGCGCATCTCCACCGGGGTGAAGGCAGGCAAGCAAAGCCACGGCATCACTGACTTGTCACCCTCCTCACTCACCTGGGTGTAGGAGACACATCCACCTGGAGACACCAGCACAACAACTATGGCTCCACCCAGCCTTTTGGGATGGTTTCTCATTCCCAACTGCTCAGTGAATGGGAACTGCAGCAGGAATTTGCTTTAGGAAGAAAATAAGGGTGAGAACAAACAGAAACAGTATTTTTAAATAGCTTTCCTACCCAGACACCTGGAGCTGGAAAGGTAGGGAACAGGCAAGGAATATTTTTGGGTTTGAAATAAATGTGTCAGTCAAGGGGCCATGTGGGATCATATGGCTGGGAGATAGGAAGTCAGAGGAAGAGAAGACTTGGGTTTGGATCCTTGGGTTTTGATGTGCTTGTTCCAGGAGTCCCTTGGTACTTAGCAAGAGAGTATTTTGAAAATACAGCATGTCATGCTGCTGGTGTATTTGAGAGCTATTCAATATTTTAACTACTAAAGGAAAAAATAGAAGGAAAGGCTGTCCAAAATGAGATCTTGAGAGGCAGGAACAGGGAAGCTGGCAGGTGGGATGAAGAGAGCTTACTCCCTCACAGGCCTACTTAATTCCTCTAAAAACTGATGGGACATGGAATGATGAGTCAAAACTGTTGTTTCTTACTTACTACATTGAAAAATCTCCATCCTATCCTATACTGAAAGCTTTCTTTAATGTTTTTTTTTCATCCAAGAGGACAGTGTAGTAACAAACTGCCAAGAAAAGAAACTGTGGTGAGTCACTGAGGAAATTTAGTTGAAATGATAACACTTCACAAAAATGAAAATTATTACATTTACTGTACATGGGAACAGTAAAAAGTCCTTTTTTATTGCTCTTGGAGTTGAATAGGAAGGGACTGATATTACCACACTGGTATATAATATAATTTGCTTCCCAGCAGTTTGTTTTTCTCTTACATGCAAGTTGTTTTGACAAATATCTTAGCAATTCAATACTCTTGTCAGAACCTGTGCATGGCCATTGTGACTATGTAGGAGTCTAATTTTCTGGCCTTTTTAATTTTAATAATCCAACATTTTATTTCTCAAAGGAAACTCTAAAGATTTCTGCCCAGCAGCATCTGGCAGTTTCTGTTTTGCAATAATAATAATAATAATAATAATAATAATAATAATAATAATAATAATAATAATAATAATAATAATAAAAAACACAGAAAATACATGAAAAGTGTCTCTCACATCTTTTATGGCTGAGGATAAACAAAGAGATTTTTTTCCATTCATCTCTTCAATCAAACATATTTGAGCAGCATCCCTGTAGAAGGCATCAAAGTTTACTATGTTAAATACAGGATTTCCCAACCCTAGTCTCAGTGGAACATAAGAGGATGATGCATGGAGTAAAAAATTCAGTTACCTTATTTTTCATCTGTGGATTTGGTTGCTTTCCTAGCTGTTTTTGCTATTTATGGAACTCACATTATAACGAAGCCTGTTTTTCAGCTGCAATGAATAGGACTTTCTGCTGCTGACTGGAGCTTTTCAATCTGGTACATAAAGACAGATGAATAACAGTAATTTTCTAATATGTTGGTCAGTGATCTGAAGATTCACTTACTCAAGGTTTCTTGGCTAAAATAAAATTACATATCAAGGACCAGCACAGACTAGATGCCGTACTGACTCCTCCAGATAAATTCTTAGTTGAAATGAGTAAAGGGGAAAGATTTCCTGCCTATGGTATTTGAGCTAATAAGCTTGGTAAGGCATAAGCAGGTCTTAAGTGGGTTTTCAGCCTTATGTAGACAGTCTGGGTAGGTGAGAAATTTGCATTCTGTCTCAGACAGAAGCATGGATAAATGCAAACCAACTTGTCTTGGAGGGAGAGGGAAGCTCCTCTATAAGCTGCACAGAAATATGTTTCTTTGATCAACATAAACTAGAAGTCTGAGCTGGTAAGTTCGTTAAAGCTGGGTTACGGAAAAGTTTAGCTCTGTAAAACAAATTAGTCCATCTCAACAGAAGCTTTTTTCCTCATCTGTACCCAAATGGGGTCTTCCTCTTAATTTTCGGATATAACTTCCAGTGGCCAAGTGCCAGAGGCAGAGGCTGGGGTACTTGTGCATGGGGACTAACAGAGGTAAGAGAAGCTCCAAAGAGTACATGAAGAGCTCCTTTTGGAGATGTCACCTATACCATGGGGAACATTTGGAGAAGTGGAATTCTTTTTGAGTAAATGCAGCCCTAAGAAAGGCCCATTGACTGAGATGTTCTAGTCTGATTTGTTTAAGTTATGCTGCCTGACTTCAGAAAGAAGAGAAGCTAAGAAGGGCGGGGATCTCTGATACAAAGTATTAGTTAATCAAGCCCAAATATACATCTAATCTTCTTATCCTTAATTTGTTATTTCTTTGCAAAGTTTTAACAGCGTTTTCTCTCCCATAGAGTTCCCCTGGACTCTAATTTTCTAGCGACAGAAACCAAACACACAAGTCAGCTTTAGTGCAGGGGAGAACCAGCTCTGGTGTGAGAGATACATTACAACATGCGAGAGAGGAGTGTTTGTTTTTGCAAGGTTTAAAATATTGTTTCTTTATTTTCCACCCTAGCTCTGAGAACTTTGGCATTCAACTAATTTACCGTGCGTTTAAGGCTGGTAGCAATATTGGAAAAGAAATATGATAATCACATGCTGCCACAAAGCATTCTATACCTCGCTCTCTTTTCCAGCTCTAGTTTCACATGTGTTGGTTCAATGGAATATTCAATAGACATTTATAGGAAATAAATTGAGAGATGAATGTAAACCATATGGCATCTGGAGGTTTATTTGTAAAGCCCCTGCATCAAAGCTTTCTCCAGATCACACCATATTAGCTATGTTTTTCCAGTCCAGCAGAATCAGGAAGGTAACCACAGACTTCCTTGATGGAAAACACATGAAAAACGGAGCAAATCTTAATATGTAGCTAGAGCAACTGTTCAAGTAGCATCATTTAGAATAATTTTATTACTAATGTGTAAGGAGCATTGTTTAGAGATGAATTTCAATCCAGGAAACAAATGAAAGTTAACTTGCTAAACTTCCCAACTATTAATTTGTAGAAGTCCAAGACCATTAAAATGTATCAAACCAGACATAATTAGTGTTTGTACTTTTAAAGTACATAGGATAATTACAAACCTTCTTGAAATGCAGCACTGAAATTACATAAAAAGACTTTTTCCACACAAAACATTTCATAGCCAACCACACCCTTCTAAATAATAATAAAAAAATCGATTGGGATGAGTGAGAAGTTTGTTTCAATCTTATTTATTTGTATAGAAAAAAAATAAGCTGCTCAGTCTGAAATGCTTACTGTTTGCTGGAGTTTGGCAACAGCTAACAGTGCATCTGAAGTCAAATTAAATTGTATTCTCATACAGAATGTTACATAAATCATTAGGAAATGTCAAGAGCTCATATATAGTTGTGTTTTGAGGTTTTTTTAAGTTTCCACTTACTTTCCAAAATAGTTTTCATTTTTCAATGTCAACCCCTTTTCAGCCACTTAGACCAGCTCTAATGATTTGTGTGTTAAATTTGCTTGTCACATGAATATTTTTTAATAACCCATTTAATATTTAATGTGCTGCACATATTTGCTGGACCAATAAGTTACAAGGTACAATGCCAGCTCCATGCTTGTACCCCCAGCAGTGAGAGTATTCACCTTGTGCACCAGAGCTTTGTGTTCAAGAAGTGAAAATTTTGGGGTGGTTGATTTACTTTTCCTTATGAAGCCTCATTCAAAAAGCATTTTTGCCCAGGATGAGACAAAGGACTAGGGGCTGTTTCAATACTTAACTTCTGCTAGACACTTAAGTCTCCTTGACTTTAATATTAAGCATGTGCTTAAAGACAGACATAAAGTGCACTAGCATCTGTAGGAATCTTTCCACTGGCTTTAATGGGCTTTGGATTGCACCCTGATATCTCAGCCCAAAATAGCTGTTATTACAGTAATAAATGATTTGTAAAGCCATTCTTCTGAATAGGTACATTTATACTAAGAAATCATAATGACTTCTTTAAAAACTCTTACGCTGCAAATTGATACATTTGGAATAATTGCTCTCCTCTTCATTAGGGTTTCACACTTCTGTAGCACTTTCCAGACCAGTAGTTTGAAATCTCATTATGGATTTAGATAAGTATTTCTACTCCCATTTTACAGATGAACTAAAGGAGGTGGAGACAATGGGCCTCATCCAGAACAGGAAGCTTCCCATTGACCCAGGTAGGTGCTGGACTGTAAGGTCCAGCCTTCCAGAAGATACACAGGCACCTATTTCACACCAAAACCTGTGGAGTTAAGTATCTAAAATATTTTGTGTATTAGCCAAAAAAGCCTCATGCTCCACCAAAGCACAAGATGTCAGAGAAAGGTTTTATTCACAAATCCTACTCTCCAATGATCTATCAACAAAGTAGTTCTTCTGTACTGATCTAGCAATTTGGGCACAGGGAAGTGAGAACACTATTTTAAGATCCTAAAGTAATGAATGAATAAATGAGCAACATCCAGATTCCAATTGGAACTGTTCCCTAGTCCAGGGTGGAGAGAAGGCCAAGGACATATGTTTGATAAGACCTTTAGGAAAGTACAGTGGCATAGAAGTCCCATGGCACAGCACAATTGGCTACTTTCCAGGCAATGTTTTGACAGGGAGAATTTCTGCTTGGAGGAAAGTGGCGATTTACAACATTGAACCGAAAGTGTTAGACTTCCTACCTAGGTATTTTAATTCTTGCTAAGCAACCAGAATCCTGAAAAAGCAGCAGTGAAGTCAGAAATGAAATAAACCTTTGTGAAATCCAGCCTTGGTTGTTTGAATTTCAAATACCTTCAGAGTTCAGGTAACGTGTGGATCGAGAATTTTAGCTTGAGTTCATCTTTAGTTAAAACTCCCTTCTCCTCATCAATCTCATGCATTCATCAACATCCAGGTTAGCCTTTAAACATATGGCAGTCAATGAATGCCACTCAAAAACCTTAGAAAATAAGTATGCAAGCAACATCAGTTTAAAAATATGCAGCTAACTGCTGGAAGCTATTAAAACCCAAATAAACAAAAGAGATTATACTTCAAAGAAATGTCAACAGTTTTTCCTCTCCTAGAACAGAGCAGTTTTCTTTGCTTCTATCCCCAGCCACATCTGGAAAGTGCTTACTGCTTTACATATCTCTAACGATAAAATTAGTTTATTGATTTTTCAGAATTTCCTGATAGATTTATGCAATTTCCAAAACAAAGGTAAATTCACATCCCAGTTAAAAAAAAAAAAAAACTACTGGCAACTATAAAGGATTCACAAAATCATAAAAACATAGAGTTATGCAAAGGAACAAAACCAGTCACATGCTAAATAATGTTGTACCTCTGTGACTACTTTTAGAGAGCAAGAAATTGCAATTTTAATTACTTCCTTCTATATAAATGAAAAAAAAAAGAATCTTAAGGCTAATTATGCCTGATGCAAAGTTGAAATGAACCTGCATTTCCAAATAAATAGAAAGATTTTAAAATGAAATCTGCATATTTCATGGAAAGAATTAAAAATAAAAAAGAATAATAAATCATGAATACAGATTCAAAGAGCTATACAAAAATTAGACCTATTAAAGTGTCTGCAACTCTGTGTAACTGAAAATTTAGACTCCAATTTCCACGACAGCAAATTGTGTCATTTTAGGCAGCCCAAATGTTGGATTTTTAATTTGCTTAAAATTCCACATTTGTAGCAGCCAAAACCTTCAAAGACTGTTAATTTGATTTTGGTTTACAATTAACTAAGCAGTAGCAACTTAGCCTATACAGAAGACTGCCAAGAAAAATGATATCTTTGGTAAATTACCAAGGATCAAAATGTGGACAACAGATTTCTCCCCTCCCAACCCTCCACCCCCCTGACTATTTTTAACTAACAATGACAGTTTTGATAGAGTAAAAGTATTTCATAGAAAATATAATGACAAAGTGCAAATTTTGCCAAATAGTCCAGAATTTCAGAAGTAGTGGTATATATTGGAAGGAGACAAAAAAAACCCCAAACAATTTGAGTATTAAACATACAGTAAGTGCTCTGTAGTCAAATAAAAAGAAAATAAACTCTAAGAAGACTGCTGCAGAATGGGAAAAAGCAGGTCTAGTTTGTTTATTTATAAATTGGTAACAAGTAGATTCTTTCACACTAACTAAACCAGACAGTAATTATAAACACAGATTGGTTAAATTCCCTGCACCCTATCAAAGGAAATGAGTTCCTCTCTTTTCCAAACATTGTCATTTGTTTATTGAGCCTCTTTTGGGCTTGATTTCATTAAAAACGATGTAAAGTCCACATCTGCAACCCCCAAAACAATGTTAACCTTGTTAAGCTGATCCAGAGTCCTCATTACAAAAAAATTTGCAGGCAACAGAACCAAGCATTTTAAAAGGGAGCACTTGGAATACAGAGCAAAGAATTTGGATTATTTTTGTTCAATTACAGAAAACTTATATTGCTATGCAATAGAACAGGAAGCAAACAGTAACCGCCTCAGTAGTTCTGGATAATTAGTTACCTAAATTCTCTGAGGTGAACAAAATGTACTTAGATGGCAGAACATTACTGCTTGTGTGCTGAAACAACAGAGTAATCTTGGTTAAAATGAAAATCACAAATACAGGAGGAAAAAGTCATGTTTAAAATCATTAGTCTTTATCAGTAAAGTACAACTGAGTTCCCTATTAGAGTAACAGTTTTATTAAAAAGGGGATGATACTGCTTATATTAGCTAGCCTCAGATATCAGATTTCAACAAACTTCAGCACTGTAGACGCTACTAAAACATCATTATTAGAGTTGCCATGCTCGAATGATTTAAACTAAAGTGAATTTCATGTATTTGTTGGAAGACAGGAATAATAAATCCTGGAGCTTGAGCTGGTAAGGATTGACCCGAACTTTGCAGACAAAAAGTCAAGAAGTTTTGTCCCGAGCACTGCTTGGGAGTGGAGTTAGTGAAAATCCTGTGCCTGCTGTTAGTGAAATCCTGCTGGAAGAGCTGAAATGAGACTGAGAAGGTCTTGTGTTCAGGAGCCTCTGAGGACTGATGCCATATACACCCCAACCTGTGCATGAAGAGGTGCTGTTACACCTGGTGCATGTTCCCCACGGCCAAAGCAGGAGAACACTGTGGGAATTATCCCTTTTGGGGCAGACCCCTCTGTCCCCATGGGTTGGGTGCCATGACTGTGGTGTCCTAAGGTGTGCCTGTGATTAAGGCTTGTTCCCATGACTTAAGAGAAAAATGCACACCAGGGCAGCGGGATCAAAGACAGAGTAATGGGCATCATCTAATGCTCCTGGACCAATTATTCTGACAAAGTGCAGATGTCTTCAGGGAACACATTGTATTTATTTACTGATTCACAGCAGCACGGAGCAATTTGCTATCACACAGCCACCTCCTCTGGTCAGGTAATGCTGAGTATCTCCCACCTACGGTGAAGGCAAATCAAGGAAAGACAAACAGGTTTCCAAAAGGCTCTTTCCATCACTGTTACTGCCCTCCTGATATTCCTTGGCTCCTTGATCATGTATCCATACAACATTTTCATATGCAATCTACCTAAAAATCTGATTTGTGGCAGGTTTTCTCTTACTAGGGTTCTCAAATATGGCGAGTACTTTGATAAAAAGAAGATAGTACTTGCTACTTTTTGCACTCTGCCACCATTAAATGATACTGAATTAAAATGGTTTTGATTTTTCAACATTATAATCAGAATAAAAATTAAAATATATTTGAAGATTATGTCTAAAATAAAATAAAGGAGGACCATCAAGAAGAGGGGAGCATATTACCATTCATTTTGATTTCTCTTGGTATATTATTCCCTCTGAGCCCTTATGTATAACTTTAAGTTTGACCCCATACTGAGATTTCCAGCTCTGCTTGTCACAGGGAATTTGGGGCAATTAATGTCTTGAAAGACTGTGCTTTTAGAATAATCAGGTCAGGAACTTTGTCTTTCTAAATACTCTGCCGTTTCTCAGGAATATCTGTGGATTCTTGAAATAATAAGTTACAGTAACACTGGGCCAGATCCTCAGCTGGTGCAAAGTTGGCTTTTCTTCATTAACTTCAAAGGGACTATGCTGATTTACACCAGCTGAGGGAAGATGTGGCCCACAGTGTCCAGGTGGATTTAAATCATACACATGAGAAATACCTCAGTACATCCAGGTCTGTACTGAGGTTGAACATAAAAGGCCCGAGTAGCGGGAAATCCATCCCTTTTTATTTTTAAATGCTCAAATGTTTACCAGCTGACCTTCCCCTTTACTGCAGATCTGGGAATCAAGGTGCATACAATAAAGTTCAAACCAATCAACTGCTTTCAGCTGTTCTTGTGCAATGAATTTTTAAACATTTGATCATTAAGACCAATCTATATGCAGGTCAGTTTTCCGAACAGGATGG
This sequence comes from Falcunculus frontatus, assembly GCA_013398115.1. NCBI lineage: Eukaryota > Metazoa > Chordata > Aves > Passeriformes > Falcunculus > Falcunculus frontatus. The sequence continues at coordinate 474,308 of VZRV01002991.1, forward strand.
GAACAGTTTGGGAGCAGATGCCAGGGCACTGACTCATGAAGAGGGACTGTTAAAATAACACAGAGAGCACATTTATCTCGGGCCACCCATCAGGTGAACACTACCAAGACCATCTCTTTGCTGGATGAATGTATAGATCAAGACAGTTAATCTCTAGCAGAGCACCTTTATTAATTGAATGGCATAATCCCCAGCACACTGGCAAGGGAATACTCATCCTCCTTGAGATGGTTATCTTATCACAGAGAAACTTCTCTGCAGGTTTTGGTCCTTCTCCAAATGGTAAATTCTTTAGAAACAGCACTCTGTGCTGCTATTTACTTGTTTATTCCACATAACTGTCTTGCAAATGCTCATAAATGTGTGGAAAAATTTCAGCTATGACTGTTTGTGATATGTTCGCTTCCAACACCTACCACTCTCAATTCACAGAATTTGTGGTGGGCAGCAGCCTTGGGCTATTGATCCCTATCTCCAAATCCCTTCAGTTTTATCAGTGGGTCGCTGACTGTATCCAAAGGCAACACGACTTAGGCAAATCATAGAATGATAGAGTGTTTTGGGTTGGAAGATCATCGCGTTCCAACCCCCTTCCAGAGCAGGGACACGTTTCCTGAGACCAGGTTGCTCAAACCTGACCTCAAGGTTGACACAGTCACTGGCAACCCAAGGTGAGAAAAGAGCAGGGGACTGTCACAAGTCCATTTAGAACTAATTAAGCTTGGATGGTCTTTAGACACTCAGGTTAAGAGTGATGTTGAATGGGGGCACAACTCAAGTCTTTTGTTTCCTTGAGATGCATATGCATTATATCTGGTCTTTATTTAAAGCCCTCTAGCTTTGAAGCTAAGGGAGAAAGCAGGCCACTTCTGGCAGGAGTAACCGGGGTTATTCAATTTTTATTTATTATATCTGTAGAGCGGATGATAACTGAAGCTTGCCTGATTATATCAAGTATCTTAGAAGAGGCCTTCAAAGCCAGAGCTACTATTCTGAAAACCCATTTCTAACCATTGCACAAGAATGTTTTGCAATTTGCCTAATCTATATATTCATTGATTGAATTCCATTTTTTTCCAGTTTGGTGCTCATGACTGCCATGTACATGATTGCTTTTGTACAAATGTCTTTACCTTTTTTTTACTCTTTATGTAGTGTGTTGCATGTAAACAAAACCACCTAAACACCATCCAGCTAAGTTGCCACCTTGGTGCCTCTGGAAACGTCAACCAAACCATCAGAAGGGTCCGGCTGAGGCATTTGATTTGAGAATGAAATTTAGAAGTCACAAATATTTCCTTTCAGCATTATCCCAGTTCCACAGCGGCTTCAGTCCAGGCACGTAGGCAGTTAATTACCCCAAAATATCCCCAAACATCACCTAATTGTGCTTACTGCTAAACCTGAGCCCTTGGAAAGTATCAGCACTGGACTTGAACTACTTGGAGAATTTTAACAAAAATTTTTGGATAGCATTTTCAGGTGCTAAGATCTGCCAAGGTTTTTGTAGTGTGTCCAGACACCGTGACATGCTGGTAGCCAAACTAGAGAATATTTGTTTAACTCAAATGATAACATTTGGGTCAAAGAATCAGTTGAACAACATGAGTTATTACTGCAGGCTGACCCCAAACCATACTTGCAACTGCATGGACCAACGAGGAGTAGGAAACAGAAAGCTGAAGGGGCAAGTCTCATTCTCACACTTCCCAAACACGTCACCTTGGCAAGTCACCCAACTTGTCTGTGCCTCAACTACACTGTCTAAAACACTGAGATAATAACAATACTTAGTCACCTTTGAAAAGAAGTGAGAGATCCTCAAACAAAAGCAGCGATAAGTGTGAAATATTCATTATAGTATTAAAGAGCAGATGGCCAAAGCAGAGATCCAGTTAAAAGGACTGCACAGAGTTATAAGAAAGCTCTTATAAGTGTGACGTATGTGCTTTACGATGTGCATTCCCTCAGACAATACATGATGAGTCGGCTGCAGCAGTTTATGTTCTGGATTAGAGCATACGCATAAATAAAGCTACGTTTTTATGTGATCCCAACAAATAAATGGGAAGCACGGACAGGAATGTCTAGCTGATGGAAAAATGAGACACCACAAACAAACCACAGCTTGATGATAAAAAAAAGAAGTCTAAGATTTATATGGCACAGCTGGCTGTGTGTAGTGCTTTTGTAAGCCTACAGCATCTGGTCACTTGTTTTAAATGTCTGAATAGATAGAGGCCTGAACCTTGCACAACTGTGGAAAAAGAGGCAATGTCTCATGGTAAACCACACAACCATGCATTGCACAACCCCCTGGTGCATGAGGAGATCCGCCTGACTCAAGCACCAGGTGAGAAGGGGTGGGACGTCTCCTGCACGAGAGGGAACGACTGTCCAGCTGCATGTATGTCCTGCCCTCAGGGTGTCACAGACATCCACACACCTACGTCATTCTGAACAAGCTGTGCTGGAACTGGAGCATGTCTAGAAGGACATCCAAGCACAAAAAGATTGACAACAATTTTACCATCCCATTTTTGTGAGTTCCACTGAATTAGAGTTATGCTAACATACATCACTGGAGAACCTGGCCTGTTGTCCTTCATCAGCTCTGAGAAACCATCCCAAATCATGCCAGATGTCCCTTTATGAATATAGATGGTGCTTCTTCACTGGTAAAACCAGGTTGAAATGATAAACCTTGTTGCATAGAGAGGAGGAAATGGACCCTCTTCATGTTTTCTTTGCAGAGTATTCAAGCCTTCCATTTTTATCAGATTATATTTTTACCTGAATTTTCAAGAGACGTTGCACAACAAGCTGTGGGAGAAACATAGTCCCAGCTGTGGTGTGAGTCACTCCACAGAAGGAGGGAGGGGAGCTTGTTGGGCTGCAGGGCAGCATCACAGCAGCAGTGGGGTTGGCCAAAGGGTGGTGAGAAGTGAGAGAGGAAGGTACAGTTTACATCTGTATATGAAAAAAAATCTATGGAAAGTCAAGAGGTTGAACGGCAAGAATAATAAAGAAAGTGAAGCAGGAACACAGTGAAGACAAATAGATAAATCCCAAATCCGTGCAAATTGTAGCGGTCGATGGAAGAAGTTTCTAAGACTTAAATTATTTCTCCAGCTTTTAAACCTGCCATGCTCTCGCTGGAAAGGTAAGTTGTGGTAGACCCAACCTCCTATTTTTTAAAAGTCTCACAAAAACACAAAGGTTTGTGCTCCCTCTGTTGGCTTTAGGAAAGAGATTTGGGTTGGTTTTGTTTTCCTCACAAATATCATCCTTCATTTTGTTCTGACATCAGTTAAAGGACAAAAACGCGTTTGTGTGACGAGATGTTATTTACACTGAAGTTTCTCTTGTTTAAACAAGAAAATGGACGTGCTAATTTCAGCTCCATCCCAAATGCAAAGAAAATGAATAAACATTTAATAAACCAACTGCCAAACTGGAGAAAGATTAAAGTATTTCAGTACTGCAGAAGGAAATACTGAAACCAAAAGAGAGATAACACCGCACACACAAAGTTATGTCACAGATAAGTCAGTTGGTATCTGCAACATTGTTCAAGAGTTTACACAAGCCTACATACCCCAAAATATGCATTACTCATAGTATTTTATACTGCACCTACTTTTCTTTTACCATTGAAAAAAAAAAATTAAATTGGGTAATATGAAAAAGCCCCACTGCAAAACAGAAGTAGATGAGTGTGAGTCTGAGATGATATAGAAGATGAATAAGAAAAAAATGTGACAGAAGGATGGATCAAATTATTGCAATTTTTTCCTCTGGTGTTAATTATTTACAATGTATGTTTCTTATCTACAATCTGTTTTTCACTGCATCTTTATTCAGTGCAAGGGAGCCCTGATCTTGGTGGGTTTTTAGTTGCTACTGCAACATAAATACTAAAATATGATATTAGAGACACTTGTTCAATTATTAATTTTTAGGAACAGAATATAAAGTCATTATCTGCAGAATATGAAACGGTTTTGGTTTAAATAACACTAAAGACTTAGATGCTTGTTGGAACGAAATGGCTACGCTTTGGCCCTGAGAGGAGGCTGAATCCAAGGTCTCTGTGCCTAGCTCATGACCTTACCCAAAACTCCCAATTTAAATGGGTGAAAATGGATAGGCGAGGCAATGCTATGTGTCAGATGTACCATTTGCTTTGGTAGTCTTGAAAGTAAAAGGTGGCTTCCCAGCCTGCACCCATAACCACAGACTAAGGCATGGCATTAAGGCTAAAAACTACTAGGCTATATAGCTACTATATAACACAGCAGTGGAAAGGGTGGCCAGCTGACCCTCAGCTCTGAGTATTTGACAGCAGCACCAGTTCATCGTCCCCTGTTTGAACTGCTGGCTTCCCGTTCATCCCCTCCCTGCCTGGCTGAACTTGTTTGTCGCTGGCTCCCAGCCCAAGACTTGTGACACTGCAATTAAGCTGGGGTGGCATGTGGAGTCTGTAGGTATTTTAGCCATTTTGCCAAAGCTAGAAAAATCCTGACTGAACTGGAGCAGGAAAACAATTTGCTGAAACATCACCTGGAGCAGGAAGTTATTAGATGCTTGAGTGACTTCTAGAACAGAAAACTATGTATGAATACGTACACGAGGCAAAACAGATGTTGTCTTGACCTCTGCACACTGGAATCTTATAGCTGTTCTGTTTACTCTCTGCTGTCCATAATGCATCTTTAAGCCAGGTGCTGCCACTTATCAGGTATCTACATCTCTTGTTTAAACAAATGTTAACTGAACTTGACAGCAAAGGGGACCCCTGCAGCAAAATCAGCAGAAGACAGCTTTAAAGCTACCTTCAGTTCTCACTCCTGAAATAACTGAAGTTTTGTGTGACTAGGTAAGGAGTGAGGGTAGAAAGTTAAACTTTTGACCCCATCTCCATGGGATATCATACACCGTCTGCCTGGTTCTTCTCTGGCAGGGTGTAAGGCTCAGCTTTGCAAGCAGGAGGAGAGCTGGTCTTCAAGAGCTGGCAGGAATCGTGCCATGGGCTCTGTCCCTTGCCCATCACCCTCTCCAGGGTCCTTTGAAACAACACATGTCTTCTAGGGCTATCATTGTAACTCCTGCTTATGTGATAACTACTGCTGGCATCATAAAATGTTCCTTGCACCATGGCTGCTACCATCTGCTTCCCCCAAGGCCATATCCTTGCCTCCATTGGAAAGAGCTGCAAGAAGGCACTGTTGGCCATGCAGTGAGTCTGAGAGACGACCTCTGTGTCCTCCCTTTCCCATTCTTGTGGCAGGGTAGCTCTTCTGTCTTCTTTTATTTGGATTTTTTGATCAGTGACAACATACATAAAAGCTTCAGGGCAAGACAAGGCCAGAGTGCTCTGGTACCTTGTCTCACATGACATCCATCACCCTGGCAGCAGAGCATCTCCACCAAGGGCTCCAGGTTTCTGCAATCCTTGTGCTCCCTTGGGAAATCACACAGCCACTGACAATAGGTGTGAAATTAAACTCCGTCACCTCTCTGTTCAGGGCAGCCCTATACGTGTGCAGTCATGAAGCAAAGACAACAGCCACTTAAGAAGATTTTCCGGGAAGCTTTTGAGCTTTCCTCCTTCCCTCTCTCCTCCCAGCTCCTGGAGAACACAGATGAGATAAAGGGTCTTCAGACCCCCACAAGTGCCTGCAAGGAATTTTGCTGCTGAAGCTGAGGAAAAACCACCACTGCAAGAAGATCAGTTTGAGGGGTTCGCCATCAGCAGAGTGCCAGGCAGCATGGTCAAGACTTCATCCATACTTCATCATGATGGATGTGCTGAAAAGTGCCCTTGTTTCAGAGCTGCATTACAGACTTTCTGGTGCCTGGAGGAGAACAGTTTACGGGATTTTGGCACCACCATTTCACCATCCAAATGCTGCTGAGGAGATAAACACTGCTCCCCTATAAATAAATACTCCTCCTATCAAAGCTAACTTTGGATTGAAGTTTGTCTTCTGATTGATTGGATTCAGTTTTTCTGACGTGTCTGTCGTTAACTCCTCAAAATTGCTTCAGGAACTCAGAGACAATCCAGCACGCATTACATGATCAACCTATCAATATTTTAATTAAAACTGGATTAAGGCCATAGCAAATAGGTACTGGTACCACCGACAACTGTGAGAGAACATGCTGAAACTCTGTCAGGATCCTGATATTCAGCTGTTTATGAAGAGTTTAGGAAATCCTAAAATTTGGAGGGTGAAGAGTTGGATTCAGCATTTGAAATAAATCCCTGAAGTTAATTTCAGAGAACCAAAACAAGTGGTTGTGTAGAACCAAGGGAAGACACTTTGCTAAACTTTACAAAATTGGTAATAATGTTGGCTCTTGTTCTTCTAATAATAGATCTATCTAGTAAAAAGCATGAAACTATCCAAAAAATGTCTTTTGGATATCAAAAATGGATGTGGGATGAAATTTATGTGCTTTTCTCCAGACTGGGAACACTGCTGGTTCACAGCTAGAGCTCAATGCCCAAGGTCTGTCTTTTGCAGCTTCAGTGAGCTATATCTGCAAGTGATTCCAAGTGCAAAGTTAGAGGTCATTAAAAAAATCAAACATTTTGCCCCTGCAGAGGCTCAGGGTGTGGGCATGCTGAAATAATCACCTGGAGAAAAACATTCACTTGAACTGTAGTTTTCTGTCTTACATCCTTCCCTCATAGCCAGTCCTTTACCACCTGTCACTTCATCAGAAGACAGAAAGAAAAAAAAAGATCAGGTCAAACACCTCTGCTATCTCACAGAAGACAATTTCTAGAACTCCTTCATTCCCAAGGTTCCTTCCTTAATGCCTTGAAGAAACAAAGTCTGGTACAATGAGAATCTGCAACTTCTTTCATGTAACACAAAGAAAAATCACATTCAGAGTACGATACCTGATCTCAGATGGTGGAGGTGGACTCAGCACATTGTCCACGTTACTGCTGAAGCTGCTGAGTAATCTGCATATGCCATATATGTATATTCAGTGTACACATATTCCTTCCTGTCTTTGTAATCTCCCCTTTGCTCCTCTGCCACTAATTTATGTTGGGGATTTCTACTGATGCGTGCTTACAGATCTGTTATACACTGAGGCAAATATTCCTATGCTGGCAGGACTACCAAAGTCTATTCTTGAAGCATAAGACACAGAATTTATTGGGGGAAAAAAAAAAAATCTCTTTTGATGGTATTGGGAGGACTGTCATTTTGTTAAAACATTTAACTTTTCTCCCAATATGTTTGTTATGTAATGGGTCACAATTGTGTCTGATACCAGAGTTTGAAAGTAATTCCAACCTCTGAGACAACCAATTTCTTTTTACAAAGGCTATGTTGCTAATCTCAAAAAATTCTGAGGCTGTAGAGCAGTGATGAGCAGTGATGTGGCACAGCTAATCTCTACTTTAAAACAATGTCTGCAAAGAGGAAGAATTGTGCCAAACTCTGAATAACACTGGTCACAGAAACAGGTGAAGACATTTTTTCCACTGAAACCCACAGGTAGATACTAGAGAGAGCAGAAAAGTGCTATGTAAAGTGTACTGTACCTAACCATCAGAGGTTTAAAATTCCCCGATGAAATGGAGTCTCATCCAGTTCCCTCTGTCGCGCTGTCCATTTAACCCTGGTTGAGAAGGAAGGGTGTCAGTGAGAGTTTACTGACCCTCTGGACACCAGCTCTGACTGTGGGCAATGGCTTATGTGGTCATCAAAGAGAACAAGGAAGCCTGTGGTGGACAATATAGTGAGTATTGCCCAGAAGAGAGGCCATCTCTAGGCGAGGAAGGACAAAACATTAGGTAGATTAGGTTATTTTTGAGGATGCGCAGACCTCAGCCATGGCAGTCTCATTCCTCATGTGATAAACTCCTCAGTCAGCAGAACTACAGACTGCCAGGAAAAAAGCATCACTAGCACTCAGGAGGTTTTTAGAACAGGACAGCTTGTTCCTGCTGCAAAAGTGGGAACACTAAATGAGCTCAATAATTTCAGTCTCTAAACCTGTCGTTACCTGCCCTGCTGCTGATAGTGCTGTTATCTTGTTACTTCTGCATGCGTGCTTCCTTCAAGGATTTTAGTGTTATAGCTCTGAAAGGATATCTGGTTTGCTTGAACATCACAAGACTAGAAAGATAAACTGAAACAAAAACCACACCTATAATGAGATGAGAAGAGCCGTGCATTTCAATGACTGGAGGCCATACACTCCATGTAGACCTGAGTTTAGTTACAGAACAGTGAAGAGCAGCACTAGATCCACTGAAAGTGTATAATTTACCAACCATTGAGGCTTTGTTAATATTCCCCTTTTACAGATTTTTTTTTGCACTGTCTGATTAGCTAATTAAAGTTGTAGGCTGTTTCCTTTCAATCAGAACTGTAAGCGTGTACCAGGTGCCAAACATCATGACATGCAGAAAGGCAGGCGAGCTTGGAGAGATGGAGGGGTGCAGGAGAGGCTCAGCCCTCCCAAATTACCCCCCTCTCAATGGGCTAGCACATCTGGTTTGGACATTAATCCTGCCCTGGCACAAGGTTCACTGCACCATGGAAAAGGGGCACAGCACTGGGTGCGATGGTCAGGAAAACAAATATACCACTGGAAAATTTGCACCAGCTTCACACAAGCCTGGCTGGGTTAAATGAGAGGGACAACCACTAGATTAGCATCCCTTGGAGCAAACTCCTCTCCAACGAGCTCTTGTTGGATGTGCCTGCACATGAGCAGAGAACTGAGCCTGATCCAGCTGGGCACAGCATCTTCTACCCTGAAAATCCTTCCTGACATGATCACCTGGAGCTGTTCACAGCATTCACCACTGAAAAGTGGGTTTTCATTGTTAGCAAGAAACTGTCCATAAAGAACTGATTGACAACTCCTCATAGAGCAAAACCAGTCCCAAATTAGGTGCACTTTCCTGTGGCTGTGCAGCACTGCCTTCTGCTTAAGAGAAGAAAAAAAATTGGAGCTCTTTGGGATCAACTGGATCAGTGCTTTCTCTGTTGTGCTGCTTAGCAAATAACCTGGGTATGTCCCGAAAAAGGTGAGACAAATCTTTGGTCTGAAAGCTGATTAGAAGGTACTAGATCAAGATATAGATGCACTTGGTACATTTGCAGGTACTTGGTTTAAGATTCAAATGGAAGATGGGCTTTCAAATTCCATGTTCTGAACTAGGAATTTTTGTGTTGCTGTTCTAAAGAAGGTTTATAGGTAAAGATATGATAGCACCTCCAAGATGCACTTGGCTGACTTAACGCAAACGGGGCACGGTCTATAACAGGGTTGGCTGAGGTAAAAGTTTCCTACTCCTCTTCCAAAATCCCTGGAAATTACTGTTTAAATAGAATTCAGTTGAGTTACCAATTAAAAAAAACTGGATTGAAAGCCAACATGGTATAAAACGGAGAATTTTTGATCCACTGGTAAGGTGACCAAAGTATAAGACGACAGAGAGAAAATGATCAAGGCAAGGCAATCTAGGACTTCTAAATTTAAGGATAAGCTGCAAAATGCTCTGCAGAGGTACAGAAAAACCTTCAAATATTTAACTATAGTTGTTTTAAATGCAGATTGGGCTACATTTTCTTGGCATTGTGGATTTTTTTTCCATTTCAAGGCTAGCAAACCTCCTGGAATCTTACCAATAGCCATGAAAGATTTAAAAATTTGAGTAACTGTGGTAAGAATGTGCATAGCTGATAAATAGGAAGAAAACATTTGGACTGTCTTACTGTTCATCCTAGTGTTTCACAAATTTCTTTATTTAAAATTATGGCAATTGGAAAAGACCTAACCTAACATTAAAATATTTAACCAAGAGTTCAAACACACATATTTTACACAGTGGTAGTTATATTTCTTTTGCCCAATGGAGCTCACAATGATAGTTTGCTTACAACCAGAGGGATCCAAAAAGAAATAATGCCAACACGCTCAGCATATTTCTAAAATATTTTTTCGGCTAAAATGTGCGTCATTCCAAGAACATGTCTGAGTGGTTATATTTTGGGTGAGGAACAAAATCAAGAAAAAGTGTCAAATACATCTTTATACTACAATATTTCACAGTCTATTATATAAGATGGTTATTTACACAAACAGAAGCTTAATATGTGCAAAAAGCAAGGGGGAAAAACTTTATACTTAGGATCCACTAAAGTAAACCAGCAAAGCTACAGGTAAACTGGGTAAAGTCATTTGGGTCAAACTGGGTCATCAGGCTGGCTAAATCCTGAGCTGGCATCACACCAGTGTAAAATTCCTCCATCCTTTAGAAAGGCTTCCACATTCATTGGACAGGCTTGTAGTTTTGTACATTTGTTCAGTTCATAATGTTGATTTTAAACTCAGGTGACACAACCACTCCGTCCACAGCTCCTGCAGGTCCCTGCTTTGATTGCATCAATCAAACCACAAAACTATTTGTTGCTCTCAGGTGGAGCAGGGACTGTGCATCCCACAGGGGTCAATTCACGCTCTCTGCTTCTCCTGAAGTTTGGCAAGATTGTGATGGGGTTGTGTGTGTGACAGGCCCCTGTAAATCCCTGAGCTTCACCTTCAGGGAACGACTCCTTGGAGATCCACATCTACCTGTCAGTGTACTCAAGGACCCACCTCCACCCTCTGCCCTGGGAAGGGCTCTGGTCCTGTTGACAAATCCCTGGTTCGTGGCTTGCCTGGGGTGCTGAGCAATTCTTGCTACCAGAACTTTCTGTGGCTGGAAATTAATTTAGCTCAATAGGTAACATAAGACTGCAGGAATTTTGGCACAAGAATTAGGAGTTAAAATAAGAGAGAGCACAGGGAAAAGGTTACAAGGGCTAGTCCAAAGTGATGATAAAGGCTTTACATGGCTGTGAATAAAAAGGAACTTGTAAATAGTGGTTTTGATAGTCTTTTCTGAAGCTTATAAGTGACATTTCCTCTACTTTACCTTACTGCAATAATAACACAGATTTGCTATGCTACATTTTTCTAGAAATCTTGCAGGACACTGAAAGCTGACTACAACCTATTCATCCTTTCTGCATACAGAAGTATGTGTGTTCTTGGACCTTTGAAAGTTTTCCATTTGGGGGAGTAGAAACGTCTCCTCTAAGACCCAATTAATCATTGCACGCTGTGAGGCACCTCTAATGTACAGATTTAACGAGACAAACCTTCCCGGTTTAGTTTTTTCCACCTTTGAATAAGTACTCCTTGACACATAAAAATCAAATGTAAACAGCGCTAGGACCAAAACCCATGTTCTTGGAACCGCACCTAATTTAGAACTGTAAGAACTTGGGAATGTTTATATTTCATCCCTAAAGTCTTCATCTGTTTATATCTAAACTGCAATCTGAACTTAGACACAACTACAAGGCTCAGTGAAATCGGAGAGTGTTCCCTTGAGCCAGAGTCCTGGAAATCCACCATCTTTTTTCTTCATTAATATCTAATCCCCATTTAGTAAGAATTTTGCTACTTTTATCCTGATGTGAAACTTCAGGGCTGCCTATTTCACTCTGCTGCCTGCTGCTTCTAAATACAGCAGTGCTGGTGGCGGAGGTGGTGATTGTGAGTCATAAACACTCTGTCATTGTAACATGTCAGATTTGTCCAAAAGAAACATATTTTTATATCTTAGATTATTTTATTATTAGTTTAAGAAGGTTCGTTTAGCTCCTAGCAAAGCCACGAGGAAGAATTATGCACTTAAGCAGTTCTATCTCAGACGTGTAATGCCTTGCAGTCATTTAACATGCTGAGACAAACAAGAGAATCCCCAGAGTGCTCATCTACTATGGGACTTATTTCATACTGCATCAATAATGTAAATTGAGATGTGAAGATAGCTCCTTGTTTTTCTAAGGTATGATTACACTAGTGCAGACAACATCCACTCAGCTTCACTGGAAACACTGGAGTCAGCTCCCTGATAAAAACCTGGCCCATTCTTTGTCTGAACAGAAGAAAAAATTCTACTATCAACAGGAAATTGGTGGGAGCAGCCTGGCTTTGTGAGATCAGTTGTTTGCCGCAATGTTTTCCAAGCCCCAGGTGAAGTGTTGGAAAGCTCAATGCAGGGGTTAATATAGTCTCTCTAATGTGACTTTAGATATTACTTTTAGTTCTTCTAAATGAACTACCCTTACGCACGTTTAATCACTGTGGTGAACAGCAATGCATATAAATAGACCTCACACATATTAATTCAGCTGGATTTTTTGAGTCTATGAGGGCTCACCCATGAAAAACTTGTATCATCTTACCCGGATACTTTTGGAAAATGGAAGGATACTTGCTGGAAAATAGAAGTCACCAAGAAATTCTTTTTTTCTCAGTTTGACCTCTTATCTGCCCTAGTAAGACACGCAGCATTATGCCTAGTTAACATCCTGGTGCAGTGCCCGTATCTGCTATTGTACAATACATCGAACAAACATAAAAGACATCAATCAAAATCCTCAAAATGTCTTTTTCTGCCAAGATGCATAAATGTTTCCTATCTCCCATCAAATTATTTTAATTACAGCTGCTGAGCTTCATAATTATTTTTAGCCAGGCTGGCTTTTCTGTTGTTATTGAACATGTGATATGCAATATATTGCATTTGTACATCCTACTGGATTTTATTATAGCAGAGCGACTCCTGTAGCTGAGAGGAAGATTGTTTTTGTGTTATTATGAAACCATTTGACCTTTTGCTGGAAATTTTCTGGCATCTTTAGTATCTTGCTAAAGATTTGAAGAGAGCAAGGCAGAGAGAAAAGAAAATTTTGCATGCTCTCTCTGGTTGTTTCCTTCTATGGCTTTTCTTCTTGTCCACAAAATGGTTCTTACTGATGATTTTTTTACAAAAATCCTATAGCTCCAAAACAAATAAAACTGAAACATCATATAGACAGATTCTTACTGACAAGAGGAGTCAAATCAGTTTTTTTTTCATGACTTGCTGTAATCCAAGATCATAGAACCGGGACCTTTATCTTTTAATGATCTTTGTTTTCAACTACACATCCTTAACTTTGCTTCATTTTAGGGTCTCTCCCTGCAGGCAATAAAAGATAAGGTAATTCCTGAAAGAAATAAAAAGAAGTAAGCTTGGCTTCAGCTGAGTAAAACCAACTGTGTTTCAAATTTACACCAGCAAGAGCCTATATGTTTGAGCGCTGCTGAAACACATACCATTTATAACACGACAATAGTGATCCTCTTCTGAAAGACATTGCTAAATGTGCAAGTCACTTAGCCAGGAAGAATTTGTATTGCATTTCTGAAAGCAAAATTACAATAGCTGACAAAACATGAAAGTTTCATCATGGTGGATTAGAATGCACATGAGGAATTCAAAGGAATTTATCGTTACTCAACATTTCAGCTGACGCTCTTTAATGCATCTTTGGGGAGCAGATTTGTCTCTGCACTCTGTAGAAAACCTACACGCATAAAGAGGTTGGATTACAGAAACCTAGTAAATAATATAACAAACAGCTAGTTGGGATCTACAGCTGGAAGTGCAAATATATGGTGTTCTTACATTGCTGATCCCCAAAGAAAATATCTTTCTTTACAGCTAAAACAACTGTTTCTTTGCCCAGGAACTTCCATGACAGGAAGGGATTGCCAGTTGATTCTAAGATTCCTTGTCCCTCCCTGCTTGTCATAGACCATGCTTGAGCAGGTTTCTTTACATTTCAATGCATAACAGAGTGCTTGCAGATAGAAATCTTGATGCCACCTCTCCCTGTCAAGTAAGAAATGCTCTCAGCTGTTATGATTTCCAAAGATCTGTCAAAAAAAGGCCAAGAAAAGTACACAGCTGATATTTCTTAGACAGTAATGATTAAAAAAAAAAAATAAACAAACAAAAAAATGTCCTTTTGGCTGCAAGGAAACACAATGCCAACTGGCTTTGGATAAGGTCCGGCAAAAATTCAGCAACCTTAATGCATTATTAAGAAAGACACCAGAGAGGAAAAGGAGGACATTCAACTCTCAGTCAAGTAAATACTAGTCAAACGTACAGCATGAAAACTGAGGAGGTTGATACAGAATCACAGGATACAAACAAACTTAGGAAAACAAACTGAATGAGCTGTCCTAAGCTCATCCTGGAGCACACGGCACCTTATCTAGCAACTTCCAGACTATACTTCATACTGCAGCATAAATGTGATATTGCAGCAGACTTTCAAAGTCATTAGCTTTCCTTCTATTACTCCAAGACATTTTAATTATTAAACCAAAAGAAACGCTTCAACATTTTGTACAATCTTTTAGGGAGTAGTTCTTGGCCTTGTACCATGTGTCGTTAGTACACATTGGGAGAAAACCAATTGTTTCTGCGAAGCTCAGGAGTGAAACAATGTTTGGAAGAGTGGTAAACAAAATTGAGAAAAAGGTTACTGAAAATGGCCAAGACTGACCATAAAACACCTGAAGGCAAAACTATGAGTTAGAGATGTGACTTTGTACGAATTTACACATCTAGTTATTAAAATGTGAAGGCCACAGTCTCTAAATGTGGAACTCTAGATCTACAGAATACAGGGCTATGGCCCCTTCAACATTACATTCAAGTATTAAGCTATGAACTAAAGAACAAATCCATTCTAAGATGCTCAGAAAGGAGTATATTTAGCAGGTGTACTTCTGTATTTCAGCCTGCTGTTGCCTCTGTGAGAATATTGTGTGGAGTTCTGGATCCTCACTTTGAAAAGTACATTGAAAAATTAGGCAATTATAGTATAAAGTCATAGGAAACATTAAAGGAATTGAAAAAGATGCTGTCTCATGGAAAAGCTCATTTAGTGTAACTCTGATGAGATCGCAGAGCAACTTTATCACAGTCTGTAGAAACTGGACAATGTACTGAAAGAAAATTCCATGACCACTCACCAGCCTCATCTCTGGTTGCTGGAAGTTTTTAAACTGTGATTTTAAAACTGAAACGACCCTAAAAATGTTGTCTGTTTCTGATATTTTCAGGCCTGGGTTACACAGGAAGTCTCGGTGGCTGGGTATGGTGCTCCCCTCTGCCTTTACCTGTGTTTTACTTCCCAGCATTTCCAGTTCTCAGTGATGATCCTGAGCATTTTTGATTTGCAAGAAGCCCATTAAAAGACCGTGCGCTACAGCACCAACTCACACCTGTCACCCACGGTGGGCAACTGCTCCCAGCACCAGCAAATGCTGCACAGTAGGATTATTCTAGTCTCACCCTTCTGCACACGGTCACCTTATTCTGATCCCACTGCATGTGGGCAGGTGCTGCTTTCACTGCCCGGGATGTCTTTGCACTAAGAAAGATCTCAAATTCTTCCTAGATAAGAAAAATCCTCCACTGATCCCAAGCCCTCCTGCCCCACAGAGAATATTCATACCATCTCCAGGAAGGATCCCTGGAGCACACCCTCTCATCCACCTCTTGGGAAAGCAAACAAATGAGGATGTGGCCCCATGCCCTACTATCATATATAACGCTTTTAATCATCTTACCTATGAAAAGTGCCTTGTAAGCTCTTTTTATCTCCTGGCTAGTTTCATATTAATATATTATCTCCCTGCAACTCATGACTACTTCCAGCTAGTGCCAGAGAAATAAGAAACTGTTTAGATGCATTCTCCTGTTCCTATGGCAAAAATCAAAGAGAGAAAAGGCGAAAGTATATTACAGAGAATTGAAAACAGGTACCTTTTATTAATGTAGCTGATAGTGCTGTACAGTTCACTGTTCTTGTTTAATTGGGCTACATATTGATTCGATTGTGGCAATGCAACTAGACAAATGTTCCTTAATTACATTTTAAATTCAACTTTCTGGGGCTGAAGGTGCTTTTGAAAGCGACATGAAGCTGCAGCCTCAGCGCAGCACAGGCTGACCTAAAGTTGCGCTGACGCTGAGCAGTTGTGCCCAACATTGAACCGCTGCAAAGCCTTCATTAAAATAAAAAGCAGCTCTGTAATGATATTTACATGACATTCAAAGTGCTCTTTGTTCTTACAATAAAATACATTCCAGATAATTCCACACTACCAATTGTAGTTCCTATTATTCAATTTTGCGATTTTTCTCATGTAAGCAAAGTTTTTTGTAACATGTTCACTAATTATTACTTTTGTAGGGAAAGGTTCAGAAGTATTTAGGCTCCTAGGAGAGTGAAGACAAATGCACTATAGAAATAATGCATTTAGCCTCCAGGAGTAACCCTCAGCTCACTTATAAAAGCTCTTGCCAGTCAAATCTACAGAATACGATTTGATTCAGCTCTGGGGGAAGAAAGTGAAACACTTGCCTGCCTCCAAAGTTCAAGCAAAGATGCTTGAATTGCAGCTGCCAAGATGGGAGGTGGCAGAAAATGGAGACTTGAATCTAGGGGGAGAATAAGTAAAAAAAATATTTATACATTCTGTCGTTCAGCTCTAATTGCTTCAAAGATTATTTATTTTTCATTTTTTTGGAAAATAGCTTGCAGCTTCTTAACATATTTTTCAAAGAAGAAGCTGGAAGGCATAATAAAAAGCAAGCAGGGATATGCTTTCTGAATAGACTGAAATAATTAATGTGAGAATGCTTCCGCTTGAGCATTTTTTATGAACAAAAAATACATTATTTTTGGTTTTAAATTGGAGATAATTTGTTACACGGAAGTGGTGGTTTCTTTAATCTTGAAATAATGCTAATTACAATGGTATTTGGGATCTGAATTTTTGCAAAGCTATTCCCTCGTTTGCTGCTGACATAACGAAGTTACTTACAGACTTCAGAGGCTTGTGGCACAGCCCCACTTTGTTTGCCTCTTGTCCCTCTTGGTTTTCCAGTCCCAAGCCTCATTACTCCCCTGATTTGATTATATGGGGGTTTCATCTCCTCTAGCTTACAGTCACTCCTTCAGCAGTTGGCTGGAACAATCTGTGGTCCAAACACAATCGTCTTAAGGTTCTTCATTAATAGCAGCTCTTCCCAGAGAGTGACCAAATCTCACAGTCACAGCCAAGCCCAAAGGAACAACAGCATCTCCCCAGACTACAGCTCACCACAGCACATTTCCAGGAGGAAGGTAGGAAGGTTTTGCCTGTTTGTTTTCCATTGAAAAGCAGCTTTTACTTATTTTACTGTGGGATTGCCAGGGAGCTTAGTCATGGAGCTGCACCGGGCACCCGCACAAACACAGACAAAAAGCAAACCCAATCTTTGTCCTAAAATCTTGTAGTCAAAGCGTATCTCTGATCAGTTACATGGATGTGCCTGGACACTCCTTTAGCACACCTTTGATTTCAAATCAAGGTCAGTTTGATTTAGCAGAGATGGATCCTGAGGCTTGAGGTCCTGCCCCCTCCCTTTCCAAGGCTTTTTCTTGGCTTTTCCAAGAGGTGTTTGCCACACCGTGGGGCTGCATGGCAGGAATTCAGTGGGTGTATTTACCTGCTGGAAAGCAAATGCAGACACTGTTTCTGCAACCACAGAGTTTCATTTGGCAGAGAAACAGGTGCTTATCCACCAGGCAAGGCCGACACTCCCTCGTCTCTACTCAGGGCTGAGTACATAAACAGAAACAACACGCTGCAGGTACACGGACGCGCCATGTTCCTTTCTCCAGGCATCTTTCATTATTCAGCATGTTTTCAGCACTGAACAACAAATTGTTCATGGTATAACAAGACAGGAACACGTGTTTGGGTACAGAGTGCTACCTGCAAAGCCTGGTGCTAGCTCTGCTGAGCTGCAGCTCCCCACTCTGACAGGGTCAAAGCAGCAGCCAAGACAGCAATGAAACTTCTGGTGGTGTTGAGAACAGGTAGATGAGAAAGTGTTGCATTTTTCAAGGAATGGAGATGATGAGAGTCCCTATTTTTGTGTCCTTTTGCAGGGCCAGTATTACCTCTCCTCCATAAAATACATATATAGTCCAGAATAGGGAGCCAGGTGAGGTCTTAGGTAAAATGATTTCCAGGTTCTAGACCTGAGCTACCAGCAGGCTGACAGCGTGATTCAATGGGATCAAAGGAAAAGCAGGGAACAGAGGGAATTGATTACAATGAGACATTTTTTAGCTGTGCTGAGATTAGTGGTGAGCAAGACATCTGCAATGATACATCAGGAAAACAGCTTTTATTTTGAAAAGCATTAGCTGGGTCTGAGGTAGGAAGATGCATAGACCTGTGAATCATAAGCATAGAGGTAGTAGTTAAATTCATGTTTTAAGATGAAGATGGATAAGGCCAAGACTCTAAAATAAAATCAGAAATAGATTTGAAAGATGTACCAGCAGAAAACAGAGATGTAAGATTAAGAAACAAGTTTTAAGATGGGTGAGGATGAAGGATATCAACAGTTCAAGGTCACAGGTTCTAGGAAGTTTATACCTGGTGCACCCCTCTGCCCTACAGCAAGATCAATTCTCTGCCTGTCTTTCCTTTCAGAAGTCTGTCTGCCCTGCTCTGGATGGCCTCCAACAGCAGAGATCCCACAGCCTCTGCAGGCAGTCTACCTTAGTGCTTTATTATCCTGATTGTTATGAAAGTTTCCTGATGTCTAACCGGAATCCTTCGCTGTAATTTAAGCCCATTATGTCATGTCCTTTCCATTATGCACAGATTTTTTCTGTCTTCCCTGCCGCTGTTTCTTCTGTAATTACTTTCATGTCCTCTCTCAAGCGCTTATTATTTAAGCTAAACAACCTTGTTCAGCCAATCTGTCCTGCTAGCTCGGGGTTTCGAGATGTTGCGTTCAGGCTCCTCTCCAAACAAACGACAACTTTTCTTGAAATAGAGAACACAACCGAGGAAAAAGGGCATGTACAGAGAAGGGATAACTTCCCACCTCTCCCAGTGTTAGGTCTGTTTGAACACTGAATATCACAGCAAGATGCCACCTGGATCCTCAGCTAGGCTGTGATCAGTGACGATCCCAAATCAGCCAGTTTCTTTCTGTGTGTGATTGGATAGCTTGTTATGCTTAAATACCATTGATTTGCACCCTTGAGGCTTCTATTTTTGTGCTCAAATGAAACCTGGGCAGGAGTCTGTTCAGAAAGATCATTTAGCTGAGGACACAGTGCATCTGTCCACTGTATCTCCTACACATTGATTTTTGGTATTGCTTCTTTGGAGAAAATGATAAAAAGCTATCAATCTAGAATCAAATTATTTTTCCATCAGACTTTAATGCCTATTGCATCTGGGCCCAAAAGATGTTTTAAATTTCTGTTATTTACAGACTTCTGGAGTCTGTGAAATATTCAGAATGACATTCTGTAAATAATATTTCCCTTTTTTTTCCCTGCAAATTTCTTTTTGGAAATAAGACACTCCTCTATTTTATATGTTTATATTTGTCTAAAAATCTGAGCCTTAGTGTTTTGAATCTATCAGTCTCTGCAAAAATATTTTCCATTACCAAAAGTGCATATTCATGTCATCTTATCCGAATGTCCCTTTCACAAAACCTCTACAGGAAAATATAGATTTCCAACTGATGCAATGGCCCAGCATGACTTTATATTGTCCCCAAACCATTTGTGCCATCAGACAGTCAAGAGCAACAGCAGACTCTGTTGGAGTAAAACAGCCCACATTTATAGTTTCCCTTTTTTTCCCTAGCTATTAGCTCTAGAAGTCTACTCCTGTTGGCAACTCTTACTGCTGTGTAATAATTTACCAGCTACCAGCACCCCAGCATGCCTGTGATGGTGTAGTAGCACAATCATTAGTTTCTATTCTGCAGTGGCAGGACGTGACAGGGAGTCTACGACTTCGGATGATTCTGGTGTCAACTAACTGTGACACTCCATCAAACCCTGCATCCTTAATGTCATGGAGAGTTACATCCTTTCATGGGTGATAAAGCCTGGGCATTCTGACAACCCCGGTTTAAGTGTCCTCGTTGGCCTCGCTAGGCTCATGTCACTTCATTGTTTTATAACTTAAATTGTCTCATATTGAAAATGAGGATTCAATTTGAGATTTTACTGTTAACCTTTAAGGGCCTTGGAGCTCAAAGTCTACTCAAGAGGTAAGTGAAGTTTATGCTCCAATTCTTAATCTACCTTCAGTTACAGACTTCTGCACACGTATCCCATTGCTTCCTGATAGCTGTCTGAAAACTTTCCAGTTTTTAGTGACAGAATCGAATGAATGTGGATCTTCACCAGTTCCCAGGGATGTTTTTAAAGATGGGTTCATTTTTCTTCTGTTTTGTTTGAATCTTGCCACTTGTTTCACCTTAAAGTTTTATGTTAGATCTGGAAAGAACTGTTCTTGCTCAGCCTCCTCTTTGAGGAAAATGCTGTTAAAAAACAAAAATTCAATGAAGCTTCCAAAGGGCAAATGCTAACTTTTAAATTGAAAATGCTTTAAATTTTAGTTTATAACAGGAACCTTCTTTGTTCTTCAAGTGGTCATTTTTCTTTTTATTAAAACCTGTTATTATCACAGAAAGCATTGCTCTTTGTGAAATAACATTTCAGTAGTCAAAACCCCAATTTTCCCTAAGGAAATATTTCAAGGGAAAACTTTTTACATGCCCTACTTAGCACCAAGTCTTCCCATTTAAACACCTCCACAAGTGGCCAAAGTTTCAAAAGAGATGCTCTTCCACTTAGGCACTCGAAGGAAGCGTTTGAATTCTGAGCAGCTTTTGAAACATCAGGCCACCTTGTTTGAGGTGTGCGAGAGAAAGACGTGCCCTTTTCAAGATGTAGCTCCAATGACGGGTCCTTAAGAACTTTTGAAAAATTCCCCTTTAAGAAAAAGAGGATTAGATCAAGGCGTGAATATTCCAGGCATAAATACAGCTATAACTCTGAAATCCACCCCTATTGCACGTGTTTAGATAGTATTACAGCTTGCTTTATCTTTGTGTTTTCAGTGCAAGTGTTTTACATGTGGGCTTGAATGGATTACAAATCAGCTACCTTCAGAACAGTACGAAAATTGTTGCTGTTGAGAAAAGTGTTGTTTTTGTTGCGTAGAAACACACCTAATTTCTGCTTCTGCAGCTGAGCTTTCTTGAGGCCAGGGCTGACATCCAGCATGCCATTAGGTATGGAAAGAGGTCCATCGTGCTCCAAGCTGGCAGAGAGCTTGCAAAAACTAAGCTTAAAGAGAAGTGGATCCAAGCCAATCCCACTGTCAGCTCTCAGATCCACTCTCCTGTTCTTCCCCTGGAACAAGTAACCTTTTGCCCTTCCATTTTGTAAGGCATAAACTAACTTCTTAATTAGGATTATTTTTTTCCCCGCTGGAAAATGTATTAGCAAAGATTATTGTCAAAGCATAGAACTGTTTCTTTATCTGGCACAATGCTGCTGTAGAACAACCAAGAGGTTCACAGACCTCTCTACATCAAGATGCTGTACAGTATTTGCAATAATAGCTCAGAGGATACCGTGAAATTGCGTGCTTTCAATAATACTAAAGAACCCTCCTCCTTCTTTCTTTGTATCCCCCCCTCCCTGTTTTAATTCTGCCATATCATGACCCATCAAACTCTATTATTTTTCTTCAAATAATCAGGTCTGGCCACTTCACAATAAACCAACCTGTTACTGAGAATATTAGTTTGGATACACTTCACGGGATGCTAAGGAAATGTCAAACTTGAGGAAGGTCTCCTTCCATTTCCACAAGTCAACAAAACATCATTGTCAACAACATCAAGGACTGTTGACAGATCTAATAAAATCAACATAGATTTATTTTCAGCGGCCATTGCCAAGTAGAGATCAGCAGGAGATAACCACCCCCATATTAAACACACATCTAAAGCCAACACGGTAGGGGTGAAGGATGCTTCTGAAAGACACAAACAGCCTTCTCCTGCTTGCATCATCCCAGAGATGCTATGGAGATTAAAAATTCCTGTCAATATACGGGCTAAAATCACCCACTGTGAACAAACTCATGAATTACAAAGAACTGGCCATAGCATCAACAAACTGGAAGATTTTATCATCAGAGAGCTTTGGTGGCTCCTCTCTGTAAACTCTTGTCACACCAACCCCAATGAAGCCAACAGCATCAAACAAAAATGCAGCAAGGACACATGTGAAACTGGGAGAGAGGTTTTCCCATACATCCCCGCTAGGAAGACAAAAAGGCTGTTTTTGTGCTTCAATCAGAGGGATGATCTGATAAAGCACTTTGCTGAGAGCCCTTCTGAAGAGATAAGCCCATCTGCTCTAGCAACAATGCACAAGGAAAAGCAAGGCAAACTGCAAACAAACAAGCAACTGCTGGCTCATAAGGATGTATGAGTAAGGAGTTTAGACTGGATATATTTAAACTGATTACCAGAGCTGTTTCCCCTATATGTATATTTACATACACTTGAATATAATTATTTTCAGATGGTCAGTGTAGATCAGACACTGGACACAAACTGGTTTTCCTGCTGTTCCTAGGTGCCACATTTAAAAGTGGCACTATCTTGGCTACTTTCCAAACTCCATAGATCTTCCTGAACTATTAACCTACTCTTAAGTGGAGAAGATAAGTCTGGTGATGAAAAGGAAGAGTACTAACGTGTTCTTTTCGACTTTGGGTAGATCGGTTCGACTGAATTCAGCTGACTCACCCGGATTTCCAAGGTGAGGGTGGAGATGCTTTTCCGCTTTGGCTGAGAGACAGTTTTGTTGGAAGCAGAGCTGTCTCCTGTGAGGGCTGCAGGGTATCTGCCAGCATTACATCTACTACTCATCAGCTAAACCATCAGTAAACGTAGACACCCATGAGTTCTTAATTTGGAATTATTTCTCCTAAGTGACAGAGCTGGAGTGTGCTCATGTATTTCTTGAAGGGAAATAAGGCAAAACCACAGGTCTATAGGTTGGCTTCCACAAAACTCCAGTGATTCTCAGCTGGTTTGGAAAAGTCACTGGAGCATCTCCTGGTCAAAACACTCCTGACCTATGTCTATTGTCTCACTGGCATTATCTCACAACCAAAATTTTGATGATTGCTTCTATCCATGGCTCCTGGTGAGTGACATTTCATCAGCTGACATTAAAGGACATAAAGAACAATATTAAATTTAAAATTAAATTTAATAATTTAAAAATTTAATAATGAAATAATTTTAATAAAATTATTTGATAATAACATAAAAATTTAATTTTCATTTAAATTAAAGAATTTAAAACTGCCAAAGCCAGGCACTTCTTAAGTAAGAACGTAAGAAAGGCCATGAGAAGTGGTAGAAAAGATCTTTCTAGCCTGGTGTCTTATTGCCAGGGCTGAGAGGAAAGGCTCTGGGGAAGTATGCCTAAAGTGGACAACCACATGGTGCCTACTGGGGATCCTCCTGAGGTGCACTGTAGCAAAATGTAGAAGTGTTGTCAGGAATAGTGTTTTGTATGGCACGAGGTTTATATTTGATATTAGGAAGAAATTATTCCCTGTGAGAGTGGGGAGGCCCTGTCACAGGGTGCCCAGAGAAGCTGTGGCTGCCCCATCCCCGGATGTGTCCAAGGCCAGGTTGGATGGGGCTTGGAGCAACCTGGGACAGTGGAAGGTGTCCCTGCCCATGGCAGGAGCTGGAATGAGATGATCTTTAAAGGCCCCTTCTCAACCAGGCCATTCTGTTTCTGTGATTCTGGGACTAAGAAATAAACATTTTTCTTTCATTTAGGCACCTTTGTGTTTGACCTCCTGACTGAACTAAACATTGTCTTGAACTACCTCTTTCACTTTGTCTACTTTCTTTTCAAATTACTCTCAGTAACTTTTATTAAATGATACACATACAGTTTAAAAATCACCTGGTTTGCTAAATACCATCATCTGCCTTCTAGATAAAAACCAATAATCCTTGGTGTTTCAATCTAAAATTTAATTTTGTCTCTGAATTTATTTTAATTTCCTCAGCACTTCTGGATTGCCCTTATTACATGTAGCAAAAATCTTATTTCCAGTCTGGCAGTAGTCCAGGAGTACCTGAAGCCTTAAGAAAAGGATTTCCTCCTCTACACCTTGTCCCCATCCCCTTTTCTAGCCATGGAGGACTGATCACCCATGGAAGAACAGATGATCCCCTGGATGGCTCCAGTAGGTGCTGAAGAGTTTTGAAATGCAGGACTCCTGCTATGCCTATCCCATTTCTCCGTCCTGTTCAGGCAGCCAAAGTGGAGAGCAGTTCAAAAGCAGTTTTCATTTAAGCAAAGCCAGAGTAAAAAAATTGGAGAGTAAAAATGACACTAAAGTACTCCACAAACCCCAATTCTCCACTTAAAAGTGGTCACTCAAAGGCACTACAGGGGTAATAGCAGAAATGCGTGGCCATTATCCTGCCACACTGCTGCTCTTTCCTGTTCTGTCTCTGTTGGGACTGATCCTATTAGTTCCTTTAGGAAAGCAGAGATCTGATTGCAGAGCACTTTTGTGAGGTTGCCAGGGCAGGGACTCCTTTCTGCAAGGCTTATAAATTCTTGAGCTCTGTCCCAGAGGTAAATAAGTCACTGCAGTAAGGAATAATGCTAATACATCAACCTTCTGCTCTGCAAGTTGTCGGGTATCATTCGTGTGGGGCTGTGACTTAAAAATCTCAGATCTTTTGATGGTCACAAATGGACTGGAAATAGCAGATGCATTTTTCATGGTAGTTATTGCATATCTGGAAAAAAGATTGCCGAGACAAACAGCAAACTACAAGGATCAGAGTCATCTCTGCTGACTAAAAAGGGGCCTTAAACGGAGTGAGAGCACACACTGGATGTGATTGTCCTGCTTTGTGCACTATTATAGCCTCCAATAGAGCTGTGAGAGTCCTTTTCTCTCTGTCACGGAAGTGCTCGGGTTGGTGCTGCAGAAAGATGTTAAGTATCTGAAAGGAAAACCCCCATTCCTTGTGGAAAACCACCAGGTGTGAGATAATTAAACAGCATTTTGTGAGATGACAGATTTCTTTTCAGAACTTCCTCCAGCTCCTGTTCCGTGTCCGTGCTGTGCAGGAGCGCTGTGTTGGGTTTGGGTGGGAGGAGGGTTTATTTAACCCATGGAGAGCAGACAGGTACAGGGCTGATGTCCCTGGGACGTATCTGGGGTGTGGACACAGAGGACTTGGGCTTCCAGTAAGCTTAACCCCTCCACGAGTGTACTTTGATCACTTCACATTAAGAAAAGAAAAAGTCAATTTTGCATCTGACCTGCTCACCTTCATATGACGACATGACATCTTAAAATCATAGTAAGTATTAGAAAAATTATGTTTTAAATATGGGCCTTTGTATCTTTTATCACATTCTCTCCCGCTGTGGTTATTACCTAATAATTTTTGACACTAGTGATTAAATATAAAAGTTTTACATTTTTATGATTCTATTTCAAATACACAATTGCCAGCGTATATATCAAGGCCAAAATTAGGCTCTTTTTAAAGAGTCTGTAATTATATTTATGAATTAAAGTGTCAGCTGTTTAAAATGAATGATTTCAAACAATATTTTTATGTAATTGTTTTAAAAATCAAACTATTAATCAGACTTTATTGTCAATCTCAAATAATGGTTCGCTTTTCAATATTTTAGACCATTCAGGATGTTCTCTAACTTGAAGAATCTTTATCAGCAATTTAAACAACAACCACAACTCAAATGGTGAGCACACTCAGTAAACAAAATCTCCTCAGCAGCAGAACTTGGCCTAGAGCAGGAGCAAAATCCATCACTGAGAAAGCACTTCGTGGTTTACAGTTCTGTGCAACACTCAAAATATGAGAGAAAGGAAAAATGAGACCTTTCTTGAGGAGGTCAGGAGGAGGAAACTTAAAATTTTATTTCAACAATGATTTATTTTTCTGGCCTCTGTTTCCTAAATCTTTTTATACACTTGCTTAGGAGGCCAGATCTCCCTTCCAGTCAATAATATATAAACAAAATAAGCTTCAAGTCCTGTTCTTCCCTAAAATGGTGTTGCTTTTGCACTTAGTACATGTCACAGAGCCAAACTGGATCCCTGAGTCAGTGATGTTGCTGTTTACCCAAATGCCACTGGGTATACGAATCACATTTGAAGTAACGGATATTTTTAATATCCCAGATGATGAGCTCACATAGCACAATAATTTCAGGCCAACAGCAAATCCCAAAGAATTTAGGATGTGGCAGCCAGAGAAGATGCCTGGCTGGAACACCTAGAGAAGAATGATTTAAAAGAGTGGGAGTTAATTTATAAGTTTTTAAACAGTGTGCCAAGGGAAAAATAAGTCTTCTGTACATCTGCCTACATTTTTTGGGATCAGATTTCAGCAACTGAATGATAAAACAAAATGAAACAAAACAGGGGGAAAAAAAAGAAAAAAGCCCAACAAAAACCAGATGAGTGGATTTGCATGGGAGTCAATTTATTCCTTAGTTTGCCTGCAGGAAAAAAACAAAGTGATATTGCAATTTGATAAGTACATGCTTTCAAATACTACACCTAGCTCAATCACAAATGTGGACTTCTGGATCTTAACTGCAGCTTTTAATTCTGCTTTGACAAATTTATGTAAATAAATAGACCTGGAATGGACAATCCCTGGAAGTCTAAATCTCTTTTATGTAATCTTTGCCTGAGCTTCCCCACTGGAGGCTATCTGTTAACTGGCTGTGAATTATTGCTTGTGCTTGTTTCCCTCCTGAGCAGTTCTCCAGGTGACTACAGCTGCTGCTTAAAGGGAGCATCAGTTTTTGTCTGTCTCAAAACCCAAAGGTGGCTGTGGCATTTTTCGTAATTTTGTCAGTTATCCAGTATGATTTCTGCATTTTCTCCACTCCTTACCCATGGAATTACATTTGAAAGTGATCGCCCATGTCATGGGAATCCAATACCTTGAATTCTTCTCTTAGCTTTGGGTTAGCAATACCTAGAAAAAGCAACAGTGACTTAGCTACACTGTCACGTCTCTTGGTTGCCCTTGATTTCCACCCAAAGCCATAAATCAGTCCATATTTGTTCATACTTGACTTGACATCACTTGTCCCAATCCTGGAAGTGTCCAAGGCTGGTCTGGACAGGGCTTGGAGCAGCTTGGGATAGTGGAAGGTGTCCCTTCCCTGACAGGGAGTGGAACTGGATGGGTTTTAAAGTCACTTCCAACCCAAACCGTTCTGTGATTCTATGGTGACACTCAGCCCACATTTGCCAAAAGGTTCATGAACCCCACTGAACCTGGCTTAGTCTCCGGATTTGTAACAAAAGCTCAAACAAAGCAACTTTCACCCTGCCACAGGTTTTTTTAAGGAAACTTTATCATTATTCTAGGAATCAACATTCTACTCGCTCAGAGGTTTGCAAAAAGTTATTAAAATAATAAGAATGAGACACGCAGTGCAAATTAATCTGCCTAGGACTGGAAGACTTTTGCATGAAATTAAATATTTGTAAATAAGGTATTTCAGATGCTTTAAACTTGACACTGAGGATGACACTTCAGGCTGGATTACAAGACGTCACCCAAAAGTTACAGTGGCCTCCAGACAGATAACCAAGGAAAAAAAAATTACAAAGGGATTTTTGAATTATAGATCTGGCATGGGGCAAAGTTTGATTATTTTCATGAATTTGGCTCAGACAGCAAAGGTACAGCTGCAGGTAAGAAAGAGCACACCTTCATGTAGCACTATTCAATGCTTTTTGGTACAGAAGGATTGCAGTGACTGGAAGGGATAACTACATTTTCTGCGTGCTGGTGAGCCCCCTTGCCTCCTACATTCAAACTCAATGGCAGCAAAGTAAAAAACAGCAGGAGGTTGAAAGTAGCAATAAAGAAAACACCACCAGGTATTATTGCATACTACAAGATCCACTAATTCAAGCAATAATACTTTCAGAACCCTTTGATTCACTGGACAGTTAATTCTGCTAGGACTGGACTGCATCTCCTGCTCACCCAGAAACGTGGGTGAAACCAGGAAAGTACATTTTTGAATAGAAATCAGAAATACGAATGGTTCCCCTGCCTATTACATCGCCAGGTTTGCTTCATATATGATGAGAAGGGTGTTCTTTTTTTGTCCCCCCCATGGTAAAGTATTTGGCGCACACTGAGAGCTCCTTGCTCGCCGACGGCGCAGGCAGTTGGCTCTTCTCGGAGATTTCCTGACTTTTAAGGCAGCATTCTTCCAGCCAGTCTTGCTGTAGTTTAAACTGCATTGTATGAGTTTCCCTTTCCTTTTTGGAACAGTATAATTTGCTTCATAAATTACATATGGTGGAAGCCTGTTGAATGAATAACCTTGTTGCACAGAAAATTAATTCTTTTGACAGGTTTATTCCTTTAACAGATATTTGGTGGAGGATTTTACTGCATTATTGTATATATTGTGGCTTGCTGCACAGAAAATGTTTCACCGTATTTCAGCAGATTTATTCCTTTAACAGAAATAACTATTCCTGTCCGTTTACCATTTGTTACCTATGAAATAAATTTCTTAGCTACAGATTCTTAAAAGAAGCTCACTTATTTTGCTCTTGTGTTTCATTTCAGTGCAGAGAAAATACATTTTCCCTTCAATCAGCATTCATTTAAATGCATGGTAATATATACAGTTGTAATGAACCATATTTTGTTTGATTATGTTAATCTCTAACAGTGTTAATTTCCTTATATATATGTTTATGTGATTTTTTTTTTAAATTAACTTTTTACCATGCCTTACTAGAATATCTTGGATTATTTAAGGCTCTGTACACTATCTTGGCATGAGAATTACATAGCACAGATAGCACGACAGCAAAGGAAGTCAGATTGAGTGCCACATGACCTGATTTAAGCAAGGCTAATTATGTAATTAAGATATTGAAACAGGAGCCAGAATCTCTGAGTGCTGCTCCTAGTTTCGCCAAGAACCTCCAGTGGGACATTCAGCATTTAGCTTTTCTGTTCACTAGTTTTCCCTCCTGTGAAGGGGGGTTCTGATGTTCAAAAACCAGACTATGCAGAAGAAAGCTGCTCTGGGTGCACAGCCCGCAGCACACCAGGCCTCAGATGTGCAAAGTCTTTGTAAAATAATTCCAGTAGTTTGCATGTTTTGGGCTCTTTTATTTTATTTATTAAATTTAGGGAAGAATGAGTTGGGGTTTTTTTTTCTTTTTCTCTTACCCCCACCCCCATCCCCTTCCTCCTTCATAATTTGAATGCTTGATCTGGGAAATTCAAGTTCTGTTGCTTTGAGATTTAGAATTTGGTGGATAATCAGCTTCAAGAAACTGATCCTCTGAGCATGTCGGTGATGTCTACCCTACATTATACTGGGACCCAAGAAATAAGAGACAAAGAAAATAGACATGACAGGAGTTTATGACTGACTTCTCACAAGATATCAAGACAAGAGACACTCGTGTTATATCAGTACAAATGTCTGCACAGCCAATAAACTTCTCCAAATAAATATTTGTAGACTGCTGACATAAAAAAAAATAAAAAAGAAGTGAAAAAAAGGCCCAGCAACTGATTTTTTTTTTTATAGCTTGAAATTTTTTCAGTATTTCCCTATCAATGCCTGTATACTTGAAATAACAGAATTTCCTGTCCAAGACCACAGGTCTTCCTTAAACTGACCAACACCAGTATAGTTTCTACACACTTGGAAATCAAAACACCATTTTTTCCAAACCCAAAAGCAACCATCCCAGCTGTCCAGGACAGAAAACTCTCCCCCCAAAGCAACAGCAAAACATATGAAAAATAGAAACATAGGTAGATACCTAGGTAGATAGGTAGATAGATACACAGATAGATAGATAATTTTATCTGAAAGGCTATGGATTAATATTCATATAGTTCTTACAGAAAAGGAGAAAGACAGTGGCACACACATGAGATCCCAGTCCATCATAAAAATAGGCTCTATGTAAAAATCATGTTTGCTTTCTTTAATCTTGGGGTAACTTAAGGATTACATTTGGCTCCACTATCACATTCTTCTAAAATCCTTTTAAATACTTATCCTTGGACTACTTTCACGGCTCTGATGTGAGAAAATTACAAAATAGCATGTGGTGAATGTAAAATCAGAGACACGCCAAGGTGGTGTGAGTGCAGTGGGACTGCAGTTTGGAGTGGTGGAGGACATGGCATGGACAGCCACCATCTCATACCCGAAGCTACATCTGTGTGGATTTCCATGCCGGAGCCTTTCAGAGGCCCTGCTCAGTCCATTTTCTGCTCTGACCATCAATATGCACAGCTCGAGTCTGAAGCACCGGTCTCTGAAGACAACGGCGTCAACGCTTAACCCAAGCGAGTGAAGAAACAGAAGCTTTGATAGGTCATATAAACACTTTGGAGGTGGGTGGGTGACAATGTGTAAGCCATAGTGAGAGCTTTGGATGACTTCCCTGCTGTCCTGCCGAATTTAGCAGCATTCAGACTCATCTGCACCAGAAACGTGACCTCCCGATTTAGATCGCACAGCTCTCAAACATGACCCCAGGAACAGGCTTCACACTCCTGATCCAAGCTGGTTTGGGGTACGGATCTGAAAATTATTATTGCCTACAGATAGGGCAGAAAAGAATATTCTTTTAATTAATAACGTCTTGCTACATCCAGACAACTGGTAAGTCCTACCAACGAGGTAACTCTGGTAAGGCAGAACTCTCAGGAAAGAAAAGCATCACCAACACAAACATCCCAGAAGATACTCAATGTTGTGTTTCATTGAAAAAAAGAAACAGAGAACCTGACTCACTGCTTCATAAATACAGCAAACTGGAGCTGTATGCGAGGGAAATCATCAAAAATCTAGGCTAGCCTAGGAGTGAATTATTCCCAGACATCCAGACTGATGCCACTGGGACATGTGGCACCAAGTCAAGTCAAATTCTAGGGGTAGGGGGAAATAATATGGACAAATATAGACTGGCTGGACTACAGGGAATTATTTCAATTGCATTCCTTGCACAAAAATTAAATCTGCAAAACACGTGTACAATAAGATCGTGTTTTAGTCCTGTGCCCCACTCCCATATCCCCCCCCTCCATCATTTCTTCACACCAAGTCTGTTCTTACTGAATTTTCTCAAGATTAATGAGCAACTCTGCAAGTGGCCACCACACACTCCTCATTTTGCAATTTCTGGGGAATACCCTCTCTCAATTGCTGTTGTTTAATTATAGTCTAGTAAAAAAATATTCCAAAGTTCTGCGAGAGAGAGGCCAATAGGTATATGGAAAACACATGAATATGCAATTTTAACAGCTGAAACTATATATATCTGGCAGACCTTACCTAATGGTTAAACCAAATCCCCTTGGCAGGCTTATGCCAATGTTATTTTTACTGTTTCACTGGTTTGTTATATATGTAAAAGAATAATATTTTATCCAAGTTTCAAGGCAGCTGGTTCATTCATGATAGGCCCAAAAGGCAGCTTTGAAAAGGACAAAAATACATTATTTTGTATGAAGTAGCCAAGAATCCACTCAGAGGCAATTGTTTGTATTTGTCACCTTGAAAATCAAAAAAATTGCCAATCAACAAGTTACTCACAACTGGAATTTGAAATGGTAAATTATATTTCTCTGACAGACACACTGGATTTCACAGCAAAATGATTTCTTTTTTTTTACTTCAAAGAGACCAATCCAAAAGACATAACGTGAGGAAAATAGAGAATTATACTTCGTAAGATTTGGAAAACTCAATTTTGCAATTACAGCAACGGCAATTTGGTCTGTGTGTGCCTGTGCACCCGTGCAAGCACAATCTCATCTCTGCTACTGGACTTGCCTTCATCTGTATTTACATCCAGCTGTCTTCCTCACTATGACCAAAACATCAGAAATTTGTTTAGGATGACACACGATCGACAAGGAGATTTTAGTCATTGCATCAAATTAGAAAACTCTCAATCCTGACTAAGATGCAGCTTGGAAATGAGCTGCCAGCAGCACCCTCTGAAGCAGATGGTTCCCACCACTTGGAATGCTCCTTTCTGTGCACTCCAGTGACTCCTGAAATAACAGAGCTCTACAGTTCGGGGAGGGAAGATGAGTGGAAAGTCAGACAGCGCTGAGCTCCACTTAGCAGCCTCTTAGCGATGGTTTGGTCAATGCTCCTCCACCCACTTGAGAAAAATCACTGGCAGATCATCACTAATGACACGTCTCTATCCTATCCAGGGCTGTATTACAAACATCCACTGGATATCTTTCAGCCAGTGCGACTCAGACTTGTTAAAAAAGGGATATCAGAGAAGGAGGTCATAAAGCACAGGCCACCTGCATATCTTGGAATAGTTCAAGCAATAGATGGAGCAGGATCTGTTGTACAAATTGTCCAATAAAATAAATTACTTATAAGGTGTCTTAAAACGTGCTGGAAAGTTAGGAATCATGAACAATATCACATGGTGAATAAAGATCACAGTTTTAATAGTTTGGATACTTGGTGAAGGGCACAGTTTGCCAAGAGTTGGGGAAGGTTATCAGTCACATGACATTTTTAAAATTAAAATCTCCTGCCTTTCTAAAATGTGCTTTCTTTAGGCCACGAGTTACTGAGAAAAGTGAAGGAATAGCTAAATGAAATGCCAGGGATTTTGCTCCATAGGATGTCAAATTAGATTATCCACCTTTTAAAGCTATAAATACATGAATTATTACACTTGTTTTACAAATGAGAAAACTGAGGCATAGACAATATCAAAGGGCTTTATAAATGTGAACGACTCAATAACATTCTGCTATTGTTTATTATCCATATTCCTGTTTTTAAATGACAGAACGTAGGCACATAGAAATGAAATGACTATCTAAAGTCACACCAGTCTCCTCCTTTAACCTGATAAATGGGTAAGTAGGCATGCCATTTTGACATACTAATATATGTGTTAAGGTATTAATTTCCCATACATCTTGAATATATGGATCATTGGGGAGCACTTTCTGCTGAAAACAGCAACAGTCATATTTTTCTCACTTGAAATTTTTTTCTTATTGTGATACTTACATTGAATGCAAAAAAGTCCTTGTTTTTCTCTAAGCTTGGCAAGAACAAAGACTAAAAGGCGTATTAGTTTGTGTGGCAGAAAAGAGGGATTTGGGGCTGGAATACACAA
Organism: Falcunculus frontatus; assembly: GCA_013398115.1. NCBI lineage: Eukaryota > Metazoa > Chordata > Aves > Passeriformes > Falcunculus > Falcunculus frontatus. Next base: position 507,365 of record VZRV01002991.1, read on the forward strand.
TAGTCAGAGCTAAGGGAGTGGGATTCCATCCACACATACTAGCCTACAGAATACCAGTGGTAAACTCCTCTCAATCCATTCAGGGTGGACTATTTTTGGTGAAAAATTAATCAGCGGTGTTTCAAGGTATTTAGGAGGGCAAAGAAGCAATGTCTTTCCTTTATGGCTACACTGCAGTGATCAGTGCCTCTGCAGGTGTGTAATTTAAAGAGGTGCTAGGAGAAAGATGAGCATAACCAGGAAAGATACAGGGTGTATACGAAGGTGACTGTAGAGGTTGCAGCAGAACCTCTACATGAGTGCAGGGCTGCATAACCCTCTATCAGATAACACTTGGGTTTATTTGCCTTGATTTGAACTCTCTGCTTAGAGCCAGGACACAATGCTCAGAGGTTAACAGAGAGACGCCACACAGCACAAAATAACCTGCACGGAAAAGTTTCTCACAGAATCAGGCATGACAGTCCAGATCCTGGCTGATGTAGACCACTGCAACAGCACATGTATGCACAGAAACTCTGTATTTCAACCATCCAGCCAGTGCTGTAGCACTGCAGATCTCAGATCAATCCCAGCAGAACTAAGCTCACCTTCCACAACCCACTCACCATCCAGCCACTGGCACAATCTGGCCCAGAAATAATTAAAAAAGAAAGTTTTTCTAATGATATTGACCTGTGTCAGAAAGCAAAGTCTCAATTCATCTGTTTGCCTCCCTACCAGTGCTAATAGTCACGAATATAACAAAAAGGAAAAGTGACTGACTTATCAATATTATTTTCCTTGTTCTTGATCTAGGTCATCAAGTAGATTAATATGTAGTTGCAAGCTGTTCATTCATTGTAGAGGAGCATGTACATAGCAGGAAATATCTCCCATGGCACTGATAAACTCTCAGAGGCTATAGGCCAAGGTGTTTATGCTCCAATGGAGACATTTGTGCCAAGTACCTGCTCCCAGTGATATAGTTATAAGCATTAAACTCGAAATGTAACTTTAAAAATCTATTACGGTCTATAGCTTTTATTATTTCCAAGACGGACAACTGTGTCGGTTATTATCAATATGTTGTGAAAGGAGCTCTGACGCCTGGGATTTGAGGTGGGGGGATGGGGAAAAGGCACCCGGGAACACTTAGACCAAATGTTAACAAACTGATAAAGCGTTGCAAAAATGTTTGAGGCAAATGTTTCCCTTTTCCAGCCCCACACCAGCTTTCAGCACACACCCAGCAGGAGCAGTGTGAGATAACCTTTAACTGATAACATCTACACACTTCCTTGCCAGGATCCCTCTTTGTGACTAGGATGGCAATTTTTCCAGTCTCTCCATTTCTAGGATCTTCCTTCATATTCCTCTCCTGATTCATCCATCTGTTGTCTATATGAATGTCCCTCAGCCAACAGACTTACAGATTTATCCAACCATCACTATCTCTGAGTCCACTGTACCTGCTACTGATTTTTGACTGTCTTCCTCTTTGCTTTGTACTCGTAACTTTGCCATCTCCTTCAAGAACAAGTCTTCCTCGCTTCTGTGAGGAGATTGTGTTCAAAGACACAAATTTTTCTCTTGGCTTGGAAGTTTTCCTCTTTGTTGCCAAGTTCATCTCAGTGGAAGGTTCCTTGCCTGTGGCAGGGGGGGTAGAATTAGATAATATTTAAGGGCTCTTCCAACACCAACAACTCTATGATCCTGTGATCCTTCTGCTGGGAGCATCTCTCATGAGCTCAGATTCCTTCTTTCCTCCCTCAGGCTTTCCCTCCTGGTTCCTGACCTCACGTTTAGCCGTCGCAGGTGAACAGCCCTCTTGGTGCACCAAAGGCATGAGGGCCATTCTGGCTGGTGGTCCCTAGCGGGACACCTGTGTCCACTTCAGCATAATGACAGGGAAGGGGAAGCAGAAATGGCAAACTCATGGTTGCAAAAATCCTTCCAGAGCCAACACACACAAAGAAATAAATGCACATAAACAGCCCATATATGACAGATCACAAAGTAAAATCACCTTAGGCAGAAGGAAAATATTTCCAGTACATTGACACACTGGGAGTGAGAACACTCTCAAACTAAATTTGTATTTAAATTGTTTTGAAGGACAAAGACACAAGACATGTCTTCCAATAATAAGTCACTTTTCTGACCACATGAAAATGTGGAATGTTAACAGCAGCGGGTGTTTCAGGCTGTTTACCAGTAAAATTGTTATTGCACCCACTGTTGTGTAGTATTGCAGCACTTTAGATGGGTGAACACTTTGATGTGAATCCTGGAGCAGCAGTACCCGCATAAGACAACAGAGAACTTGGCCTTCAATGTTTTGGAGACCTAACACACAACCAAACCCAAAAATATTGTGATTTCTTGTACTGAATGATTAGGTTTGTAGTTTTATGAGATGAGTGCAGCCCACTTTCCCTATGAAAGAAAATAGGCAGTCTCAAAGCTGCATATTTCAATTAGAAAAATATTTACATACGTGGCCCTGTTATTGTCCAATGCTATTGAAAAAGTAGAACTATGCTGTTAAACCCACTAACACGACTTCATTTGGAACGATGGCAAAAACCAGATCCAGTCAAGAAAATATTTGTGTTTTATAGAGACCCAGTCTGTGACACTCCTGTGGCCATGCAAATGTTTTCCTCTACTAACTGACAAAATGAAATTTTTATACTTTGTTATGTTCAAACACTTTATAGTTTTAGTATTTTGAATGAAATTTATAATTCCTTCACCAGCTGATACAATAAGACTAAAATAAGAATTTTTGTAGGCTCAATGAAAGAAACAAGTCAGTGTTAAACTTAAGAAAACCAAGAAAAACAAATTCTTCTGTTAAAAATAAAACACCAAGTGTTAAAAAAAAATCATAGACATCAGCAAAATTATTTTCCTACCTTGTTGTGACATTAAGAAGAAAATAAAACTCAGAATGCAAGTTTTGATTAAAAAATCTGTCAGTTCACATGTAATTTAATATGGAGTGACATATACTGCTAAAAGGTACAGTTTAACATTAAAGACCAAAACTCCAGTGATTAATATTACAGTGATGACAGAATGGGAGTGCCTTATTTTAATCCACTGTTTATCTCAATGGGGTAATTTATAGATCACTCGGCATGTTTTAATAGCAGGCATAAAAAGGTACCCTCTAATATCCACTTGCTTGCAAGAGCTGACATTTGGAGTTACATGTTCAGAAAATACCAGCAACTGCATTTGTTGGACATATATACAAATAACCAGTCATCCCACACACAGTTTATAAAAAGTGATCTATTAATAACAAAACAGCTCCGGAGACATATGGCCTCTTAATATTCAGGTAGAGTATCAAGTGTTTAAGTTAAAATAAGGGCAGGAGCACAAAGAGTGGTCAACGCATTGATTTGGCTGCCAAATATAGTTTTTACCATCATAAATCTCTGGCTGACAACTGCACAAAGGCTGCTTTACCTAAACCCTGCCAAGGAAGGGTGTTTGCTGCCGGATTGCCTGATAGTCACTATGACAACTGATGCCACAATTAGACAAGTACAATCCCACTTTCAAACAGGCACACAAGTCATTAATTCAGCAGGACTTTTGTTGACAATATGTTATGAGGGAAATATTTAATGCAATTCCAAGGCTGATATATTCTCCTGTTATCTGTAGTAAAATAAATTGCAAGAACTGATGAAAACAACCATTTAATTAGTCTAAAGTGAGCCGAGGAAGCTATCCTGAACATTTTGGTTTAATGAACTCACAGGTGCACAGAGCTCCTTAGAGTTGCAGTAGACGATTTGAAGAACATGCTAAGAAAGATGTCACATTTGGGGGGACAGCAAAAGAGAAAGAGAATAAAATGTTTTGAAAAGAGAGCAAACAAATTGCCTTCCCAAGCCTCCCATTCTATGAAGATATCCATGAGCATCTTTTCCCCTGTGTGAGGGAAAAATCTCTCTAGGGCTAAACAAGCTGATCCGAGCAACTGCAGAGGAATAAGACTCTGATCACCACTGCAATGACATTTTTTCCCACCTAGGAGAAGTGAACTGACTTGTTTACCAAACTATTTCCCACTTGATCTGTTCTTTGAGGCCACTGGGAAGGTCATGAGGAAAGCAAAAGAGTCGTAGGGGGAGGAAAATGCAGAACAGAAAGAGTCTCGTACAACTGTGAGTGCTAAACTTAAAGAAAGGCCTTGAGGGAGTCAGAGGACAAAGATCAGTAAGACATTGACTCACATTCACAGTATGACAGGGGGAGCTCTGAGACCCTCTGCTACAGAAGCTCCGTGAGATGTCCTTTGCATAACCCATTTATTGCTGTAAAGCAGTTGCTCCTGGGGAGGGTGACACCAAGGCAAGAAGCATTTGACATTTTTGGGCTCAGCTGGCACAAGGAGGGTGAATTGACCTTGACTTGGGCAGGAGCATGGTCTGGGGGATCTCCTAAGGTCATTCCAGAGAACAAAAAAAAGCTATGTGTGGATGCCGATGCTTGCATTTAAGTTGAAAGAGAAGCTTGGTTCAGGAAGGAAGCTGCTGAAATCTCCAGGTGGTTAGAGCCTGAGCCCAATTCAATCCATTTCAGCCCCACAGCAACCAAATTTGTGAGGCCTGTGCATGAGTCCTCCCTGTCCGGATCCCAGTGTGTTCAAAGCCATATTCTGCACTGCTGGTGGGACTGGGCATGGGACAGAGCAAAGCGGGGGAATGTTAATGTAGGCAGTGAGAAGCATTGCACCTTTTCAAGAGCAGATCTGGGCAGTGTCCCAGGCGAGACATCCTTGCATCTCATTTCAGCTGCAAGAGCAGAACAAGGAGGCAGTGAGAGGCCAGGCTCTCTCCCCATCCCTGCTCTAAGTAGGTACTTTCCAACCACTCCTCACCTGAATGGCCTCAGGCAGCATGGCCAGGAGGTGGACAATGAAGCCATTTTGCACAGGACATTAAATGCCCTTGTATCTGAAGTTGCTGAAAGGAAAAACAGCTCTTGAGCTGTTGGCTCAGGGAAGCTCTTCTTCTGGATTTGTCCTGGTTTTGGCTGGGGTAATTTCTTCCCAGTAGCTGGTACAGTGCTGTGTTTTGGGTTTAGGATGATACTGGTGGCACACTGATGGTTTAATTGTTGCTGGGTGGGGCTGACGGAGTCAGAGACTTCTCAGCTTCCCGTGCTGCCCTGCCAGGGAGGAGGCTGAGGGCTACAAGAAGCTGGGAGGGGACACAGCTGGGACAGCTGACCCCAACTGGACAGAGGGATATTCCAGATCATGTGGTGCTATTAAACTGCCCTTTTAAATGGTTTTTTCTCCCACAAATTTTAATTTTTTTCTGATTCTCTTCCCCATCCCACTGGATGGGAGCTGTGTGGTTGTTCTGTTGCTGCCAGGTTAAACCACAGAAGACATCAATTAATCACTTCTGCAATAAATGCTGCTGCTCACTCTCTACCAGCAGTAGTACAGGCAAAGTAGTTCAAAACTGGGCTGCTGTCCACTGCAGCCATAAATTGGCAGATGAATCCTCAGTATTTTGGTGTCCTTGAACCTTAAAACTGAAGACAAGGACATAGTCACTCCAAGAAACCTGATCTCATGACTCAAGAAAATGATGGTACAGATGCTCTTTTTTTTTCTCTGTCCAGCCCCAGTCCTCTCTGCTCCCTTCCACGCGCAGGAATCACTGCTCCTCTCCAGCTTTAGTTATCAGTTGCCACATATACACAGGAAATGAAGTATTTTATTAAACTGAAAGCAAAGGGCATTCCACCCTAACAGACACGGTGTCAAAGTCTAGTACTAAATGTTACCTGTGATCCCTCTAATAGACCAACTTCTCAACAAAGAGAGGAATCTCTGCTTGCCGCCACTATGGAAGATAGTGGGCACAAGAGCCCTAGGAAAGCCCTATTGTACTGCTTAAGAGGAAATTATTAATAGCTTTGGAAAAAAAATTACAAAAATGAAGCAGTAATTTGGTGTGTGATTCCCTTATACCAAAACAGATATCTAGATGCTTGCAGCTGCTCATGTGGTTCACAAGATAGAGCAGTACTACTGTGTGCATTATAAAGAAAATCAGATAGAAACCACACCAAGATAAACAACATTAGTCATGCTACTTTCCTCCTCACATTCTGATGCTTTTAAAAATCAGGCAAATACATGTAATTCCAATTTCATACACAAACTGGTACAGAGAAGTGAAATGATTTGCTCAAGATCGAAATGTAAGAGGGCAGGTCTGCTTCTCAGAACCCCCTGCTCATATGTAAGAAATATGCCTGGAGTTGGACTTCGATGACCCTTGCATGTCCTTTCCAACTCAGGATATTCTAGGATTCAATGATTCTCTGCCTTTCCAACTTATGGATTAGACCAGAATAAATTGATCCTGTTCAGTAACAATAAGCTGGTATTTGCAGGAGAACACGAGTGACGTGTTTTACCAAAAATCAACGGTTGCATGAAAACTTCAGCTTCCTTTGTATACAAAATTCCCCACATGCCATTTGCCTTTAGGGAAATTTAGCGAAAGCTTAGTCCAACTTCATTACAATTAATAAGGCTTCTGCCTACTTAGAACCAGCCACAACCATTTTCTCCCTTTGCCTCCACTAATTGCTCCTCATGCTGAAGACTACAAATAATTCAGCAGCTATTGGTAGAGGAAACACACAAAGCTAAAACTATTGCACTAAAATAAATTTCCATCTTCTTATGCCTTGTGGCACTAATGGATGCTTGCCTGCAGGGTTTGCTTTGTCAGTTTTAATTTTAATTAGGAATTAACTCTGCAATGTGTCTAGTTTCTTCACCCCATTTTTTCCCCCATTGGATTACATTTCAGTTGCATCATGGCTCCTTCCTAAGGCTTCTGGAAAGGCTCTGCACACTTAATGATACAGATTCCAGTTTTCCACTCTGACTCTTTCTCATGTTTGATTACATCATCCTCTTCTAGATAAGTGTGTTTGTTAACATAATGACATTACTGTTCAATTTTCGCAAAGCAATTAAAGATGTGTTTAATTTGAAGAATCTCAGTTGTTTTATTGTCTGCAATTAGGTATATTAACTTCAGTGGGAATAGTAAATACTAATAAAAGTGCTTTGCTGAGCTAAAGTCTTTCAGAAGGGTATACAGACAACACAACTGCATACTCTTAGGTAACAAATAGAGCATGATTTTCATGTATACAGGTTATTAGAGTAACTTCCTATAATACAGAGAGGATCCTACATTATAGCAACAGCCAGCACTTTCACTCCCCACCAACTCAGCTGCAGAAAATACATGCTTATTTTGATGAAAACTTCTTTTGTTTCACCTGGCAAACATAAAAAATAAATCTACTGTGATTGAATCAATAAGGATCCCCACCCAATACACTATTACGTAGCAGTATCCACATTTTCTTTTCCATGGGATTAGTTTACCGCTTTTTCAAATGAATGCGTGATGGCATCATTAGTGCCAAGTTCTTATGTAAGAGTTATTAGATATTTAAACCCTGATGTTTGAGTGTCCGTTGTACACTTAAAATAGATGACTGTCGGGTCTTGTAAATTCCAGAGCACAGCTGAAACATTTATCTGATCTGAAAGCCATTTATTGAAACTATATTTTGTGCCTTTCAAGTGGCACTGCTATTATATAAGGGGAAAGCTGGAACTAACACTACAAAATCCTAATGATCCTCGCCTGCCTCGCACAAGTCCAGTGGACCAAATCCAGAATTCATCGGAAGTGACAGGTGCCTGTCAATGCCAACATCAATGGCACTGGGCAGCAAGGAGGGTAAATGACAGTGATATAGGAATTTCAAATGGATTAGTGGACCCAGACATAGCTTGATGAGGGAAGGAGTGATAAGAGTGACAAGGAAGTTCTCCCTGCTCCCTTGGGTGATATCACTGGCACCTGTGTTTTAGGGTTGCAATATGATGATTTTGTTGGCAGGGGGTGGATTTCTGTAGGAATATTATTAAGTTTTCTTTCTCAATGCTGGTTGTTCAGTGGCTGTTTTTGTCATTAAAGACCAAAGAGCTGAGCTGTGGCGGGATTTCACACAGAGTCCCACTGTTCCAGGTGACCTCTTGGTCAACATCACTGCTTAATTCTGCAAGATCAGTACTTTTAACATTTGGATACTTGAGATTTCCTCAAGGCACTACGGCACTGCATATTCCAGTATTTACTGAAGGAATATATCAGTATTTCTGCACAGCCATCCAACATGCAGAGCTATTAAAAAATAATGTTCATGCTGCTTTTATTTTGGTCTATGAATAAATATACTCTGCAACTTCCTTCCAAAACAAATGTCTTCTCTCGCAAGGCCTGCCATGTTATGTTGCATCTCTGCACATTAAAAGTTAAAAAATTATTTATCCTGAATTGTTAAAATTTTCATTAATGGCAATTTATGTCACTCAAAGAAGCCTCCTTGGGAAGAACATGGCATACTTGTACAGACCTATTATGAGAGTTGTCAGAAACATTTGTCCTTATGAAATATAAATAGACAGTATGTTAGATGATTTAGTGAGGGATCTCTTATTTATTTAAAAACAAACATGTTTTTTTCATTTCTCCTTTCAGGAAACCAGGTCATGTAGATTAGACAAGGAGGTTCTCAGGCTAATGTTAACACATCTGTAAATATTTTCTCAAACAGCTTATCCATTTCTCCAAACACCCCAGGCTTGGACCTGCCCTGGGGCAGAAGGCATCACCTTAGTCCTTCTCCACTTCTCCATGAGGACACACCTCAGTGAGGCCTCACTATATCACCTCCTTCCCTGGAGATTTGATTTCCAAAGCACCCTCATGGGAACACTTACACCCAATGCATCATTTTCCCAATAGCCTCAGTTCTTGCTGCCTCCAAACACCAGGTGAATTTACCCCTGCAAAAAAAGGGGTTGTGCTGCCTTTGAATTAGACCTGTGTGGGTAAACAAGGATCATTTTTTTGTTCTTGCTGATAACAGCTTAATAAAGCAGTGTGCACAGCTCGGCAGTGATGCTAAACTTAATTTTCTACAACTGCTGAGGTTCATAACCAGAATCCATTTCAGGTGGACATAAAAATCCAGCCCAATATTTACTTGCCACTGGATACAAATGTTACCTAGTGAAGTCTGCACTAGTGTCAGAGAGGTGGATAAATCCTTCAACTTTGTTAAATGTGGAATAAAGGAGAGAATAACTTGAATTAAATTCCTGTGCCCACTTGAAATGATGTCTGGCTGTGCCTCTGTACCTGTGCCTGATTTTTGCATGAAAATATTCTCTTTGTCCCTATCTGGTGTTCTCCTTCAAAAAGGAATTGAGTTAAAAAAGAAGGCAATAATGTAAGATTTTTAAGCAAACAGTTCAATATTTCCTTTAAAATGTTCTCTGTATTCAAGAGCACTTTGATTTCTATCTTTTTTTTTTTCCCTCCAGGCTTTGAAACCGTACCTCTTTTAAAAAAAGACCATCCCTGATTTTAGTCTTTTGTTCCTTTATGAGCTTTGTCCCCGACTTTTAAATGTGGAGAGAGTTGAGAGGCATGTTGTGAGAGGAGAGAAAATAAAAAAAGTAAAAAAAAAAACTTGCAAACTGTGTTAAATACACCTTTTGTTCATTATGTTTAATATAACATTCACTATGAAGATTGATATTGAATTATACATTAATTTTAATGCTAAATAACTTTTCTATTTAAAAATCCCTTAGTTTTCTTATAATGTACAGTAATTAAAAAGTGAACCAAAAGAAGCAGCAATAAATCAGGGTGCACAATGCAGTAAAAATATTATAATTAATATTTAACATACGTTTTGATTACTTTTAGAATAAGTACAAGAAATATCAATTAGAATATATATTCAAACTTTGCTGCCTTTTCCCCATTATACTCTGGAAAGGGGCTATTTTTAATTCTGGATATTGCATACAAAATAATACATAGTCCCTAATTAAATATAAGGCTGCAATTCAATTGAGAGTTTCTGCTGATGTCATAAATAATAAGAGCACAGCTCGAGGTATCAATGAATGGCAGCCAAAGCCCAAGATTGAATTACAACTTCAGCATTCAGTCTGTGGATCTGTATTGTTATTTGCAATAGATGGAAAATGATTATTATTATTTTTTAAGTACAGACAAAAAGAAGGAAATTTGAATTCAAAATCGGTGACTCGGTGGTAGAAGATTAGAAGTCTTGTGACTAGAGAACACAGCTTATTGGAAATTGAAATGTTCAAATGTGCCAGGCAGCAAATCTGGAGTTGAGGCTAAATTCTGCCTTTTGTTTGTTAGGTTTTTGAAACCTACGGGCAGTTCATACCTAAAAAATCAAGCGTTGGTGTCATTCCCAAGAGTTTTGTCTCTGCCTATCCGATCTGTGTCCAGCAACCATCACTGGAGCAGCCCAGCTCTCACCTGGCCTGGGGGTCCCAGCAGGGAGCAGAAATCCTCAAGGTGGAAGGTGCTGCCAGGGTGAAAATCACTGACACCAAGTCACCCTAATCCTTTTTGTGGAAGGAACCTTCTACCCCTGCAGTCTTTTACCCCCAGCAGGTTTTTTGCATAAACCCCAATTATTTATCATTTCCGTTCAGAATGAATAAGGGCTGCACACTCATGTGGACATTTTCCCCAAATAAATGACCCCTTAATAACCAGAAAGATTTTTATTTATGTAACATATTGGATTTCAGTTATGTTATGGCAGCAGAAAGAAGGTAGTTAATCAATATGAAGGCTTGCTTTCAACAGATTGCACAGCACTCAGCATGACAAGATCCCCTTCTGCTACACCACAGGTCACTCGTTTGTATTTTAGGGCCATTTTTCCATGCTTAGCACATCCGTCTAGCCATGAGGATGTACAGCTCTCCATCTGACTCTGGCATGCAAAAAGTCAACAGTTTAAAGGTGCTAAAATGCCACGAGTCCTGAGCAAGGTGTGAGACACAGCTGTGATGCCACAGAGCCTAAACCATGTTACTGGCTTTAGAGGTGTTTGTCACCTCGTTTCTGCCCAAGCTCAAGGCATCACAAAGTCCCTTCTCATTACTCCCTGCCCTGTCCTGGCTTGGTTTGTGCAGATGGTGGGGGCCAATATTTCCCCCAGCCTAGGGAAAAATAATAACGGTTCTGGCACAGAGTCAGGTCTGTTTGCCCCGTGATGCAGCCACATGAAGGGGTGTATGGTGCCCCTCTTCCTTCCCTGTGTACTGAGGGCTAGATCCCAACTTTTCAAGAAAAAAATTTGATGGCTTATAGTTGGAAACCCTGTGGCTCCCTACATGCCACGTGCTACCTTCTGACACAGGCTGGCTATGCCAGAACCCACGGATTTTTCTTTACAAAATCAGTGTATTGCTGTCTAAGAACAAGTATTTTGTCTCATTTAGGCTAAGAAGAACAAAGAGCCAAGAGACCCTGAAAACACACAATGAAGTCCCTTGGAATACAATTTCTCTTTGTATGGTAGGTTTTACTCAATATTTAAATATCCTATTGTTCTTAAACACATAAATTTTATTGCCTTTTCCCTAAAAAGAGCCATTTCCTAAAGAGTCTTAAACTATACAATAACAATTGGCATGATAGCCTGTTTATGCCTTCCAGGTGACTTTTTGAAGGGCAGAAAATATATGTTTCTTTCAGACATTTGCTGTTAACTCCAAACAACCTGTAGAAATTTTGATGGTCACCTTCATAACATCTGAATAAGGGTTTAATTGCGCCTGTAACTGACCATGCAGACATGGGCTCACAGTTTTCAAAACAGCTTTGCCCCGGTAAGAAGAAACCTTGAGAAATCTTGTGAAAGCAGACAAGTGAAAACAAGGTGCAAAATACTGAGATGGTTGTTCCTAACACAAAATACATCTCAATGCCTTTTATCAAGACCAACATGAGCAATGTAATTTACTGCCAAAATAAACCTGCCATAAACACAGATACTTTGATATTGCTGATAAACAGGTATTTCAATTTGTAAAGTATATGCTTACATTGGTATGGGGAGATGTTAGTCCCAGGGTGATATTTAGAAAACACAAACAGCTGCCTCTGTCCCCAGACGCACATAACAAAGTAATAATAATCTTCCTCCATGATAAGCTGCTATAGGTGTCTCAGTTACCTCTCTCCTATGTCTCACTTGATTCTGAATTTATCAGGATTTGGGTTTTTTGTTTGTTTGTTTGTTTGTTTGTTTGTTGCTTGTTTTGGAGATGATTTCATTAGGGCTAAGAAGGTAAATTTCTAGGATCTGTTGCGTGGCTCCTAAATTTAGACTTTTCTAGGTTCCTCCAATAGTGAAAGGGAAACCTTTAACAGACACACCTCTCACCATCTCCTCCATCCATCAGTGACTCCCTGACATATCCAAGAAGCAGTGCCTGGAGGCAGAGGCCAAGTCCCATCTCTGCCAGCTACAGCTCAAATTTAACCCAAACTGCACTCAGCGCCGACCTGCACACGTGGGGCTGTGTCTTCAGCTACTGCTGCTGAATTTGGTCCAGCCAAGGCCTCACCTGCAAAACACATCAGTAGGAAAGAGGTGCTAGCTGATAGATTCTGTAGCTATTTCATCTCCAGATGGAAGTAGCTCTTCAAACAAAATGCCAGCAGAAAAATCAAGCAAAATAACCCAGTGGTTTTCTGCCCTGCAAATACTTGGTGCTGCTTTGGGATGACAGACCATTTGTGTTTGGAGAAAGCAGCATTTTATTTCTCTCTCTCCAATGCAGATGTGGGATAAAAGGAGAGGAGGTAAAGGAGGGGAGCTGGTGTATCTGACCGGGTGTCCAGGACAGCAGACTTATTCTGAGGGCAGAGAGAAACACACATTAATCCAGTGGTGCAAATTCAGGGAAGGATTTGGAAGTCTAGAGGAAAAACAACCTGTCAGGCCCGGGCTGAGCTCCTGGGATTATGATGAGTTTCTCTCTTACTATTGATTGTTGTCGCCAAAATACATCTGCTGCTTTATGCAACCGAGGCTTCCTATGAAATGCATACATAAGGCTCAATGATTCTTATAATTACAGGCTGAAAAGAACTTTGCATATTCATGAGTATCACACCATTTGTCACAGCTGTAGACCTCCGGTAAGCAATGCTTGTGATTAGGGTTTTGTTCTTCCCAAGTATATATTTTTCTGTGAACCCTTATTGGTTCTGAAAAGTTATGATCTTAACTCTCCACTCCTGTCAAACACAATTTTATTCCTTTTTAGTGCCAGCAATATGAATGAATTCCTGCTTCTACAGCCAACATCAAGACTAGCCGGAACTGGAATTTGCATTGATGAGGCAGTATTTTATTTAACTAATGTAATAACCTACAAAAATCTATAGTTGGAGTGACAACAATTTTATTATCCCAGGTAAAGGGCTGCCCATTCATTTTCTCCTCTGTGATTTAAGACCACTAACCTCTAGACCGCCCTGCTCATAAACAAACAGGTCTTGTGGACCTTCTTAGGTTCACAAAAGAGGTCAAATGAAATAATAAAGACCTGGTATGCTACAGGATGTACTAACCATTAAGCAGCAGATTAAAGATTGAAAGTTTTTGAAAGCTAGACAGCCATGTATGAAATCTAACCCACCCCATGGACATTTCAACATAAAATGGTAGTAGAAGTGAGAAAAGTAGACTTTTTTCCTTCTGAAGCTATATTTTTCTAACACAGAAGACAGAGAAGTGTAATCAGTCATGGTCAAAACCCTGCCAGTGAGTATTACTTATTTAGCCTCATATTCCAGGTGACTCACAACTTGTCTACCTGCCAACATCTGAAAATGATAAGTTATAGTAAAGTTATTAACTAAAACTATGTGAACTTTGAAGTAGCTAAACCTAAATTAAATATAAACATACAAAACAGCCTGGGGCTAATTAATCTAATTTGGGCTCAGCCACCTCACTCCATTTTTGTTTGTTTGCAGTTGTTTTTCCCCTTCCTCCTCCTATGTGTTCTGCAGAGGGGGATGATCTCGAGGCTGGTCAGGGGAAGAGATTGCATCTTTCCGCTCCTCCGATCAGAAACGTGCGGTCGCTTTTCCAAGAAACTGCTCTCGACAAGGAGCCGGTTTGCCACAAGCTCATCTCTCCGGATGTGCTGGGAAGGAGGGGAGCTGTGCCGAGGCAGATGTGTGCCAGCTGAGAGCCTGGCTCCGGGAAGCCTCATGCCCACGCACCATGTGTGGCTGGAAGGGGAAGCCCGTCCTCCTCCTCCTCGCTGTCAGGTATAAATTGCACGCTGGCGGCTTTGATGACAACATGGAGCTCCCTCCAGGAGCTTCCTCAGAAAGCTGAGCCTGAAAGCAGCACCAAGGGAATCACCTCTTGCTCGGTTTTTGGGGTTTTTTGAACACACTGAGCTCTTTTACCATTGATGAGTCTCTTCTGCCATCCTAGGCAGGTGGACAACGTGCCCGAAGATTACGCAATGCTCAGTGTTTAGAGAGGTTATGTTGGCCAGGCCATTTTTAGTATTTTAGGGGTTTTAAGCTTAAAAAGTGGAGGGGAAAAAAAACCATACTAAAAATAAGCTCTTGATTAGGTGTGGGAAAAGTGAAGATTCGAGGAAATCTCAGGGCTGCAGCCCCAGCACGAGGTAACAATAGACTCGAAACACAAAAAAGTGTCAGTGCAGTCTGCTTGTAAAAAGAGGAAAATGCACAATAGCACAACAGTGAGTTCACCTATTATATAATTGGAGGTTGTGTGTACATGTGCAGACAAGATGACAGAATAAAAAGCCTCCTCTAGGAAATCCAAAACTTGGCAGCTTTGGCCAGGTAGAGTATGAGGCGGGTAGTGTCTAACAACAAAAAGAAACAGTCTGTAACTAAGGTTTGAATCAAGCTACAGCTCTCCTTGCTAAACAGCAGCCAAATTTACTGCTGCAAAACCCATAAAAACAAAGGGAGAATAAGTCTGGCACAAGAAATAAGACACAAGGAGAGAAAAGCAGAAAAGGAGACCCGGCATTAAATATACCAAGGCGGAGTTGTGCATCTGATTTCATACAAGGATAATTTGGAGGACGATG
Source organism: Falcunculus frontatus (assembly GCA_013398115.1). Classification (NCBI taxonomy): domain Eukaryota; kingdom Metazoa; phylum Chordata; class Aves; order Passeriformes; genus Falcunculus; species Falcunculus frontatus. Next base: position 522,432 of record VZRV01002991.1, read on the forward strand.
CATAAGGCGAGAGGATTTCATTCATACGGAGGTTCCACATGGTCTGAAGTGCCTTTTCCAGGGGGCCAAAGGAAACCCAACCTGCCTGACAGGAGGGAAGTAGAGCAGCTGCTGTGCCCTCAAGCCCCACCAATGCTTTGCTTTGGCATCTGGGATAGCTACCCAGAGCTGTCCTCTTTCCCACCCCAGAGTGTCCACCCTACCTCAGGGAGCTAGTGAGATCTCTAGGCTTCACAGATTTTGTTAGCAATACAGCAATCCTTGATTTGGGCTTGTTTACAGGGATTTTCCTGTCCCTTAGAGCCTAACTATGTCCAACACTCTGGCTAAGGTACGTGAATTTACACAGCAAGAAACAGGGATTCTGGTGCTCTTACTGTAACAGGATGAAATGTTTCAATCAAAGTATGCCATACTTGATATTTTCCAGGGGAGATGTCTCTGCAAAGGTATTATTGACCGTTTTGGTAGAAAGGATCTCCACAATCTTCCCTTACAGTCACCTGTCAGGTCATTTCTAACCCAAAGGTGTCACAGATCTTTTCACACTTACCCATATTAAAAAAGCCAGAAATACTTTCCTTAATATAAATTTAGTGTATTAATAATCCTTTCATTGTTACCTCTTACTCCTACTGCTACTTCTCCCAGAGTTCTCATGCTTGTTTCCAACTCAGTTGCCACAATCCACTCACATGCATTTTGGCCGTAATAAAACTACAACCAAACCCATCAATTAACTTGTTTCCCTTTCCATATCCACCACATCAGTCACAGCTCTCCAAATGTTTCATCTTTCTAGATTTCTTACATTTAACAAAAGAAAAACATACTAAAATGCACTTATAGCAATAAAAATGCTTTGGTGTTATTTTTTGTTTGGCACATTTCCTACTGCTCTCTGATCTGCAGGAGTTCCCAGGTCATCCAATAACTAACTGTGTTACTGGGATTTCCATCCTGATTCTGTAACAAAGTTGATGGGGAAGTGGTCTCTACCCCATCACCTTGCTGCACACACAGGCTGTATTCTGAGATGTTACAAGATCATTTTGATGTTCCTTTTGATCAAATAGAGTATTAAACCTCAGATTATTAATGTATAGAGACAAATGTATCTCTCTTTGTTTTTAAGATCAAGATTAAAAGGTACTTGAAAGCTAATAACTTATTTCCATTTTAAAACTTATAATACAGTAAATACCTTACAAATGATGATGTAAGTGCTCATAATTGACTCATTAGGTATTTGCCCAAACAACAGACATAGGGTCATTATCAAGAAGCTTGAAGTATTCCATGTTTTGTGGAATGTGGGCTGCATTTCAGTAGATAAATTATTCCAAAACTTTCCTCCATTTCCCCTGTTTAAGACTCAAATTCTTGATGCACCGGTGGACTTACAAGATAAGGGTTTGGGGGTTTTTGCTGTTTGTTTTTTCACCAAACTAGATGACACAGATAGAGAAAAGCACACTGAAAAAATTCCAGAACAGCTGTTCCTACCTAGGTTTCTTTTCTTTTAGCCCCCCAAACTGCATAGGAAAGTCAGTTCATTATTTTGGGACTTTTATTTTAGCAGAAGGCTTTGTAGCCACCAGTATTCAGACAGACCCCTGGGAGTACACAGGGAAGGTTGAAAAGAAGACAGAATTGAACAATGTGACAAACAAGCTCAGACCAAACCCCAGGCAGGATTTTTCTGTGAACTTTTTTCACTACCAGCGTGAAATCAGCCACCTCTGAAGTTTGACCACACTTAAAATCATAGACCCAAAGATGGTAGTTTAGACGTGTACTGTAATGTTTACCATTTCAGGCCAGCTCCTACAGATATGTGAATATTTTACTTGTGTGAGCAGTCCCACCGAGGACTATTTGCATGCATCAAGCTCAGCACAGGTAGCATTGTTTGCAGAATAAGAATATATTTCCTTATGACCCTAAAATGCATGAATGTATCAAAGGACATCAACAGAGCCCAGGACAGCAGACAGGCCCCTAACTTATTTAACTTTTATAAATATGACTAGTCATGTATTCTCATTTCTAATTGCCTAAATACATTTGTAAATCTATCCATTAATGCCTGAAGTTTAAGCTTCAGGGACATATTCTCAAGAACAAGTTCCTTTAGATCTCTCTGCAAAGATACCACTGTTTTCAGGAGAGTTAATAAAGTCCTGGCAGGTGCAGAATATAAATCCATACCAGTGACGGGTACAAGTCTGTTCATTCCTATTCATGAACTGTGTATTATTTATACAATGTTTGTGGGCTCAGCAAAGAAGAGGATATTTTTTAAATAAATGTTTATGTTCAAATAACTTTGCTAGTCTTATCTAATCTACCTTCAACATCTTAAGTGCTGTAGGTGATTTTAAAAGTTTGCAAAATACCTCTCATCTGCTTTTACACACTGGGTTTGGCAAAAACCAGAACTTTGAATATTTAGCAATTCTGACACACAAAAAATTATCATGATGCCATCAAGTATCTTAAAACTTTTGCAAAAGAGTGTTAGCAATTTATCAGTGGGAGGTTTTTCCTCTCCCTCTCTTCCTACTCAACCCCTGACTCATTTATCTCTTTACTGCTTTAATAGGCTTGTCCACTTCAGTGCTGCAGGTATACGTTGGGCTCTTCATTTTCCACATGGAGAGAAGGGCATTATAGACCAAGGCCTTGTCCTTGGAAATGTTGACTCAAAGTCTCCAGAGACTGCTGAGGGGTGAAGTCCTAAATATCTGCAAAGATCTAGGCCTGTTCAACCTCCTCATGACCACAGGGAAACGGCACAGCACTCTGGGGTTTGATTTCTCAGCTGCACCTTCACCACTGGAGCATCCTTTCTCTCCTAAATCAAGTTAAGAGTTACTCTCCTATGAAGAAAATCCATTTCTAATCCTTTACTGGTTCGTGTTGGTAGCAGCAAAATCTTGTCAGAAAACTGTGTTGAAAACTTTGGCAACATAACGTGGCATAATTTTATTAAGTTTTATCCAAGTTCATTTTCTTTCTTTAATCCTTTTAAATTTCTGGCCCCTCTAATCCCTGCTAGTGGCATTCAGCTCTTGTGACACATTGGTCACACGTGCACACTCGGAGCGCTTCGGCAAAACCTGTGGCGTAACTTCTGCCTGCAGACAGGGAATGTGCTCCAATGCTGAGCTTCTCCCCGTGGAGTTTACTAAGGGCTGTCTGGTGAAACGCAATGTCATCGTCAAGTTACAGCTGCATTTTGGCTGTCACTGAGAGCCTGATGGATCTTAGAATATTTCCTGGGGACTCAATCACCAAGGTTTGGTCTGCATCACCATCGCACGGGTGTGACATCAGGCAGATAGGTGTGAAACCTGCACCAACAATCAGGCACTGCTAGTCTTGATTTCTTTAAACTAAACATCCACAATTTTTTATCCATTCATGTTTGAAGAGAAGGACCCAGTTACAAAATCAAGTGTAGGCTGAGAAGAGGAGTAGGTGGAAGGGGAAGAGCTTGATCCTGTTTGTAAGGGAGGTTACAAGTATTTGGGTGTCAATTCGTATGAGAAGTTTCACTTGACATTATCTGATGTGGTCAAAATACTCAACCCTACCAGTTGGGGTTTATAATAGGAATGCCCACTCAACCTTAGCTCCAGCAGCCACAATTGTAGCAATACAATACACCCTCGCTGGACCTACTCAAGCTGCATTTTGATGATTTGGCTTACTCTTAACAAGCAATCCCAGGCAACTCCCAGGCATCAGGGCTCTCCTGATCATTAAAATGTTCTGTCTGAACATGGCTCAGACTTGCTCATCTCACGAGCCCTGTCTCTAGGGCTACTTGAAAAAAAAAAAAAGGGCTCTTTTTATTTAAAGTGACAATACACAGGAAAATGAATATATAGCTTATGAATAGCTACAGTGATTGTAATGTTCTTTCACCGACTGATTGCACATGTGAAAATTATGCTCCTTGCAGGAAGATTTTGCTGCACCTTCCAAGCCCCCAAACCCTGCACCCGCTCTTCCCACTACTGAGCAAAGGGCTCGATGCTCGTTGTATGTTGGGAGGGGGATGTGGAAGGAGTGAAACAGGCCTCTATGGTCTTTGGGAGCTGGCCAGTGGTGAGGCCATTGGATCTATATTTAGGAGGGGTTTCACTTAATAGGGCTTGCAGCTGTGCATAGGTTGGGGTGTGAATTCCATCTCTCCCGACATACAAAACCAAAGCGTTATTAAAGAAGCAGTGACTTCGAGCTGTTCTGAAGTACCCTATCATTTTCACTACCCTGTTCATCTGTTAAGGCATTTATATGACACATATAGGAAATAAAAGCCATCAATAAACCCTGTGTTTTGAGTATACAGATGCAATGACCAATAATGGGGTTAATAACCAGGAACAATGTGAACAGAACCAATACTTTGTACCAATATAGTTTCTCACAAATTAATGTTCAAAAGTATAAATTCCCTAACCACTAGTGTCAGAGCTGGAAATATTATTGCCTCTGTTTTATACGTAGGAAAACTTGGAGCACAGAAAGGCTTTGTGAATACCCAGAGCCATTCACACCCATACCATACCCTTATTTGAGATCACTGTGCATAAAGTGCAATGCCAGGGCAATATTTTGTTGCTTTGTATTTGGGCATGGCTCAATTCGTGAGGGACCCCAAGCACAACCTGATGCTCTCCAAATCTTCCACTAAGAATCCCAGACAGGAACAGTTCAACACCATGACTCTCCTGCTCTGGTCCAGCCAAAACTCAGAGCAGGGGTAAAATCAATCAGTTTCCTAAGCTTTCACTAAATGATAACTCAGGAGAAGACGAGTGCAAAGTCTTTATTTTATAATATATATACTGAAAGTCTTTTTTTTTTTTTAATAATTCTATGATTTTATAGATTTTCTGTGTAAGGAAGACTTCAAAAATACATTTTTTCCTTTTCTCCTTCCATTGTTTCTAACTCTGTATTTGTGCAAGCTCACAGTTAAAAGTAAGAATTTGTGCTCCAGTTTTAATTGAGATTTTTCTCTAAATTTATACATACGGGCCCAGTCTTGCAAAACATTTCTGCGTAACAATTCTCAGACGTGACCTTTTCTGCTAAGCCACAGAAACACAGTCATGCGTTGTGGTGCTCAGCACCCTGTGTCCTGTTTCCTCAGCATCCTTTCTCTTGGTCTGGATGAACGTGCTCTTACTCATTTGTGATACTGCCACGGAGAACATTGCTCTAACACAAAACTTAATCACTTCTCTCTTTGCGTCTGTCTTCTGATTGCCCCTTCTCTTCCAAACTAAAAATAAGTTCTTTGTATTTGTTAAAGCCTGTTACAGCTTCAGCTTCTCTTTCCCATTGTCTCTAGTTTGCCATTAAAATGTACTAAGTGCTCTTAGTTACACATGACGCAGCCTCCTTTGCTCTAGTTAAATTTTCCAACATGCACATTTCTGCTTTTCCCCAGCCTATCCCCACAGGGAGAGAAGCTCCTCATAAATACCTAAAGAGCAACCTCCTCCACTCGCTTATTTGTTATTCCTCCTCACCAGCTCGACAGGGACAACAGGTCCAAATGAAATCTTTTTTCTCCTCCTGTGTTTGTGGTCTAATAATGGCCGTATGTTTGACCATGACTCATTGGATACCTATGTATTCTCCCTGGCAACGAGCAGAATTGCTCCGTTTTTGAGACCAGACTAGATTGGGTTTACCAAGGACAACATGGAAACAGACCAGACTTTATCCTTCTTAAAACATTTCTCCGCTCTAACTAAAAACAAGAATTGTAAGCACTCTCTGACAAAGACCATCATTCTGTTTGGCATTTCATAACACCAAGCACAGTAGAGGCCTGGCCCTTGCCTAGGACTCGGAGAAAGAGTTTATTTATAGAAATAAAATAAAATAAAATAAAATAAAATAAAATAAAATAAAATAAAGAAAAACAGCTTTTTGAGTGGAGCCTGTGTAATAAATGTCTGTCTTTATGTGTACAACTGGAGAAACAGCCACATGCCCCCATATGTACCTGTTAGACAAGCACACAACATTGCAAAATCACAAACACAAAGTGATCACCATTAAAAGCTTTTCAGTTTTCCACTTGCAGAGATGGTTCTGTACAGAAATGGAGTTGATGTAAAAATAAACCTACAGTTATTCAAAACCCATCTCTTACAATATCACCCAACTTAAGTTGTTCAAATTATATTGCTGTAACTGATTTTTTTTCCAATTGGCTAAAATACCTATTGTAATACTTAACTGTGAACGAAGTGCAGAAATGAAGGGCTTTGAATTGTTTCAAATTAATGGCTATAAAGTATGACTTAAATGCTTTTATTCAAAACTAATTATTTGAGAGCAGGTATTCTTATACTTCTTTAACAGCAGGATGCAACATTTTTAGCATTATGAAAAAGAAGCTTTTGCCATGTAAACTCATGGGGTGAAATCTCATCCTTGATCTTCAAAGTGTGACAAAGAGCTATTGATTGGGAGCATATTGTCATTTAAATTACAATTAGGGATGGGTGAAAGGTGGTTATTCAACAATTCAAATCTTTTTAAAAATGCTGTCAAGGGCAACTTAACCTTAACCTAAACACACACTTTTAAAAACTTCTGAGAGTTTCAAGTGTTTCAGAGAGCAATATGATGTGTTTAAAGACACAAATCTGTAGATTTCGAGAATAACATATAGTGCATTTTATTAATGCTGTAATTAAAAAAGCCCTCATGGAACGCTTTCATTCCCTGTTACCATGAAACACACATTTGCTCCAAAACTGAGTGAGGGAGGTGGAAGGGGAGGTCCTTGCAATTTTTAATCAAATTGTATCACTCAGTTCGTCTTGCTAGAAGAGCTAATAATGTGATTTAAAATCCAGATCCAATTTCTACTATAATCAATGCAAGTCTTGTTCTCTGAGGAATTTGGTTATGATCTCCAGAGCCAAGTGGAGAAGAGCACTAGGCGGGTCTCAGGAAAGCGGATGCAGTTTGCAGGTGCTGCTGACCAACTGGCAACCTTCAATAGGCCACCACTTCTGTCCTCCAGCCCCTTTCTTCACTGAGATCCCAGGATCTCAGCCCAGAGTCCGTATGGATCACAAGACCCTCTTAAGGCACCTGCAGTCACAGGAAATTTCAGTCACTACTGAACCTGCCCACAGTCTATCGTGAAGGTTGCAACTCAGTCGGATTTTGCCCAGAGGACCAGCAAAGGCAGCAGCCTCCCCTATAAACCAGAAGCTCAGGGGTACAACCTGCCACTTAGCAAGCTTTTGGGCCCTTGTTGGGGTCTAGATCCATGGTCTAGCTTCTGTCATGACACAAACACAAGCCGCAGTGAGAGTACCCAGCAGTGTCACCTGGCAGTGTGTTGGCAGGGCGAGAGAAGGGCTGTGCCAGCTTCTGATGGGCTTTTCTTCAATCTCATTAGTCAGTTTGAGTTCAAGCAGCTCTCTCTCCCCTTTCAGAGAGGATTATGCTGCCCTGCCAAGTTAGGAAGAGCATTCCTAGCCCTGCAGGACAAACAGCTTCCCAGACCTGTGTTTATTTTCTTGGATGGCATATGTAGCCCATTGTGTGATTAGGTAGCACAGCAGGGTTCAGAAAGTGGAATTTCCCAGAGTGCTCTGGGCTCTGGATGGTCGCCAGCATCGGGATCAGGGAGGAATGTTTTCTTTCACTATACACTGGTGAATGTGGCAGAGTTCGAAAGAGATTTTGACTTTCCCCTTTAGCACTTGGGAGGTGAAGACTCCTTTTGCCACATATACAGTGGGAATTTTTTCCTTGCCAATTTATTACATATTTGGGTCCTGCTCCAAAATTGCAATGAAATCCGTGGAACCTGTTAGCTTCAAGTAAATTTACATCAGATTCCCCATGGGATTTTCTTCCCCTCGTGTGTCCGTGCTCTGGTGGAAAGGGCAGAGCTCGGAAGTCTCCACCAGATTGCCTCAGCTCTCTGTGCTCCTTGGGCAGTGCAGGATGTGTGGCACATCAGCAAGGACTGTAGCTAAGGTCAAGCTTCCCGTATTTTGAACTTGTTGGCACAGAGTAGCTGCAAGAGGAGGAGGAATTATTTTGAACAAAAAATCCCACTGATCTGTTTTGGGAGTGGTGATAATCAGAACATCCTATTTAACTTTTGACCACAGAGCAAGGGAGAAGAGCCAGCAAGGTTTTAGGAGGGAGAGCTTTTATATGTTTCTTTCTTCTGATCTGTTCTCACACTGCTAAGTAATAAAAAGGAAATTTTGCTTAAAATACAATAATAACAACATTTGAAGCTATTCAGTTGTCCAAAGAATGGTAACTATAGTGCACATTTTTTGAAACAATTGTGACAAGTAGAAATTCTGTACTGTGAGAATGGTGTGACACTGACACAGGCTGCCCAGAGAAGCTGTGGCTGCCCCATCCCTGGAGGCGTCCAAGGCCACATTGGATGAGGTTTTGAGCAACCTGGTCTAGTGGAAGGTATCCCTGCCCATGGAAGAGGGATGGAATGAGACAGTCTTTAAAGTCCCTTCTAACCCAAACTCTTCAATGGTTATGTGAAGTAGTATCGGCACAGAAAAAAAGGCATTGTATAAATCTCATTCAAAAGTTTGTTAAGATGTCTTTTAAACCCTGGTATACTAAAATCTCTCATTAAAATAGCTCTGCTTTATTGGGAATAGGGGCACAAGATTTGCAGGGCTTGCAGAGGGAACCCCACTCAGCTTGCCTCAGGTGACAGAGGATCAGAGGGAGCATTTGCTGCTATTACTTCATTTCTCCAGTTGCATTTTTACTGCATAAGCAGATGAAATGGGCAACTTGACCTCCTTACTGACAGCGGCAGCTCTGTGCTTGCTAACGGGACTGCCATCAGGAAAACCACTTTGTTTTACTGTGCCTACTGCTCTCCTCTCCCATGTTGCTGTTTATTGACAGAGTTCTGTATGTGTTTAATAGAGAAAAGGCAGTAGGGCCTGGATCTCAGCTGGCTGGAGTCAAGTTTGTAAAGACAAGAAGTAGCTTCATCTCAGTCACCAGCTGTGATCAGTGGGGGGAAAAAAGAATCATGCACGCAAGTGGTGCATCCATTTGTTAACCCAAAGAAATCAAATAAAACCAGTTTCTGAAACTTTTTGAACATGTTGCAATGACCATGAAAGGGAAAGCAGAAACTGGCTACAAAATTCGCAAGTCACTGATATACTGAAGTACTCAAAGAATATTGTTTGTCACTGCAAATAGGCAATTTACATTATCATTGCTTTAAAGCTCCCAGAACACATCATATCCATTGTATAAGAAATTACTGACAGCTTTTATCAAGGTTAACTCCTATTTTGTTAACCCAACACTTTGTAAGGTAACACGAAAATTTAGAAGCGGAAGAGTTTTTTGATAAAAAGCGTGCACATAAAATTTCTAAACGTTTGGCAAGGGAGCATCCAGCAGGGAAAGGGAACTGGGATGCGAGATGCGCCAGTGCCGCCTTGTGGAGGCTTCAAACTCCGTCCAGACCGTGTTTACTCAAGCTAATGGCTCATTTACAGAAAAACTCCCCAATGCAGGGCTCTTTCATAACATTCGTACAAAGCAATTCTGCAGAAAATAAATAAAACAAAGGCAAAGGAAAGCTGGGTTTAATTCCGGATGTAGTCCTTGCTTAGGGCAGGGTGGTACACTAATTCTCACAGCTACAAGAACCAGATTTTTTTCCAGCCATGCAGTTTTCAGAGGACTTTTTAAAAATTTTCTCAGGAAATAGTGTTTCCGGTTGCTATCACAAAAAAAAATTTCAAACCATCAACAAGAAAAACGGAAGGGAAAATGCAGTAGCTTCGTTCCCCACCAATGCTCCCTGCTCATCCTCTGTCCTAGGGCATTGTACATTCTTAACCTGAGCAGGTTTTCATGTCAGCTCTCCAATCTTCTCTACTTTGGGTTAGCTTAGCAATTGTCTCTCTGAGTATACTTATTTTTTTGACTCAGCTATAATCAGAATGGGCAGATGAATACGAAGTTGCTTTTAAGAAACAGTCTCCATCCTAAGGAAAAAAAGAAAATGCCTGAGTTGGGGTTTTTTTCATTCTCTGACAAGTTTTGGTTTTAGATGAAGTTTTTTACCAATATTCTATTTGATCTTTAGTATCTGAAATCCTTTTTCTCAGTTCAACAGACACAAGTTATACGATGGTTTCGTACTGATTACTAAAAAGAAAATAGCTTGCAAGACATTTGCCTTAGATGGGACTCGAGTCTCTCTCATCTAGCTCACTCCTAAAGGGTATCTTTTGGCCAAATGAGTTTGGCTTCAACCAGAATATGAAGTTTTATGGCCCCGAGAGCTTTGATTCCTGTTCATAAATATGGCAGCAGCAACATTTAACATTTTCAATCACTCTTTTTCTTGGGAGCTGGGGAAGTGTTCAGCTATATATTCTTAACCACTGCTGGTTCATTCAAGATTTTTTACAACATGCATAATTCTCATGGGATAAGGAGTTGGATAAGAGGCCACAAGGCTTCTGAATTATCACTCCCATGCACAATACATTTTGTTTAAGTTATAACCACATAATTTAAACTGCTCACTTAAATTATAAAATACTCCCAACCCCAAAACCAATGCATTTGCATTAAGTAACATTAATGTGGGACTGGCTTATGCATTCCAAGATTTTGTGGTTTCCCAATTAGTCCTCCAGTAACAGAATTACATTATCATAATTTTAAGGTGTTATGAATGTGATATCCAAATTAGAGATCAAATTCCCTATATTATGTGTTTCTTCCTTGAGGGCTTACCAACCAAACACAGGCTCTACAAAGAAGGAGGTGTGCTAAAAATGCTTATTTTCCATATCCAGCCCCTGCTTTCACAGCAGCGAGGAGCAACTCTGAGAAAGGCAGGTTGTGAATAGCCCTTAGATGAACGCTTCACAAGGTTATTTCTGAAGAGCAGGGGAACCTCTAGAAGCAATCTTTAATTACCAGAAGTTCTCAAGTGGTAAATTTTCAATAATTTCACTAACATCAGCTTATACAACTGAGATTTGCTCAAATTCATTTCTGGCTTGCACACAATACAGATATCTCATGCAAACTAACCCCCAGTGCAAAGTCCAAGTCTATGGAAACTGAAGAGTTTCATTTACTTTCCCACTGGAAACAAGATGCTGTGACACGGAGCCATACAAGTCAGCCTCCTTCACCTCAAGGTTGGAGAATATTACTGAAACTTTCATCAAACAGAATAATGATTTCCATCTGTAACCTAACTCATCCAGTGCCTCTCCCAGTTCCTGGTAACTTACTTTCAAGGCACAGAAACACTGTGAATGTTTGGATTTTTTGGCTGCCCAGACTTTAAAAGGGAGAGAGAAGAGCTTGAGTTACTGTGTCAGCCCAAAATGGGAGAGGTTAAAGTTCTCAAAAGATATATAGCAAATCATTGAAATGAAATGAAATGAAATAAAACACAGCTGTATGCTAGAAACAACTCAAACAACAGCTCAAGCTACGCTCACAGCAGAGGTAATTTCAAAATGCCCCCAGTAATATTCCAACATGGATGTCCTGAACAGGTGAAAAAGGAAAATTGTGTGATCTTTATTCCAGAACCATCACCCATTCCTGCAGCGACATTTCTTGTGCACTGAGGTATTCAGCTCAAAATTTTAGCTAGTAAGACAGCTTCACTCTATCCAAACACTGAACTTCCTCATCTGGACACTCCTTCCTTGCAGCAAAAATGTGAAGTAACAAGTACCAGCCTCATCTAACAACCTTTAATCAGACTTGGCATTAGTTTAAAGATTGATTAGGTATGTAGGACATCAAAGAATAAACCCCAGGGAATGAAAATGAACAATGGCATTATTTTCTTACAAGGGGATTAAGAATAAATTGAAGCTAGATGATATTTATGACTACTATAAAGACACCTATTTTGCTTACACCTCAAAATATCACAGAAATATTAATGGACCAATACTGAAGAATTTCAGAATGACTATGTGCTTTAATAAAAACATGAGAAACTAAATATTTTAGATTTCTAGGAAGAATAAACACAATGAAGAATAAACATGTGTCATGTCCATTACCTAATTTAAAAAACTGTAGAGCCTATAGCAAAGTCTAGATGAAAATGTATGCAAAATTTTAAGTCTAAAATATTCCATTCAACTCAATTCCAGAAAAGTAATTTTACTCAAGTTTTTCTTCAAATACCCCTGTAATTTGCAGACAACCTAATGTTATACTACTGCAGTATTTTCAGGGTTACTGAAGAAAATATCCATGCAGGATTAAAAAAGAATAATGATCGTTTAGGGGAAATGTATTTTTCTCTCCCTTAGAAAGAAAAGGTTCAGCCCAACAAACCATCGAGACGAGGATCATACAGGCTCCTACAGCTCACTGGAGCATTAATAGCAGCAACTTCAAACAGTCTGGCACTAATATACAGAATTTTTAAGACGGCATGGTTTAAGGGGAGAAAACAACTTTGTAAAAGTTCTGGCACCCGAGAAAAATGCCTTTGTTTTCCAGAGATGTCTGAGTTTACAAGTTGTCAAAATAAAGTTGCTATTAGAAAATGATCTTTTTGATGCGTTCCTTGCCAGGTTCCCACAAGTTGGTTCGAACTGGTCATTTCCAGAAAGCCACTACAGACTTCGCCCCTGCGGAGTCTCAAACACAGGCTTTTAATTCACTAGGCACACAGAGAAAAAAGAAATACAGTGTGAAAAGGTTTCTTTTAGACACCTTGCATTTCTTCCTTTTATTGTGTATTAATAGTCTTATTAAATATCAATCACTTGGGTTAACCTGCAGGTAGCAGGAGGTTAACCTGTATTTGAAATGTCAGTCAACAATCACACGGACAAAGCCCCCAAAACATTGCCAGTAGCAAAGCTCCTTCCTTTCTTTGCTCTTAAGTGATGCATTTCTACAACCCCCAAATCCCCCCAAGGCCACCAGATCTGTGTTGAGGGAATCCACACCTTTCACCTTCCCAACAGGAACAGCCTTTACGTGTGAATTAGGATAAGCAGCCCCAAGCTCTGCCAGCACACGCCTAGCACAGACATGAACCATGAACCCCATCTCTGCTACCAGTTAAGTCTAATCCTGACTAAATGTATTCACCCTCTTCCCTATCTGCACCAGGACTGAAGATGACTCCTGTGGGAAGCCCAGCAGCTGAAGGACCAGGTGCTCACTGCTCGGGTAATTATTTTGTAGCTGTCACAACTGGCTGTTAACACTTCTCTCCTGGCCTTCCAGTCCTGTGCACAGTTGACTGCACTGTTTTATTCTCTTAGATGTAATTTTTTTCTCCTTTTTATTTTTTTTTTCGGTTGATTCCTGGTGTACAGCTCTCCATGGTGGGAAATACCACTTCTTGGAGGGCTGTATGCTCTTTTAAGATTCAGAAAGTCTTCCCTGATGGCTGCATGATATTTGAAGATTGCATGAAAATACATATAAGATGAAAAAAAGAATACATCTTTTTGTGTATTCAGTTTACCTCAATGTCAGGGAAATTTTGCAGGAGAATCTTTTCATCAGCTCACATGCCCAAACAGGAGACCTAAACCATTTGGCCCCATAACATCCAACTTTACTCTCTGTGCCATCAGGAGCACTGGTAATAGCAAAGCAATCATTGGGGTGTTTAATACTGTACTCAGGGTAATTTTTTGTCAGGTAGCAGACTAAAATTATGTGGCAGTTATCAGCCAGTTGAAAAAATGAGACATGGACATGAGAAAAAAAGGGAAAATATCAGATACAAAAAGAATATTTAGACAACCAGTGATTCTGAACAAAATTAATTCCACCCAACTCTTAAAATATAGAACATTTTCTTTGCTCTTTTTCCAGAGTTTTCCACACAGACTTGCATGAATAAGTCAAACTGGCAGCTGCAACGTGTAAGCAGAAAGGAGGTCATCAACTTCTGATAGATCCTCTGTAATCAACAGGTTTTGTGGCAGGCTTTTTTTTGAACATGAAGAAATATTGGCTCAATTTGCTTTTCGATATAACTCAAGCTTCCTTCAGTTTGGTAGCATAAAAAGGTTTAGCAAATTCAACACTCAGGCAGTGATGGTTTCTGCAATGCCCCAACATAATGTCATTAAGTGCTCAACAATGACTTTAAATAAGTAGCTTTTGGAAGTTATATGTCTTTGAAGTTTCATTAATTAGTCATATCATCGGGAATGTATGGCTAAAGTAAATTACACTGTTTAAAATATCTACTCTTTCAATGTGAAAAATGAAAGGATCCAGCTACCTTGTCTTTATACTAATGAAGATATTATTAATTGGTTTAGCAAAAACATAGATCTAACCATAATGTGCAACAGTTATTAAAGATAATTAACTACAGATCATTGGTTTGAAACATCTAGTCCAAAATGATTTCTGAAGGGCACATTATTCTATGAGATAAAATAATTAAATTTCTAACAGCTGCATAAGACAACTGTGGCATATCTAGTGTTTTAATTTCTTTTGTTCTATCCTCATGGTATTCCTCTGTTTTAGATTTTGAAAATGCTATGAGTGTTTCACCGTGAGCAGCCTGTGCAGCGTGGTAGACTGAAATATTTCATGTCTGAGGAAAAATGATGATTGAAAGAAAAGGATTAAAAATGACAGCGCAGCTAATAATACACACACGCACGTGTGCACGTGCACACACATAAAGGCAGCTACTCCTCTTCGAAGGAGAAAAGGAGATGGTAGGAAACTGATGAAACAGAGGGTTAAAAATGTTTCCATTCTAACATTAGCTACACAAGTCCTGCTCAAACTAAAACAGCACATTTGCAAATTAAAGAAAACCTCGACGATGAAGCAATGCCAAATACTTGTAGATTAATTAATAATGGAAGCATACACAGGCACATAAAATTAAGCAAGAACAGTTTAAAAAAAAAAAAAAAACGGGAAAAAAAGCAACTGAGGAGCTGGAACAGAAGTCTGTTTATTAAAACCCATATGTTCCAGGTCCAGAATTTCTGAGCTCACATCTGCTCTGGTACCATTCCCAAAAATGTTTGCGGTCAGTATTTATCCTACGTGCCAGTACTGGGTTCAGCATCAGTTTCTTGATCTCTTTTTTTGATAACCGTAACCTAGAAATGCTTTCAATAGCCTGGATCTGCATTAATTAGAGCGCTGTTTGCTTACAGCATTAGATCTCTCCCCATGTTTTGTAAGAAAATTCGTGTCCCAAAATATTCCTCATTTGCAGCAAATTTAGCTGCTTCAGCAGAGAGTGCGATTTAGACAGGAAAGGCAGGGAGGCAGGAAATAACATAGTTCAGTCAAGATTAGGTGTGTTGCTAGCTAATGTTGATTTAGCAAAAGAAAGACTGAAAAAAGGCATTACCCAGTGCCCCAGAATCCATAAAGTGCAAACAACAACAGTATGACTTTATTTTATTTGTTTTGATATTCCATATTTGACTTTTATTGTAAGAATTTTATTTATTGGGACCAACTGGTTCCTCTGTGACTTGAGAGGGTGGGGAAAAGAGTTATGAGGACTTTGCAGGCTTTAAAATAATTTTTAAAAGCCTCTAAAACAGTGGACAAACAGTGGCATCATTTACTTCAGTTCCCACACACTATCCTAATCAGGCATAGGAGCTACAATACATCTATAAATATAATTTGGGGTAAAAGAGGCTTGGAAAGGTCGCCAGTGACAAAAAATAACAGAGTGTTGTATTTTTACATAGAAAAATTTGTAGTAATTTTTGGTGTTCACTGCCATGAGGAAAAATCCTATCCTGCAAATGCCTAAGGAGAGATGAAACACTTGCAATTTTTGAGCAATTTCGGATGTTTCTATAAGGTACTGTCCACACTGTAGAAATAAGAAACAATGGAATGGTCTCTGAAGCCAGTCCCCTCCCACTTTCCATCCCTGGTCAGCACTGGGACTGTGAGGTGCTGCAAAGTGCACCCAAATCAACACAGCAGTGTTGGTGTTAAGGGAAGAGGGGGGAGGAGGCCCCTCCCCACGTGATGGTTACACCAGGTACACTGCAAGTGGGGAACGCCAGGATGCAGGAGTGCAGAAAACCCTCGAGTGGGAGAGACCTGTCCATGCTGCCCACGGTTGCAGAGCTCCGGCTTCCACCCCAGAAATACACTTTCGCTTAATATCCTTTTTTTTTTTTTTTAATTAGAGATTCCCAGACTAACACATTTTCCAGTGATCTTAGTCAAAAAGCCTGCAGAGGATTTTAGAAGAAAATGTTACTGTGAAAAGGAAGACTTTCCTTGGCAGAGTCACCCTCACTCTCCTCACGGCGCTGTTGTGTGAGGCATGCGTTTGCAATCTTAGCTGACCTATTTGTTGATGTATTTCAGGTAGCCAGATGTCCTGGTACTTCAGGAATTCAGAAGAAAATGATATTCAACTGTTTGTCCTGGTTTCAATGCAATGAGCCAGCTGGCTATCCACTGCTCCCTTCCAGTCCTCCCTCCCCCACCAAAAGCCTCCAGGTCACTTGCTGACCCACAGCACATCCCTCCCTACCCTCCAAGATGAACCTGGGGTCCAGCTACATCTGTGCTGAGGCCTCTTGTTGTGTGTCTGGCACACAATGAATGTGAGGCTCTCCAAATGTCAGAGCATGCCAGCTGATGCACATTGAGATTTAGAGCATCACAGATTTCATTGCACAAACAAATGCTCAAGAACTTGACAGGGGAGTTGCCGTCTTTGCAAGGGAAGGAAAACTTGCCAAGGGTGATTTAGCTACAGGTTAAGAGAGCACTGAGGAGAGGAGTAATGAGGAAGGCTGGCCAGGCGCTGGGTGTTGGGGGAAACAGAAAGACAATCAATCAGCCTTCAGCCAGGTAGATCTCCTATCTCAGCCTCCAAGGGCTCCAGCTTGCTCGAATTCCTGCTCCCAGAGGAAGAAATGCCCCAATCCTACTGCCAGCTGCCAGAATGTTCTTCCACCAACACAAGTTCATCCTGCCAGTGATGCACTGTGCCTTGCAAGCACAGGCATCTCATCTGCACCTGTGAGTGATGGCAAAACTCAATCAAAGCATCTTCCTTGAGAATTCTTTCCTTCATCAGGGAAACAACTTTCTCAGGCTGAATGATTCACGTCTCTGAGTAAGCCACCAGTCCACCATATTCCAATGAAATTCATGCTCCTCTCTGCTCCCTCTACACTCTCCAGCCTTTCCATCACTGTCCTTTGTACCACTATTCCCAGTCCACACATCCCCCTGCCCCTGGCACATGGTTTGGCTGTTGGCACCTGGAATCCCAGGCAGCAATATTGCCCCAGAACCTCTGCTTGCCAGGACAGCATCTCTCAGTGCCTGGGGTGGAGAGGTGAGCAAAGAGGGGAGCACAGCCCTGGCTTTCCCAAAGGCTTGTGGCCTCCCAGCATCTGTTCTTGTGAGCAGAACACAGGATTAACAAGCCCCATTCTGCTGCAAGGTACCACCTCTGGAGACCAGAGGGAAGCAGCCTCAAGGGTGGGAAGATGTTTGGTGAAACATTCTGGGCTTCAGGCAGGGATTAACCCCTCTTGCCTCTCCACAGCTTCCTCTGCCAGAGGGTTAAATTAAAGAAAATATGGTCTGGGAAGAGCAAAGTCCTGTTCTCTATGAAGGAAAGGAACAGCTGCTGAATACCTGGGACAGCAAATGTCAATGGGGCTCCATTAACGTTCATTCCGCTAAAGGGCTGGATTTCCCTTCCCCTCAGTTGTATAACTCTAATTTCACTGACTACAGTGATTCCACCCGTCTAATTAGGCCCCCAGATAATAGTCAAAGTACTTATTATGTTATCTTTTCACTGATTTTATATTATACACATTTGTCTGTTAAATATAATGATTCAATTTTGCAGATTTACAAACTTCAGTTGGCAACCCACTTAAACATCACAAGCTACCTGCCACTGGTCTGGTATGTTCTCTATTTACAGCAGGCCCAAATGTTTGCTTTATGCTGTCAACGAAGAGAAACTGTTTGGGGGAAAAAAATAATAAAAATAATTGAACATCAGCCACTGAACCAGCAGGAACGCAAAATATTTCCATGAAAGGGAATCCAACAGGACCAACGATCTGTAGGGTAACTATTCTCAGTGTGAGGAGGAAGAGTGAGCCAAGTGCAGAAGCCAGGCTTATTTCCTCTCTCTCCATAGCGTGTCCTATCTCAGCACTTTCTGGAAGCAGGGTACACGAAGTTCCTAGGAACGGCCATACTATTCCACCCCCTGCCGGGAAGCTATTTATTTTAACAGCCGCAGAATCTTTTCATTGTGTTTCTGGTCTAAACAGTTGGCTGTGTACGCGGGAGAGGTGCAGCTGCTCCTTTACTGGGAACTGTGGGAGCAAGAGAGGAGGTGTCAGGAAGGAGCAACGTGCCCCGGCGCTCTGCCCTCCACCCCTCGCCTCCGCCAACCGCACATAAACAAAGTTACTAAAACAAAGGAACAACAGCGAGTTCCTAGGTTGAAAATAGCCCTACACTCATTCAGGAAAAATTCCCACTGGGGTTGCTGATGGATGGCACTGCTGTTGCTGGGGGGGTTGCTGTTCCCCAGGGCAGCTGAGTATCTCCCTCTGACCTGGAGCCCCATGGCTCTCCCAGATTTGGTGCCTAAACCTTCTTTCCAAAACAGTTTCTGATGTCCATGGTTTCTGCACTGTTGCTGGAGGATTATCCAGCAATACACTGTGTTACAGGGTGTCTGAGTTGCAGCGATTTGAGAATTTAGGAAAAAAATTTACAAAACGTGGCAGCAGTGAAAATCGGAAAATCAACACTTCCTCTCTCGTTATCCGCGAGTTCTGCCTTGCTTGCCAACAGACTTGCAGGTATCATTACACCTTCCTGATTAAAGCAAGGATACCACTGTCCTGTTGTCCAAAATTTAAATTTAGATTGTGAATTTTACACTGGCCGGGACTGAAGAAAAAAATGTATTGCGTAAATAAAACTTCAAAGATGCTATTTTTCCCCTTGGATTTTGAAGAGGTGAGGTGGATAAGCTCTCTTTTCCTCATATCTATCTTTCAGCGGCTTATTATCATGTGCAATTTTAACAACTGTTTGTCATTTTTTCACAGAGTCACAGTGACACCTTTGTTTCTAAAACTGCACCTTAAACATCCTATTGGGTGTTGTTTCTAATTCAGGTGGGTTCCCGGAAATAAACAGGGCTTGGAGAACCCATTTACAAGGGGTGTCTGCTTCCCATGGCATTCCCTGGCATCAGCCTGTTCCCAAGCCCATCCCTGACCCCTGTGGGCACCATCCCTGGGTTTAAAGGGCAAGCCCAGGGAGCTGATTCAGCCAAGGAGTCTCCCACTGGTCACAGGAGAGAAAAAAGAGATGTTTGCATCTGTGTTGCATGAGCTCAGACTGCCATAAAAGTTGTTACTTAAAAGCCTGAGAGATATTATTTATTTTAAATTGAAAGCAAACAAAGCAAACATTACTTAACCGTGCCTGTTTTCCCAGTATCCCCCTAGACTTGCTGAGGGACCCTGGAACTATGGCAGGCATTTTATCTTTCCCTCTTCTAAATAGCAAGTTAAAAATTAACTGCTTCATCTTCACATTGCTCACTCCTTAAGTAGTTTAAACTTACTTTTAACTGTTACATGCCAACAAAACAGGTTGCTTAATTGATTTGACCTTTCACAGTATTTTTTAATTTTCAATCTTAGTTTCATTGTTCCATCTGGCACTTTAAAACGGCATCTGGTTAACTGTACTTAACCAGCTGATCACTGTACAGTTATTTTTAAATGTAATGTATGCTTAAACAGATGTTATTTTTATAGATGTAGATCTAAACTGCACTTGTATACGTGCTATGTCTGCATAAGCTCTTTCTGCAATTCAAATGTTGACACCAAAAATTACAAGCCAGAATGCTTATGAACTTCACTATTATGTTACTGCACTTTTTTGCAGCTTGTTAGGTAAACATCAATTCAGTTCTTTTTTCTCTGTTCATTGCACATAAATAAAACATTAGCGTTTAGTTTATAAAGTGATGAACATTTTGCTGTGTTGGATTTAGCTTTATAAATACAACTGCTGTCAGCAAGAAAAAAAAAAAAGATTTATTGAATAAATAATAAGAAAGCTAGAGGAAAATAAAAGTATATATATTATGCAAAACACTGTGTCTGTCCACAGGTCATATAAGGGTCTTATAGAATCATAGATATCCCATGTGAGAATATTTAATAATGGTGCATTTTTGCAAGATACACTTTGTCCCCTGAAGCAAGAGCAGATTGGTAAAACACAGTCCAACTCTGATGGCTGTAATTGTTAGCAACAACTGGGGGCCACATTTCTATATTTTTAGTATCATGGAAAGCCCAAATTCAAAGGCCCTGTGAAGTCAGGAGTTTTACAGAAGTGATAAAAATGAAGATTGAGATATGACTAGTCTAATCAAACTAACACTGGCAGTCTATTAAATAAATACAGCTATATAATAATTACTAAATTTTACTGAATATTGTCTGATTTTGCAGTTGCAAGTAAATTCATCTTTATTCACTAAGATTAAAACCTCATTCTTCCAAACACCCTTCTGAAATCCGTGTTAATTACCAGGACTTTAACACAGGTTAGCCAGAATACATATTTTTTCCATTCATTTAACATCTGTAATTTGCTTAGTAAATGACAATTTTTGTATCCATGTATTCCTTAGATGGGTCTGAGAAGCACAAAACAGAGTATACAAGTACCCAATCTTAAAAACTCAGCTTAATTTTGAGATCAGCAAATAGAAGAAGTTTTTCAGTCAGGCCATCGAGTTATTTTTTCCAAGGAACAACATGTCTTACAATATCTAATATATTCTCTCTGAAAGAACTTAAAATGCAATATCAAAAAGAATTTGGGCAATAGGCAAGGGCGTGTGTTACTGTGCACAAAGGAAGTGGTCGCGGCACTGAATATTTCACAGAGAACTTTTAAGTATCATTCTCAAGGTTAAAAATTGCTGTTATACATAATACCTCAGTAATTGATAGACATTTTCTCTCTCCAGAGCCCATTTTCTGTGAAAAACACCACATAACATCTGTTCATAAACAGTCCTTCTGTGAGAACACTGACACAGGTCTTGAGCTTCTACTGGCTCAATTCCCCTGCCATACACAGATGGCACGAGGTATTTATACAGCTGAATTCTTTGTAATACACGCTCAACTATGTCTTCAGGTAAGACTATGGGCAAACGTGTGCTTATACTATTCTGCTGACTTACCTCAAGTCATTTAAACAGTTCCCTCTGACACAAAGAAATTGTGTCGTACCATTCTGCGAGTGTTTTGTCTCAAAATCACCTTCAGCAATCAGCACAGAGCTCTGCAGAGATAAGGACATTTTGGGATGTAGAAAACCCACCGAGTTTCGTGTTAATGAGCTAACAGTTACACTAAGATTCAAGACTCAGGGCTATTCTCCTTGGTTTTGATGTAGCTGTTCTCCTTCCATAAAAAATATTTGTTTTGATGGTATAATACCTTGTTCTTTTGCACGCAAAATGTTAAATAAAGAGACAAACTTTGGCATTCAACTTTCACATACACAGCAAGGCAGCGTGCAGGTTACCCACAGTTTTTATGTGCTATGCTAGTTAGTCCTTCTAAGCAATTCTGAGTGAATAACACTTTATAATGCATTCAGAAATTGCTTTCTTATTTATCTCCATGAAATGATGGAAGGCTTCAGTTGACTTCTGAAGAAATCTAGGTGCCATGGCACCATCTGCCAGACGACATCCTAGTCCTACGCACACATATGCCCAAGCTTTGGCTGTGGTCTGTGTACACTTAAGAAATAAAGCACATACGTAGAGATTTGCAAGGTGAGAGCCTTGAGAACGAGACGCTCCAAAAGCAAGGACAGCCTGTTGGTGTTTTGAAATGGGGGAGGAGAAGGAAGGGTAAAGTAAACTTTGCCCAAAATTTCAAATGCACGTTGAAATCTCCTTCAATTGTTCTTTTCATACCTTGACCCCTATTACTGAAGTTACTGAAGTCTATGGTGTTTACAGAGAATACCATCTATATAAAGGCATGGGAAAAAAAATCTGAGTTCTTGACAAGAGAACCTTTTAATGAGGATACATCCTGATAAAATTCTGGAGAAATAAAGACATTTCAGGTCATTCTTTCAAGCAGAAGTAGTATATACCTGCAGGGATCTGGCAACCAACAGCTTCACCTATACATGAATTCCGATTTTACCTAGGAACACTCAATAAAAAGGTATTTCTGGAACTATTCATCCTGCAGAATAAATCAGAATGCACTTTCCCTGTCCAGGGGAAGTATGGGATGTGTTTCAAGACACCTGTGTCTCTGCTGGCTGGGTGACCCCACGATGGTGGGGTCCATCATGCGCAAGAAGGGTAAAGCCATAGTCCTAGGGGAGAGGAGCAAAGGTCCTCTTGTATGTAGTGGGACTGGGGAACCCTCCAACAGGAACAAAACAACTCCGCTATTCCTAGAGCTCCACTCGTGGTTACGTCTCCCTCAGCATTTTCAAATATGAAGGAATATGGATTTGTCTATCGGCACTCAGAGCTACAGGGACTCAATGGATAGATGGATTTCACAGGGCAAGAGGCATCCCTTAGCAGGGGACCAAAACCAGTTAAAAAATTTAAAAGTGGCAGTTAAAACAGTAAAAGAAATGTGGTTCTGTTTTCAGCTGCACCGCAGACTCCCCGCGGGGTACCGGAATGTCGCTGCATTGCTTTGGTCTCTGCAAATGGGAATATTACTGATGCCTCCTGGTCTCAGGAAGATGTGAAATAAGCCCATTTCTGTTTGTGAGGTTCTTAAACACTATAGCCATCAAAAAGCCAATAAATAGCATGTCCTCGCTAAATGTCTTTGTAATACCCTTTTAAAATTTGGTGGCTTCTCAGTTATATTTGCCTTTTTTAAGCTGACGGGGAAAATACAGTCAAATACAGATAAGTTTGAAGAGAGATTATGTGGAAATGGATGCTACTTGCTTTTTTTATACTTTATTATATAAGAATTAACTCAGAATGATATTGGTATCATTCAATTTAAATATAGTGCTTGCTTATGGCCTGTAAGATGATCTGACACATTGTAAGCAATGCCTTGACACAGCGTATGTGATGAATACAACTCAGTGTATCAAACACCAACTGCACTAAATCCACAGTAATGCTGCCTTTTTGTAAGTTCTTTATGCTCCAGTAGTTTTCATTTTTATGATAAGTATGAACCAGACCAGCTCAGAATACGTTCCACCAAGCGCTTGCTCTTTTGCAAGAATCAGTCACCTAATATTTATCAATTAAACCTTGTAGAATAAATAATGCAGGGAATAATTTTATAACAGAGATGTTAAGAAATCATAATTCTCCAAATATAATTTGGCCTGCTTCTCTTAACACTGAATTATTTTAATTTTTCCTTCTCTATAAATTCTCCTCCTTTACCCAGCATTATTTTACTCAAATGTTGTTTCAACTGCACTTAATGCACATTATAATGATCATGTCTTTAGCTTTTTTCTTTTGAAGTTGTGTTTAATTACAAAATAATACCCTGTTTGAAGAACACTGCTTTGATATGTCCCTCTACATTTAGTAATTATAAACTTGTTCTCATTATCAATATGTTTTGCATGTTATTTTGTTATGTTTGCCTATTTTTTGTTTTTAAACCCAAAAAATTTTACTTGGGTGACAAGAGGTTTTGATTGTAGATTACATGAGAAGTCCATTTCAGAGCCCTGATGTCCACAGGCAAGACTCAGTAGTCCATGACTGTCATCAGGATAAAATTCCTGGATCAGAAATGTGAGAAACGGATCAGTGGCTGGGATGTGACTGTAGGGGTCAAGGAAGCCAGCATGGTCCATCAGCCCCACTGCATCGATCTGTTGATAGGACTGCATTATAACTAGCAGGATAAAAACCCAGAGAGAGGCATATCCAAAGCTAAAATTATCTGAAACCAAAAAATAATCCGAAAGAGGGATTTACATTCCTCTCTCACCAGCATCAGAAGAGGGATTGGTAATCTCTAAGCTTCATGTGTCCAAAATGGAGAGATTTAAGTCATTCCCATTTGCTAGCATTTTCGGGACTTCTGAGATAAGATATTTCACAAATGAATGCTATTAAAACATCCAACAACACGTAACAAAACCATACATTTATAGGCAGTGCAGATAACAGAGCTGCCACACTCGTAATGAAATCTGCTGAATAATTTTACTGAGAAGTGAACCTATCTGCTGATATCTCTGGATGATTTTACTGCAGAGAACAAGATACCAGCTCCTGCCATGACAGACCTCAGCAGCACAGCCAGAAATGTCGGGGATGCTCTGCAAGACCTCCTTGATACTTTGGAAGCAAACACACAAACACAGAAGGGTTAAACGAATGAAGTCTTAGGGAGGTCTGGGCAAAACTTACTTTAGTTTGGATTTAGACCAGAATTTGCCATTTGAGTAACCCTAACATACACATGACAGAGTATAATGTATGTCCTTTTTCTGAGCTGGTTTACACAACTGCCTCTGTAGACTCTGGCCCAACAGTGGTGCCTTTCGGGAATTTCACTGTGTTCAGTAAGATCTTTGTTTTAATAAAGCTGCATAACAAAATATGGCTTTTGCTGGCTGTAAAATATTAAGTGGGAAATACAGTGTAGGGAAATAAGAGGCAGTCAGTGAAAAGGGGTGGTGTTTTTTTAATAAAACTTCCGTACAATCATAAGGCACTGGAGGAGCTTGGTCCTTTCCCCTTTATGTATTCACATTCTCTGGGATGCAGAGGGGAAACGTTAAGTTTAATTAGTGCTGCAGACCCCGCGGGAATGCCTTGTACATAAGAAAAAAAACCCTTAAATATGTGAGCTAGAAAGATTTCACATGTATATAGTTGGTCATCTAGTTAAGTGTTTGCAAGATCACCCTGGAGATTGAAGCCACTCCAGGACAAGGACCTCATTCTCCTCCTGGTGTCTAATGCATCTCCCTGCTGTTAGTGCTATAATAAATAATAATAATCTGTTAGCATTAGGTGAGCATCTCTCACATGATCAATTTCCTGCTGTTGCAGGAGGGTGAATGTTGGTGGACTTTGATCCTTCCAAGATTTTATGTTTCTATCGTAAGAGAATCATAGCACATAAGCACATTTTTTACTAATGCAGTAAGTAAGGTGGCAATATATATTGCACTGACATTAAATGAATATTAAAAGGAATTGAAACCATTTCCACATCATGAGGGGAAAAAATCTCCAAGAATTAGATATACAATAGCTATTCAACAAAGATACCACTTTTAACCTTCTTCATGGATTAAAAAAGTCAAATCCATTAGAAAAAGAAAACCTAGTGTTAAAAGTATACACTGATGTATCTTAAAATACCACTGCTGCTTTTAAGTCTGTTTTGCTCACCGACAAACCTCCTCTTTGCCTCTCATACACAAACACCCGGCACACCACCCCCATCACTTCCCTGCTCCCCACTCTCCTCTCATTGTAACATCTCAATAATGTATTACAGTACAAATCCTACATGCATAAGGACTTAGTTTGAAGAAAAAAGTGAGATACAGCACTTCTGTGTATAAATAATACAGGCAGATGTTTCAAAGAGGGATATACACAGCAAAACATCTTATTTGTTGCAGGGTATCAATTCAATGTACATTACACACTTGTAATTTACGTTACTTTTTTATTTTTGTAACATCTCTGCACAGCCATATATTAAATTAGAGATTTCAAACCAGACTGAACAGTCCTCTTTTTACCCCTATTTTGTTGCATCTTGCCAATTCAATGTTTTATTATGTTTTCTGTCATAATATTACTCTTGTCCTTAGAAAACATGTATTTATTCCCATTTGGAATATAGTGTAACTACTGTAAAGCACTGCTCAAAAGATGACTACAAATTCTGTCTGAGAATAGAAAACTTGAACTCTTCTATTATCCAAATATTTTTCAAAGATTTCGCTTTTGTATGCATGTCTGTTGCTGACACACATAATGAGATCATGGGAAAAACCACACAGCTGACCTGAACTTCTGGGTATAGAAGTATAAAACTATGAGATCTAATAAACCCAGTGCATGACCCCGTGCAGTTTTTGGACTTAAAGAACTAAATGCTATTGTGAGAGGAATGAGAGCCTACGTATTTTTTCCTGTAGCATGGCAGAGTTCAGCTGTATTATATTTACAGTTGTCAATAAATGTAACGACATAACATGAAGCATATAGACATCTCTGGTCTCCAGCCTCACCAAGAGAATATCCCGACACCTTCTTGTCACACACAAGGCAGATATTATTTTTATGCACCAAACAGTAGGCAGGATGCAGCAACAGACTGACTCTGTGCTACCACAGTGTGTCTGAGAGGCTGTCAGCACATACTTTGCCTACTTAACGTTGCTCTTTCAAATAATATAAAAATACTTTGGGCTCTGAGTTTCAACCTAGCTCTTGCTATGCCTGACTAGTAAACAGGGAGCCAAAGTTTGGTGCAGCATCTGAGAAATACCTTTATATATAGAAAGGGTGCTCTAGGAGATGGAGGTTACATATCTCAGCTGTTGAGCTCTGCATACAAGAGTGGTTATTAAATTTAAGGGAAAATTTAAGATCTCCTAAAGATTATAAACTACCCTTAATTAACCCCCAAGGATCCCATTGACACCGGAATGAGCACAGCTAAATGAAAGGCATCACTGTATATAATCTGGAAGCTGTGGAAACCAGAATTTTAGCATATAAGTATATAGGACTAACTCTGTCCTCTGAGACCCAAGGATTATTTTGGTTTTTAGGATTTAGGTGAGCACTTCAGAAGAGCACTAAATTCTGAGGGAAATGCAGAAGTCTGTTACTGCTTTAAAACTAGATTCTTTCAAACATACGTAGACAGAAAAATCCTTTTCCCCAATAGTACTAGTGCTATTAACTCAGAAAGGAAGCATTCTCATTATATGAATAAAATCAAGCACCAAAACGGCATATAAAGGGCAACAATCTAAGGCATGACTGTTACAGTAAGAGAAAAAAAGATTTTTTAAAAAATTATGTTAGTTTTTGAAGACGTTATAATGTTTTTGTTCATCTTTCACTTTTTATATTCTATTAGCTTCCCATTTAACTATAAATAAAGGATGAGTGAATGGTTGGTAACACAGACATGTTACAGTATAATCAAAGTGCTTATTTCTTTTAAAATCTTACCCTTGTATACCTGGCTTTGATTAAATAAACGTTGGAGTGTGAAATAACAAAACATAAATACCTGCCTAAATTATAAGTTATATATTAATTTTAAATCATGGAAAATTCTCCTCAGCCCCGTGTTAGCTGGTAGCTGCACTCAACATTGGAACATTGTTTATTCTTTACTAACTAATCATCCTTCATGGTCTTTCAAAAGTTCCTGGCATTTCACTAGTTTACACATTGATTGAATACTGTTCCCAGAACTGCTTGTGGCACTGTGCCAAATGCTGTGATAATCAGCTGGAAGATTTATTCCAGTTGAGGAGTGTTATAAACATAAGGATTCATAAGGCTCAGCATCAAAAATGAATACTGATGCTTTCTCTGAGAAGGCTGAAAACTTTCTGTGAGCCTTCAACGAGACACACTAACAGTCTTCACAGTCTCCTTCAATATACAGGCTTTGATTTGAAAAACAGTCATTTAACTTGATTTGATTTAAATATTAATAACTATCAGAGGTTTTAACAAATTAAAATATAATTTTACAGTGGCATGTGCAGAGCAAATTGTACATGAAAAAACCTTAAGGAAATTCACGGATTAACTACTGTGCACAGAATCAGACACATTTGCTGCAACAGGATATATTATTATACCAGGAGATGGGTGGAGAAAGAATACAAAGGAAGCTGAAAAAATTCAAAGGGAAGCAGCTGGCAGGTAAATGCACTGAGCCAGAAAGAAATAATAAGGAGAGAGGCAGTGAGTGGAAACGGAAAGGATAGTAATTTCTTAAATAAAGCAACAAGAAGTAGAGAGAAATGTAAGCTACAGATGAGAACCCTGAATAAAATACAGAATAGCAAACATTCCCAGTTAGAAAGAGGGAATTGCAGTTTGATTACTGATCTAACTGTAAGAGTAAACTAATATTACAGAAACTGAAAAGGTGATACTGAGAGACTATCAGCTTAATTTAGAGCTGATGAAACCACAGAGCATGGCTGACTGGCATGTCCAAAATCTACAAGGCTAAGAAGTGCTTACACAGAAATTAAAAGTAGTAAAATGGATGAAGCAGCTTCATTGCTTTGTATGGCTGCTGCATCAGTGAAATGATGCTGGTATCAGCTTAGGGCACTGTAAATATCGAAGCCGAGATATTCAAAACTTGCAGTTGTGGGTGTCCGACTTGATGCATCTGAGAGGTGCCTTATGGTCTTCCAAATTTCTTTGCCAAATATAGAAATTACATTTCTCAGTGCATGCAGTCGTGCTAAACTACTCCTTGTTGATTAGTTCCTCAACACCATCTTCAAAACTCATCTGAGCTCACTCTTGAGCACTGAGGTGTCCCCCGGCACCTTATAAAAACACTGCCTCTTGCACATGAGCTCGCGGTCCCCCACACACCCAACACTCAAATCACTGTGCACTGAATTAAACCTCCAAGCAGTCATCAAGGCCTGCTGCACGACAGGCATCTCTCTCTGTGAAATATGGCAAATGCCATAGATTGAACTCCACAAATATTATGCTTCATTTAGGAAAAAAAAATTGACACAGAGAAGTTTTCTGGAACTTTTTTATGCCTTGTCTATTTTACAGGCAACAATTAAGTATTTAATAGATTGGTAGAATTGCGATTTCACTAACATCTAAAGCTACCAAAAGCATTAAAACAACACAAACTTGACTTCCAAAACTCTCAATATATTGTACATGTCCCCTTGGATGAGACCAAGGTACCATATTAATGATGAAAGGGAACAAGGGAACTTGTGGTTTCCTCTGTGTTGCATGAGAGATTTTCATTCAACAAGGCAATTTTGGGCAGTCGGTGGTTCTTTACAGCAATGCTGGAGCCAGGGATCAGGTGTTTAGGGCTTGTTCCTGTGGACAAAGATGGTGTTTTCTCACAATAACAGAAGTAAACATTTTAATAGCTGCCAAAATATCATGCAGCAGTAGGAAAAACAGTAAATACTCAATAGAGGATCTCAGTATTTTAATGAGTGCACATTTTGAATCATTTGAAGAAATAAGACGCAAGCAAAAACTCGCATGTTCTGACAGGGAATGTCTAGATGTTCGCAGGAGGAAGAGAAATTGAAGAGGGAATGAGGAGATGTGAATTACGATGTTTATGAGAAAATAGTTTTTTGGCAATGTTTCATCTTCTTTCTAACATGATTCCTATAAGAATGAATTAATGTTTTGCTTTTCAAATAAGAAAAAAACCATTTTTAACAACAAAAACCAAAGTCTCCTCAGCCCATTTTGCAAAAGAGGTTTGATGCAGACCTCTTCCTGACCAGTCCTGAGCCATGAGATTCCTATGACAAAGGCTCTAATGAGAGCAGGAAATGCCCATCAACAGTGCACTCCTTAAGAGTGACTTTAAAGGATAAAGAAATAGTGATAACATGGTTGATTTTCCTAAGAACCTAAAATTGTGATTTTGGGGATTTTCTCAGATGCCAAAGGCAGGTTTCTTGGTAGAATTTAAGAGCAA
Source organism: Falcunculus frontatus (assembly GCA_013398115.1). Lineage (NCBI taxonomy): Eukaryota > Metazoa > Chordata > Aves > Passeriformes > Falcunculus > Falcunculus frontatus. Next base: position 552,266 of record VZRV01002991.1, read on the forward strand.
GAACATGAGGCAGGCAGCAGCAGCCTGCTGTTGACAGTATGGCCCTCCAAAAGTACCCTAAATACCACTAATACAGAGAGAAGTACTGAAGATGAGTGGCTGAAAATCAGTCCCTCTCTGCTGGCTTCACCATAAATAGGCCAAAAACCAGGAGCAAGATATGTCAAAGAGAATTATACTTGTGTATTGCCTTTGTGATGCACTGACGAGGACCACTTCTCATTTGAAAGCCCTGTAGACGTACAAATGTGCCTAAAAACAAAGAATAGAAAAGGCTGCATCATTTCTCACGGAAAAATGAGGTTCTGCTTGGAATCTCATGGGTATTCCCCACTGTCTTTGAGGTATGGATCCCAGAATAGGGTGTGTTGCTCTGTTTGTGGTCTTGACACTGCACATGAGGCAAGACCTCTACTTTTCTACCATTTCATATTCCTCTTTTTCAACTTTGCATTGCTGCTTTTTTCTCCCCGTTGTCTTTGGCACACTTTACGGAGAATACTGCTAAAGATTTGCTCTGGATTGGTTATGTAATGTACATGCTAAAATAGAGGAGAGCATTTGAATTCTATTCTGACAGAACATGGATGAGGAGGTACTCTGGATGTGGGGCCAGTTGGGGAGGAAGAGGAAATGTCTCTAACTCCAGCTGGCATTTAGTTTTATGTTTAAAATACTGATTATACCAAGGAGAGAGGAACTGTCAACGTCAACAAGACTGTTCAGCAAATGAGCTCTCCAGAAAGGAACAATATAAAACAGATCTACGACTTTTGATACCAGGAAAGGGTTTCCAGATTCTATTTGTTTTGCTTATACTGCATATTAAGATAACTCTCCTGGACTAGTGTACAGTGCTTTTAGCATTGTTATTCAGTGCTTTGTTAGGAAACAGATCAGAAACTATCTGAAGATACTTAACAAACATTCACAGGTCATTATACTTAAAGATGACAGATATTTTTAAAATGCAATTTACTTGCACCGTAGTAAATTTGGCATGCCAAGGTTAACAACATGCCCTTAGTTTAAAAGGTAAGGTGGGATAAAGCTGCCTGTGAAGAATGTACCACAGATAAAATAAAAACCATACTCCTGTTCTTCTTCTGCAGCTGGACTTGAAGGTGGTTGAAGTAGTTATCAGCTTCATAATATCAGATTTTTCCCCCCTCATCAAATGGTTTAATACAGATTATAGAAAGGCTTTCTCGCTATCATTTGCAAATTCATGAAATAGGACATTGTAAATTAAAGACTAAGACTGGCCTGTTTCTAAATGAGAGATTGCAAATAGCCATACCTATGGCTCCCAGCACATAGGTAATGCTGTAGGGGGTGGCTCCTTGACCCTTATTCCATCATGCAACACACTGTGACCTCAGAACTTAATTTTGCCTCTTCTGCAGCTGAAAAGGTCAATGTTTTTACTGCCCAACCCTCCCTTCTTCTCCACACAGATATTGCCCCAGAAGGGGAACATTCTGATTTCTGTGTTTTTATCAGTCTTTTGCCCAATTTATCTTTTGGGCAAAATAGCGTGTATATACTAAAAGCTAATTGGATGAGAAAAGGCAAGTTCATATTTAGATAAAAGTGGAGGGAATTTTTGGTTTTGTTTTAAACATACCAAGGCTATCTGGCAGGTATTCTTGATGTCTGAACAGTAACTGTTCCTGTTCCAAAAGCACACCTGACAGGATGAAATAGGCTGTTATTTAGCTATCTATAGTCAAAGTACAGATTAGTGAAAATTTTTGCTTGGCAGCATTTTGAAAGAGAGGAGCTGGGACCTCCATCAAAACTAAATCCACAACGACGGAGAGGACAATGCTGGCCATATCTGAAAGGTGCTGTCCTTCCCCTCTACTAATACTCCTGTATTTTCCAAGCTGACATTTATCTAAATAATCCTGTCCATGCACTGAGAGCAGCAGTTTCCACCGGAGGTGAAGGACATGTATTGCTGAGAGGAATCATGAGCTGCTCCTCTACAAGGGCTGCGCATCTGACAATCAATCCATAAACATGGGAGAGAGAGAGCAAAAGAGACCCTTTAAGTTATTTCCCCACATTTCAAATCTACTTGACAACAAATCTGAAAGTCAACTGTAATTTTAATCATCCAGTAATGTTTTATGTTAGCCAATTACAGGGCTCCAAGAGATTAGCTGAATGTTTCATGTCTGAAAAATATGTGACTGGACTAATTCACTGGACCCTTCTCTAACCTGAGGTAGGTATAAATGAGTAGAGCTTCACTAAAATCAATCGAGCTGTATCCAGTTATACTGTCACAGAAATTGGTGCTTTAGACTTAGGATAATTTTCCTAATAAAAATAAATTTTAACCAGTGGATTTTTTTGACTCATACTTGTAATCTAATATTTCAGGCAATATACAGACCTACTAAATCATCCGCTTTCCCTGCATGCATTCCAGATGAGCTTTGCTTTTTACATCCCTACCTACTAGAAAGAATGCTCATGAAACAACCCATAATTCAATTATAAGTACCTCCAGGAACCTTCTAATTATATGTTAGGCAGGTCAGAAATGAAATAGCCATGCTACCCTTTAGTCTTGGATAACAGACTTGAAACGGTGAAAAGAAAAGTTCATCTGTTCATTAAGAGGCCAATTGTAATACAGTTAAGGGCTCCAGCGAGCTGTTTTGTTGAGATCTGAATATCCGTGAAACAAGCCCCTCCAAAGCTGGAAGTTTAGCCAGCCTTTGCTTTTCAGCAAAGAATGGGGAGCTGCTCTGGAGAGTAGGTACCGTTCATTAGTCATTTGCTTTCTCTTACGCTAAATTCGGTTGTAGGAGTTCAGGGGACTGGAATGAAAAACAACTACAGGTACTTAAAGGTGCTATTCTTTTCTCGGAGATTTCCGCACTCGGTCTTAATTAAATCTCCCACAGGATTGCAGGGCTTTAAAAAAAAAATTAATACAAAACAAGAACATGTCCATCAGGCAGGTTTTTCTAAGCTCTGACAGCTCTAAATGCAGGCAGCTGCAATACAAGCTTGTCCTCAAATCCTTGACAATGACCTCAACCTTAGGGTGAAAGATAATGTAGTTGCTATGCTCATTCTGTGTGGAGTGTCTACTGATCAGAGGCTTGTAGCAAAATATGTATATTTTTTTCTTATGATATAGACTATTGTTCACTGGCAACTCAAGTGATACCACAACATTATCTCTGTGACAGTTTATTTTTTCATTTTTAAATGGGAAGGAATGGCACAAATTCAAGCAGACTTCTACTTCAACAGCTATAGAGAAATGACTTTGTAATGCCTTCCAAATTAACCCCTCCACAGCCACAAGGCTGAAGGTGAAAAGAAAAATTAAGCAAACAAACAATCTAATCCCGTACTTTATACGGGACTTCACACAGACACCTATGCCAACAAAAGGAAGATTTCCCAGTAGAGTGGTTCCTGTTACATTTAACAAGGTATTATTTGGGAGCAGTATGCTCCAGTGGTGAAAAGTGTCACTTAACTGATTTCCTTGGAGTAATGACAATTTACATCCTAAGGATCTTCCTCAAAGTGAGAATATGCCTTCAGTATTTAAAGGCAGATAAATTCTGAGCTGAAAATAGAGCCAGCCATGTAGGAAGACTGTAGGAACCATAAATGACAAAGGAAAATTCCTACAGTATGACTTCAATATTAACATTTTTTTAATTAGTTCTTAATTATCATTGATATTTCAATAATGTATTAAATACATGTAGAAACAGCTATGGGAATATACTCTGATTTAATCTGGGGGTGCAGTTGCCCCAGAGCTGGGGAGGGGATGGATGGGTTCAGCTCGGCGCAGGGGCAGCGGCGCTGCCTGTGCTCCACAAGGACAGAACATATGGAAATCTGAGCTGCTAAATATCAAAGTCTTTGTCGCTCAAGTGCAAACTGTAATTTCTGTCAGTGTATAACCTGGCTGGATTTTGAAGGTTTTCACAATAAAAGGCATGCTATGACATAAAGGCCGTCCCCTCACCAACCTTCAAGTCCCTGTTCTGAAGCCTGGGCAGAGCAGACCTGTTCAAAAAGAGCAGCACGATTGCACTACTTGCAAATATTTCTCACAGGAGCATACAAAAATAGTAATTTCAAGTGACACTTGTTAAGCACGGTATTTCTCACAAAGAGAAAAACCTTTTTTCAAAGGCATTCTGAACAAAAATAGGAAGAGACGTGGATAGCGCAGAATGCACTTAGACTACACATACCTTTTGGTGGGTGTGCACTCTGAACATGTCTCTTCTTATTCAAAGAGCTGAGATTTTTTACATTACATTAGTCAGCTAAGAAGTTAAGGGGGAAAAAAAGTAGTTTTCATGTGGAAGCCAAAATTAAATAATTTAATGCTAAACGAAGACAAAAAAAGTTTCTTCTGGATTTATTTGAATATTTTGCCATAGAAAGGTTTGATTTGAACATGAGAGTCTTTAAAAATATTAACATGAAATAAGCTAAATTTGACCTTGAAAAAATATGCAATTTTTAAAATTAAATACACAAGAAATATTTTTATATGTCAAAAATTAAGATATTATTAAAATGGCCAAAAATCACTTAGTAATTTTGACCCATATGTGCATAGAGATTTAATTGTTTTGTTACAGCTTAATATTTTTTCCAAAATCAGTCCAACCTGCCTTTAGTACTGGTGGGATTATGAGAAACCGTCATTTTATCATAATTTTTGTGCTGATTTTACAAACTGATGCCAGCCTAGAAAATACTTCATCATATACAACATGATAGCAACAACTTGAGCTTTATTTTACATATAATAAGCATTCAAAGATATGGTTGTTTCTTTTCTTTTCTTATGAGAAGCCAGATGCAGAGACACAGTTTGTGTTTGCACAGGGAAACTTTGGGTAAAACCATCCAGTTTTTAAAAAAAATTGGTCCAATAACAAATTATTTATGCATAGCTACAAGAGTTAGTGTGTAATATTAACTATTTTTATCTGTTCCCTTCTCTTGGTTATCAGTACTACTGAAAAAAAGACTGGTCTCCCAACACGAATTGTAAAAATTGGAGATAAAGTCTTGGTCTTCATTCATTTTCTGCTTATGCTTATTTCAGGTGAACCACATCAGACAGATCCATAATCCTCACCTGTGGGATATGAACCATGGAATAAAATAATCCTGCAGAAATCTATAGCTCCTCTTTTGTCAAGTGCCTCATGCTTTTTCATGCCATTTTTCCACTTCAAGTATGTGTTTCTGCTTTTTTCCAAAATGCTATTTACTTGTGACTGCTATTTGGTCCATTTTTAATGATGTTTTTAGAATATGTCTCACTAGATCTGGCCAAAATATTTCACTGCTCCATTAAATTCTCTTCCAAATGTTTCAAGATTTTAGTTTTCAGTTTTATGATTTTTTTTCTATTAACTTTAAATCCCACAGTAAAATAGGAGGAAAAATAGAATAGAAAAAAATACCAACTTGAAAGGTATATGGAGAACGTGTTAATGTGATATTGTCAGACATTTATAAACTTCTTCCAATGAACTTTGAATTACCCTGATCCTTTCATATTTTCCAGTTAACATACATACATCTGCTCCGCCATGTAATCAACTGATTGTTACACAAGCATTTGCTGAAGCTATGACAAACCAGATTTATGAGGTCAAACAGTTCAAACTTAATCCATTCAATAGCTGCAATTTATCGTCTGATGATAATTGTATACACAAACATTGTAATGATTTAGATGACATAGTGTAAAGATGAAATCCGTTTATTTTAAAAGGGTTTCTAACCCCTAAAACACGTTGCCATGAACACCTTTCTGGGTCCGCTTTTAACAACATCGTTATTATTGTTTTATTGATCAGGATTTTATTACTGATTTGACACTTATATTTCACACTAATCGAAAAAGGTGTAATTTTTCCGCATGTATAAGACCATAATTAATTATATCATTATTGTGTTTTCAATTCCTTCCATTTAAAGGGGCCCAGAAAAGAGGGCTTAATTTGTCATACGTGTATTGTAAGGAATATGTAAACCTCTTAAACAGACAGAGAGCATGATCCTTTTGGAGATGATGGGATATGACACAGGCACTATATTTATAGATTCTTACCTCTATAGTGACCTGATTTTAGAGTGACAACTATTGCAGAATGGGAGAGTAAATTAACAGCTTCGAAAGCTTGAGTATCTAAAACAATTACTATTCATTACTTTTATAACACTTATTAGTGGCCATTCTATAATGCTTTCAACAGATAAGGAAACAACCTGCAGAGAATTATATGGCAGAAGAACAGTGTTATGTATATTATATCATATGTGTAATTTTATATGTGCATTTATATATTTTCAGTTCACAGATTTAGGAAACAATTGCTACAAATAGGCAGCAGCTGTATTCATCTATTTCTTCTAAACATAAAACATGTTAGTGACTGTAAATTTCAGAGAAACTCTAAAACAAGTATCTAAATGTGAAATTTAAATTGATCTTTGGTTTACTGCCATTGATTTTGTCAATTTTCTAAATGTAACAGTGTTCACCACTGGGAACAGAAACCTGTATATATATCAGCAAAATTTATGCTTTCAACCAACATAAACTTCACAGGAGGAATGACAGTCCTTGCTGCATAAAATAAAATGCATGTGAAGTGAAGGATTTTCTTCTCTAATTAGATACTGTATATTTTTTCAACATCATGTTAGTAAATTTGCCACATAAATTTAAATGCTATTAGCAATATTGCCTGCCCATATTCAGTTCAGTTTCCTTACTATGGATTTCCACAAGCAATTTGTGATAATGGTACTAACCCATATGATTAATTCACACGTACAAAAACCATTATGGGTACTCACAGAAAAATACCTCTAAAGTGTTTCATAAAAATGTCAACATAAGCATAGCCTAAACTAGCTGATACTTACATAACTCTAATATTACGTATTGTTTACACAAGTAAAATACAATAGATTTATACTGCATACTGTGGTACCCCCTTAGACCATGAATCCCCAAACACTATTCTAGTGTGCAGATTCCACTTGCAAGAGGGGATTGTTAAAACTGGTGTGAGAGAAGATATCCCATATTTTTCAGGCTGCTTCTCTGAGTGACAAGTGTGGGATTTCACTCACTGATGAAGCTGAGATGCTGTTTCAGTTAGCATTAGGAACCTGCCCTCTCCCAACCCAGCCTGATCACTTGGGGAGAACATCACAACTGTCACAGAATGGGATCCCAAGTGCATTTATTTCCTCAGGATTCAAATCAAACCGCTTGCAAACTCGCATCACGGACAACAAATATGTGGTGTGGGACGCAGGCACACAACCTGCTTTAAAACACTAAGTGAAATAAAATCAACGGCTGAGCTCATTTTGTGCTAATAGTCTTCAAATACCTTCATTGTTTCACTGTTCTTAAGCACCACTCAAGACAGGCACATGCATAACGCTTTGTATTATCAGCCTCAGAAAAGGAACTTTTTTTTCCTGGTATGATGTCCGATAAGGCATTAGTACACAAAAACATTTGTCTTAAAAGATAGCATCACTTATCTTAATATTGTAATTCACTGGGTGGTGAAAAGATCCCCCTCATATTAATCTATCTGCTACATAAACACATGCAGTCAGTTCACAGAAAGCATATTTGCTTCCTTGAAAAGTGATTTTTAAATAGCATTATGAGCCTTATTTTGTTTTAAGAGCATTATGACCCAACCTGCAAAATGAGCACGAGTGAACAAAGCACCAGCCACACTGTCTGTTGTCCATAGGCACACGACAACTGAACCCCCAAGGATGGGGCAGCAGCCAGGGACACTGCTCATCATTGCTGCACCTCCAAACTGCTCCGGGGACACTGATCCAGCACCTCACCTGGGGAGCCAGCAGTGCTCCCCTCTGGAGCTTCACTTGGAGGCACACCAGCTCCTCCTGAGGATGGAGCGGCACGTGTCCATTCCCTAAAAATGCGAGACAAGGTGAAGGGGTGGTGGTGTTGCCTCCCTGCTCTGGAGATGACACTTGGGAAGTACCTCCAGCACTGCCCAGGTGTGACCTGTCCCACATGGCCCTCAACACTCCCAGCCAGCACACCAAGGATCTGACAAGCTGCAGGGGAGGATGGCTGGGGTGCAGTTTCCCCAGGCAGGGAAGACATTTCCTGGGTGTAGCTCATTAGCATGGAGAGGTTTTGCCAGTGCCAGCTTGTGCAGTGACTCACTGCTCTGTCCTCCTGCAAACCAAAGCACAGACTCTGTAAAATGATTTGCAAACAAATACTCACAGGTAGGATTATAAATCCAACGCAATTCCAAACTATACTTAGGAAAGGAAGACTTTTCTGACTGTGCCACAGACAGTGCTTGACCTGTCCTCATGACGTTCACCCAGGAGCACACATGGAAATCATGGGGTCCATCATGTTTAGGTCAGCTCTTGGTATCTGCAGAGGCAAAAATGGCTCTTCAGAGCACCCAGCTTTCTGCATTAGGCAGGAGGGGATTAGGATTTTCAGGTTGTACTGCTTTAAACTTCTGCTTCCATCGCCTGTAAGTACTTGAGCCCATTACTGGATGCAACTCGCAGATTTCCCCGATTATGGCGCTTTTCCCACTTCTGGCCATGCAAGGGCAAACAGCCCAGCTCCCTCCAGCCCAGCCTCTGGGTGAGGGTTGCTTTGAAAACAGATTTTTGTTTTTAAATTGCTTTCAAAATTCTCAAAGTAGAAACTGCCTTACAGTGCAGCTGGCTACAAAATGTTCCTCTGGTCCTCTGAAAGGGCAGGGAAGAGTCTCCCAGATAAAGACACTTGTGCTTGGACAGATGGACAGACACCACCATTATCTCTGACTCCTCCTGGGTGAGCCACTGCCACCTCCTCTGCACCTCTGGGTACACACACTTCCCTGGAACACAAACCCAACCACTCCTGTGTTTTACAGGGCGGCTGCAAGAGCCCGTCTGGCTGGAGGTCTGTGTTTCTGAAGGGACGGTTACAACGCAGCCAGAAGATAAACAAGCTCTAATATCTTGTTTTTGCTACTGAACTCCTGTTATCAGCAGTGACTGACATTTGGTGGGAGCTCTCGTTTTCGTACGCTCAAGTGCTATTGTGCATTTTCTGATAAGAAACCTCAGTAACAGACATGTACATCTGCGAGTGATAGAAAAGCCTCCTTCTTTCATAGCAGTCTGACTGAATTCCCACTTTCACCAGTGCTACAGCAGCTTAGGAGCTCCTTCCAGTTTGCACTGGAAAATGGGAGGACCAGAGTCACACAGTGTCTAAAAAAAAGTCAGTTAAAGAATCTGGCAGAAACATTAGAGATAAAGTTTCCATTTTGCCAAAGCAAAATGAATTTTTTTACTTATTTTCTAAAGATAAATGTATCTGTTGGGATAAAATCTCTTCTCACCTGCTCTGCAGCACACGTGGTCACCTTTGGCTTCCAAAGAACCACGCTCATCCTAACAGCAAAGTTCTGTTTTTCCAGTTTTAAATATATATAACAAATCCCACCATTCTAAGTGTGAGGCCATGGGACCATGGTCCTCATTTCTGGACCAGCAGAACCAAGGTGGGAGTCAAATCTTCAGTGGAAAGAGCCTGCACCCCTTCTGTTTTCTATTTCACCCTCTAACATTTTCAGGAACTTGTTTCGTAAAGTTTTTCTACCTAAGTACTGTCTCACTACCCAGATCCTACATTGCTGAGGATATTTTCGTCTCTCCTACCCTGAGCAGGGTTGTGGGCACTCAGGAAGAGCATCAAATGTCTATCACCAGAGCATCAGCCCAGATAATGCCACAAGGCATCCTGGAGCTTCAGCAGCCTGAAGAAAAGCAGTAAAGAGGTTTTCTTTCTGCCAGCTTGCTTTGCTAAGGCAGTGGTGAAGGTCTCATCGCTGGGTGCAGGGGTCTGCTCAGAAACTGGGTGCTGTAGTGACAGCCCAGGCAAAAGGGGAGGGATGCAGAGCTACCCTGAGCTACCAAGGGATGTTCTGCCTGGTGTCACACAGCCAGAAGGTATTCCTGGTGCCTGTGCTGCAGCACTGCCTGGCTGCTCTCACTGGGCAGGCCAGAATGGATGAAGGATTTGAGATGGCAGCAAGGCTGAGTCATTCCCGATACGTGCCAGGGCAGGCAGGGTGCTGAGCTCAGCTTTCTGCTGTTCTCAGGTACAAGTCACAGCCGCTTGGCCCTTTTTTCCATCCTCTCCTCCCTAGAGGGTTGTTTGAGGGAGGGAGTTTGAGCTGTGCTTACCTGGAACTTGTGTTAGCAGAAGGGAAAATGACAATTACTTATGTTTTAAAACAGGCTGAAAGAACATCCTTTCCCTGGTTGTTTTTTTTTTTTTTTCTTTTCATTGCTTATTGCCGGGTGCTACTGGCTGAGAGAAAAATCAAAACACCATCACTGATTCATCGAACATTCAAAGTTTGCTTGTGTTTGGTAGCAATCTGGAGATGGAATGAGATGCTACCTGGTGACAAAGGGAACGTACACCCTACCACATCCCAGGCACAGGGCACACTGCTCCCTCCCAACAGCAGGAATTAGAAAAGCACCAGGTGGAGTTTAACAAATGTTACCATTTTACTAGAAAGTTCCATATGCTCTACACACAGATTTCCCATGTCAGTGAGGATTGGAGCCCTTAGTGCAGCAAACAGGGATGAAATAGAGCCCACAGCGTCGCAGCCACCTGTTGTGCAGCTCTCCGTGGTGAAGTGACCTTCACTTGTCTGAAGAGAGACCAAAATGCCCTAAAGCTACTTTACAAAACACACAAATGACCATGTCATTGGCCACAGGTGAGCAAACAAGGAGACTTTAGAAGCATCCAACAGTTCACCTCAAAGTTTGACTCTGATGGGAGAAGAATCCTTCGCTCACATGGAGGATGTCACATCTGCCTGGGGAACAGGCGCCCAGAGAACACAACTGAGCTCCTTGGCTCATTTTCAATGGAAAATCTTTGGACTTCAAACACTTCAGCCATCAGAAGTGGGTGCCTCTGAGATAAATCTGGTTCACTTCTCATTTTGTTTCATCTTTTGAAGCACATTTGAACAGTTCAATTTTACAGCAGTCAGGGAGGAGTATTAGGACAGAGCCATGCTTGCTGTCTCTGTGTCTTCAGATACATTTTAGGGGTAATGGAAATTTTAGGAAGGAATTAATATACTATATGAAAAAAAAACTTATGGGCTTTTCAGCCACTGTGTTTATTAAAATATGCTTTGTTATCTTCACACATGGTAGAAACTTTATAAATTATTTTTAGGGAGATGATTCCTTGTTTCAATGACTGAAAAGCCCTAAAGTTAGATGACACTTTGATTGCTGCTTTCTTTGGGTAAGTAGCAACAATATCTCTGCTTCTTAGGAAAATGAATTCCCATATTTTCCCCAAACCAACCACTGCAGATATGAAGACAACACCAGAATTTCTCTTTGTTTTTCAAAATGTGTTCGGAGAGCAGCTCACCAAAATACGCCAATACACCAAACTGCAAGGGAACTACTGTTCAAAGATGGTGAATGGAACTGTACAAAAGACACAGAAAATAAGTTATTTTACATGCTCAAATATTTTTTGTTGATGGTTGTGCTCTGCCCATATGCAGTCTTATCAGGTTATAGAGGAAGAGACAGAAAAAAATCAACACATCCTTGCCTTTCTGACTCAGAAGACATGTCAAAGGTCTATTATTAAGGACTAAACTGTCATCTTGTAACATTTCTTGAGATTTAAGGACTATCTGCAGTGCTCCTGCGCCAGCCACAGAAGATGGAACATCTTGGGACACTAGAGGGATTATTAGGAAAACTGTCAGTGTTTCATTTTTTGCATTGGCACCAGCAGAGCCATGCAGAGGGAGAGAGCAGAGAGAAAAGAGGGACCTTCCTCCCCCGGGACCACCAATGTGTCACACACAGATTGGGTTAGGAATGAAAGTGGCATTTCCACCACTGCTGCCAGTGGCACATGTAACCCCTACAGGACATGGGGACATCTCCAGGATCAGAGCATCCAATCTTAGACTCAAGAATCTTGTCTGATCTTGAGGGATTTAAAAATACAGGGAATGTAGTTTGGGGCTTGCTTTTCCCTCCAATCTTCCTGAAAATTTGATAAGAAAAACAGCACACACATACGGACGCATGGGCCAGAGGTGTCTTTTCCAAACGTTTTTTAAATGTTTCTATATCACAGTGACTGTTTGATACTTGTATTGTCTCTTCTAGGAATTCTGGCCATTAAGGAAAAAAATAGAAAGTAAAGTGTTTTGGAGAAAGAACTATAAGTATCTCAGTATCTATAACAGATTCTGAAGAACTTATCCTGCCAAAAGTCAGGTATAAGAATTTGAACTTACAAACACCGTGGTGGATTTTTAATGCACAGAAAATGTTTTCTTCTTAAAGTAACAGGAATAAATTACTTTGTAGAGCATATTATTTTAAAAAGTGTTTGTAAAATGGCTCATATGGATTTTTTTCATCAGGTTTTCAACAGGATATTAGTAAAGCTAAACTTATTTTTCCAGAAACTTGCAGAGCAACAGTAAATTTAAACAATAAGTTATTCTCAATGCACTATGAAGTGCCTCACCACCGGACAGGGCTGGCAGATGCGTGTGTACGTTGGATGATTTTGAGAGATAAAAGCACACGTTTGGGGGTTTGGTTTGAGGCGTACTTTCCACAGGATGAGATCTCTGATACCCATTATTTGTTTTGCTCTTGCCAAGTTAGAGAAGTTTCAAGCACAATAACAACTGTTTAATCTGTTAAAACATTTACTTAATATTAGCAATACAGAGTGCTACTGAAGGTTGATTCTAATGCAAAAATGCTATGATACTTCCTATAAGACTTATATAAGTTTCATTAGGCTCTTTACACAAAAAACAAAAAAAAAAAAGAAAGTTATTTAGCTAATCATCTCTGCATCAGTATCACTAATGTAGGATTTTGTTCAGGTCTGATATACACCAGGACCAGAGCAGCTTGTGTCTTAGTTGAATCCTGTGGCTTTCCATTGCAAAACCGGTCACTGAAACCATACACAGACAGTCCAGTACCCAATGGCATCAGCATAGTGGCATCTGTCACAGCCTTTCCTGTCATGACATATAAGGATCCACTGAGCAATCTCAAATTACAGGATGCTGGAGCTGTGGTGGGGTGTTTTTTGTGGTTTTGTTTAGTGGTTGGTTGGGTTTTTATTCAGATTTTTATCAACTAGCTGCCTTTTTAAAAACTTATCTATAGATTTTATAGGGTATATTTATCCAAGTTGTTATGGCAATGGTACATTAGAAATCAAATGAAGAATTTGTTGGCATGACAAAATTAATTGTTGCCTAGGGTCTGGAACAAACAACAGTAGAGATAACATGTCACTAATATGGCTTGTTTGAAGTGACAGTACTGTATCAATTAAATTGGGGCTATGGTACACAGCCTGCCTAAGCTATTTAGCTGATGCTTGGGGATGTGAAACTTTACATTCTATGTCAGGGAAAAAAGGATAGACTTACTGTGCTAATGAGGAGCTGGAATTTACCATTTTCTCTAACACACACTCACTTTCTTGTCCTTTGTACTCTTGTTTCCTTCCTCGTCTGGGAATATGAACAATATTTCTGTGCCTCCTGTAAAAACAGCATTATGGAAGTCTATTTTTCTTCCAGGTGTATAATGGACTAAATTAAATTTTGTCTCAACTTCAGATAAGCTTAAGTCACAGTGTTCTAACATCCAGGCATCAAACTCACAGGAAAGGCTGGAGCTGCAGGGTTTCAGGCCATTGCCTAAAGCCCTTTCTTTAGGATTCCTGATCATGTCTCCAGTTTGGTAGTGCTTATAATCAAAAATTTGTAGCAGGGTGATCTCCTGACTAAGGGATACAGAACTCAGCAAAGAGGAAACAAAGGCCAGGACAGCCCTCTTTTGGAGGGATTTAGTCGGTGTATTAGCCTTAGCACAGATCTTTGGAGAGGAATTAATTTCTTCTGCAGTATAGGACATAAATCTCTCTGTAAGGAGCATCACAAACACCACTCACAGCTATGGAAGCTTTTAACCCTTCACACTCAACATAGTCAATGGACAAACTCTAGTCCCAAAACTTGAGAGGTGAACTGTGCTCATCAGGTGAAGCATCCAGGGTCTGGCAGTATGAGGCACATTTACAGGAGAGAACATTTAAATCCCACTTTCCCTGAGTTTTAACCCTTGGTCCTGTGCAGTAAAGGCATATATGTGACCCATGTACTTGTTCCAATGTGTTATCTTAGCTGACACTGACAGATGCTGACATGAGATGCATTTTGATATGAAGACACGAAGGCTCTTATCTGTTGCCCAGAGAAAACACCTTTTACTTGAAAAACACTTTTTTTTTTTTTTTTTTTTAATTTGAGATACCAGGGTGCAGCTGAGCCTTGTGAAGGAATGCACTTTTCAAAACATACATTCAAAACCAGAAATCACCTGTTAGAAAGACCAGCACACATAACATAATATAAAAGATTTCGGCCCACAAGTGTAGCCAAAAAACCAAACAAAAGCAGAGTAGCTGTACACAATTGTATTCCATCCTGTCCTAGTAAAATGCATGTTTCATCTTGATTCTGCCGCATGCAGCCAATTTTTCCATACAGCTGTACTTACAGCATAATGTAGTTGCTGAATGCAGCTATGATACCTTATAAGAACCTTTAATAAGACATCCTAACTTTTGTGTCCATCCACCAGGAATGTGCTGCCAGGAGATATCATATTTACTATATAAAAGGGGACGTATTATAGATTTGTCCCAATTAACCTTGTAACGAGATGTATTGGAGTGCTTATTAATGACAGTAATGACATGCAGACAAGACAATGTATAAAACATCATTGGCATATAAATTGAATTCATATACAAAGATACCTTTATGCACTGGACATGGAGGGAAATTATGAAGAGGCGATTTTGTAGGGAAAAAAGGCTAATTAGAAAAAAATTCAATACTTTTCCTAGCTTGTATCCATCAACATTAGGAAACCTGTTTGCCCACTGACTGAGGAATTGTTTCCACTGCTTTTACCGTACAAGTCACAAAACTAATTTTATGATGGTTCTCTTGGAAGTATTTACCACAAACAGCAAATATCCATTATCCTTGAACTATGTATTGTTCTGTTTAATTTACTTTGGTATAGATGCACGATTTAGAAATACATCTTCTCTGTCTTTTGAAAGCTACTCTAAATATAAGTTTATTTCTCAGTGGCACAAGTTTTCATGATCTTATTTACAAAGATCCCACAAGTCTAGATTTTGTAAGGCAGCATAAGAGCCCTAATTCCCTGCCTTAAAAACTAGCATTCTCAAATTATGCGGGAAATGTCCACTTAAAAATGTAGAGCTACTCATGTGAGTAAACTTATTCACAAACTCAAGTGTCCTGTTCTACCATCACATATCTTCATTAAAGTTATGGCAAAATCTCATCCAACTTGGAAAAAATCTAAGGTGTGCCATTAACAAAATAGAGACTTAAGAATGATTGTCATGGTCAGAAATAACAACAAACTGATCACCATGCTGAGCTTCATAATAGCATTTCACTTTCTTTTCATTATTGGAATTATAATAAACAGATAAATTACATCCACACATACACAAACAACTAGGTAAGCATGGCTGAAAATGTCAGAAAATCACTTTATCAGGGGAGTGATTGGATCTCAAAGGATAACAGAAATTATGTACAGTAAAAGTAATAGCTCATGCATGACTTATAGTGATCAGGAGAGGCAGGAGGCAACAGAATAAAGCTTCAGATACCTCAGAGTTTTTCATATTATTAAAATCGTATCCTGCCGTGTTACTTATTACTTCTTTAAAATACTAAATGAAGGGAAAGTATTTTTTTCAGTGTTGTTTAACTCTGAAAACCTCCACACCTCCCCAATAACTTTAATCCCCTTTTTTTTAAAATTAGTCAGAAGGGGAGGAGGAGTAAAGGAACAAAGAACAAGTGGGAAGAGGAGGGAAAGGCAGCAACAGTCTCAGAAGGAGTTCATGCAGTGAGTCAGGCAAGTTGCAGAGGTGAAAGACAGGCCTCCAAAACATCAGAGCCTGTCCCCTGCCCCATCCCTCTCTGCAGAGCTGCCTGTGACTGTGCGCGGGGAGGGACCAGGTGCCCAGAGACCAGGTGCCACCAATCCTGCCAGCACTCAGCCAGCACTGTGGAGGTCGGGGTGGCTCAGCACCCCAGAGTCAGACCCCAAAGGGGGTGTCCCCCAAGATCTGTATAATATTTAGCAGAAGGGTCCCAGACATGGGTGTGGAACAGCCCTTGCCCATGGAGACTATAATCCACACGGGCAAACAGCAGGTGAGACCACCCTGGAGCCCCACCGGAGGGAAAAGGTCAAGTCTTCTGGTCAGTGCACTATATTAAGCCGGTGATTTACACTTTCACCAGAAGGATTTAAGCTAAAATCATGCAAAATCACTATTTTTCCCCTAATGCAACAGCTTCTGCTCAGCACAGGTTTGAAATCTGTGCTGTGAAGGGAGGGGAGACCATTCCGAGAAACTCTTATCTCAGACTGGTGCCTCTTTTCTAAACTGCCGTAGAGTTTTTGAAGTCTACAAAACTTAGCATGTGACCACGTGAAATGTTCAATATCACACCATGTGCTGTTTGTTTCAAGTTCATCCACTGAGCTGCCACAGACAGGTTTAGGGGAAGCTGTCTGGGTTTTACACTCCTAGAAGATTTTACTGCTCCTTCACTTAGGGCTTTAAATATGAGCTGATGGCTACTGTGAACAGTATCTTAACTTCTCCTTTTTATTGTACAATATTACACTGGTGAAATGATAAATGCAAAGCAAGGCATGACTGAGTGACCAAAGTACTGGGTTGGGACTACCTAAGCTGCTGGATCCACAGGAGTGTATCAGCAGTGTCAAGCCAGCTCTTCTCCCTCAAATAAATTAAGCCCCACGTAAACTACTATATGGGGTCTTTCACACTTGTCTTTGGAGAGAACTTGTTTATATGGCCAAATCTATTACCACTTTTAATTTTTTTTGCAAGAGAAAAATTTATTTTAGTGCTCATGCTTCGAGTGTCACAGCCATATGTTATTCTGTGGAAAGCTTTAGGTTTCCTTTATCTGGACTACTACAGACCCGGGCTTGGCACCTTGACATACAGCAGGCCCTATGCTGAGAATCAAGTGGGTGCTAAAGTCTCCTGGTATTTCCTTTACTTTATACTCAGGGTTTGTAGAAGTTTTGCTCAGTTTCTTCTCATTTAGCAGAACAGAAAGCTCTGACTACTATCACCACCTCCCCTTAATATGCAGTTACGATTGAAAACAGGAGATCCAGAAAAACAATTAGCAAGCAGTCTAATTGCAATTGATACATTAAATGCCAGGAGATGGGTGGCATCGGGAACCAAAATACGCATCTCATAAATTCTAGTTTTTAATTCAGGGATTTGTTCGTTCTTTGCTGATGAAAAATCACAGCTAAGGGAACTAGGCACAAAAATCTTGCTACTGAACAACAAAAGAGCTAAATTAACTATGGAGTACCCATTGCCAAGGGCAATACATTCAACAGAGGATATGATAATAACAGATGAATCCTCACTAAACTCTCACTCTACAAAATAAGTGCACAGCGTCTTAGATAGTTTCACTCACACTCGAGTCACCCTCCTTCCACAGCAGCTGCTTGCAGCTCTGTCAGTGAAAGCCAATAGAGGTATGGTTTCCTGTCATTAATATGACAGAATCACTCCAATTTTCAGCTGACAGCACTAGATTTTTATGGCTGTAAAAGCCTTTTTCTTTCCTGCTCCTCTTTTGTATTTATTTTTTTCCCTGGGAACTTTATTCTCTTCCTTTCTCTGTTTCCCCTGTCACTGTCCCTTAAGCCAACACAGATTCCTACACCTTCTACATCCTTTTTTTCACCTTTCACAAAGGTTGTTTTTTGTTCCGGACAACAATAGAAATGAGGCAATGACAGCACAAGGTGACTTCATTCAGTCCAGTGTCTTTCAAACAGATCCAAGACACAATCCGGTGATGAGCAACACAATTTCAGCACTAAGAAACAAGAAAAGACTGGTCTGGTGTGGGTAAGACTCATTCCTGAGTATTCAAAAGCCCAACAGGAGGACAAGTTTGTGAACCTTGTGGTGGTGGGTCCTCTTGGAAGAGCTGATTTTCCATGAAGTGAGAAGCTCTGGTAATCCATAGCTGCCCTAACTGCACCCTCAAATGGACATTTCTGCTGTCAATCCTTGTTGTCAGGGATCCAGCATCTATCAGCCACTATCAGCCAAAAAATGCCATCCATCATGTACACTAAAATACCATAAATTTAACCTGTCTCCATGTTTTTGCTTGGGATATAAAAGTCCTGAAGCTGCTCATGGGCTTGGCTTGGGGACTTGCTATAAAAACACAATATCGAGGTTATTCCTCACACTGGCACAAACCTCGTTGCCTTTCTCACAAGCACAGCCCCAGCCACAGCCATGCCTGCACAGAGCAATTACTCACTGTGCTCCAAGATTCAAATCAAACTTTCCCTTTAAGCTAAGCAAGCACATTCTTAACAAAGCCATCAAGCTCATCAACATGCTTGCTAATTATTAGAAAATAAAACCATGGCCCATGCTCCCAGGATTCTGAAATTACCAGAGACCAGTAGCTAGATCCAGCAGGAAGCACATGAAAGTACCTTTATTAACATTCTTTTTATTCCTTCATCAAATTCATTTTGTTTAGAAAGAATATTTCTCCTTATTTTCTTTTGCCAGATAAGCCCAGAACTGGGGAGCTTTTTTAACAAGGGCTAGCAAACAATGTAGAGCTTTGGAAAGAAACTGTGTTTAGACAGGCAAACCACGGATAACAGCGATATTGTGTGTGTCAGGGAAGAGAAAGGAGGGAATACAAACTAATAATGACAGGGCTATTTATTACTGAATAACCAGCCTCCAATTTTAGAAACATAAGATCTCCTATTTTCTATTGTTCATTTTAATTAGTATTTTCCCTAAATAGTCTCCCTCTTCCTATATGCTATTTATACAATTGCAGAGAAAATATAAAGTACATGCAATGTTAGCAGAATGGCAACAAAACATGCTGTGAGTGGTATGGGAGCTGTGCATTGTCTGCAGCAGGGACAATCTAGGGAATAGTTTTGTCTTTTGTGACAGGACATTTTTATTTCCTCATAGAGAAGATATTTGGGCTTTAGTATCCCACCATAGTACCCCATCCCATAGACACAGAGTTACATGAAGTACTTGAGCCCTGTAAATAGGGTGAAATAGGTAAATATTTCAGTGAAGAACAGCCTGGAGCAGCTGGAGGAATCAGCCCTGAACTGGGCTCTCTCTCTTTAAAATTCTTTTCATTTTTTTTCCCTTACCAAGCTGACAAAATGCTTGGCAGTGGCTCAGAGGCTGGTGCACTGCAAGATATCCTGCCTTGCTGTTTCCTTGCACTTCCCTCATCTGCTGTAACCACTTGTTTCTTGACATAAGTAGGTGAGAAACCTGTGATTTAATATGCAGGGGCCCTCAGCTACGCCCTTCGCTCACACAATGAAGGGCATTTTGGAAAGGGATACTTTCATCATGGGCAGACAGGGTTTGTTTACCCTCAGAGTACCTAAATATGCTATTCAGAGTGATGTTGGATTTCCCCTTCTTTTTCCTGTAAGGTGGAACAAAATTTTCTGCCTGATGGTAAAGAAGTCAACCAACCATAAAAATGGCTGCACTGGGCAAAAGTCCTTCTCACCCTGGGTCTGTCTCCACCTCCAGACACAAGTAGATGCCCGGGCAGTAAGCAGTGACAGGTCAAGCTTAAATAAAACTCCTTCCCTTAAATGCTACTTAACTCTGGTTTTTAATTGTGTGCAATTTCCTTCTTTTAACAGCAATCTGTGAATTCCTCCTCTGAGACTTGACTTGACCAGTCTCCACCTGGACTCATGGAAACCCTTTCTGCAGGGAGCTTCTCATATGCAAAAATCCTACAAAATTTTTGTATACTTGAACTCAACTCTGCTAAATTATTTTGATCTTCACCTCTGATGCTCTTGCATACTTGAGAGCAGATTTTCTTTTGACTGGAGCATATATTTTCTAGGCACTCTCCAAAAGTTCCAATGCCCTCACTCTCATTGATGCTAACTTAAAATCCAAAATAAAGGCAAGTAAAGGAAACAGAAGTGGCTAATCTAAAGGTGAACACAAAAAAGTGCAAACCGGCTTCCTATAGGAAAGTGATGCTGCAGGGTTTAGTTGCCTTTGCTTATTTGTGCCATCTCCCCACCACCCACAACATTTCCATGGGGAATGCATATGTATTTGACACTATCAGCTCTTACAAATAGGAATGGGAAAGGTGCATTTGGTTCATAATGCAGGGGCTCTGAAAAAAATGGTCCAGCTAGAACCAAATTACACAGATCAATGTAAAATGCTACTTGTTTCTGAAAATGATTCAAACACAAATATTTAAATTTAGTGCATCTCCAAGTCTTATAAATGCATAACCCAGGAGGGGAAAACAAATAAATAAGCAAAATCTGTAATAGCAGTGTAAATCTCAGCATAAAAGACAAGGGGAAATGGGTTTAAACTGAAAGAAGAAAAATTTAGAGTAATGTGAGGAAGAAATTCTTCCCTAGCAAGGGGGGCCCAGAGAAGCTGTGGCTGCCCCAGCCCTGGAAGTGTCCAAGGCCAGGTTGGATGGGGCTTGGCGCAACCTGGGATAGTGGAAGGTGTCCCTGCCCATGGCAGGGGGTGGAACAAGATGATTTTTAATGCCCCTTCCACCCCAAACCATTCTGTAATTCTGTGATAGAATATTCTTCCCTGGCTGCTCAACCCTCAGGACCCCCTGCCTGCCTGCACTCCTGAGGGTTTTCAAGAGACCATTTCCCACCACCAGGACCAACTGCAGTTGGCTGCTCCTCCCAAAGTGATAGGAAAGCAGAGAAAGGCAGTCCATGCTGGGATGTTTTGCCCTTGGGCAGGACTGAAGCTCGTATGAGGACTCAGGCATTTCCTTCATTGACAGACTCGCTTCAGCTGTCGCCAAAAGTGCAGTGAGAGAGCTGGCAAAAACCAGCTGAAATTCGGTTTCTGTTGTGTTGTGCCATGATCCTCCACGAACTATTGGTGCCAAGTTTTAAGCAACTCCATGTGCAGCGTTTTGTAAATCACTTCCAGATATGCAAATAGCATCATTAAAACATTTGCATATACCCGTAAGTTTCTGCTTTAGGTCCATATGCCCAGGCTGTAGGAGAGGGCAGAAAATAACACCTCAGCATGGCACGAGGCAGGTACGTGCATGGAGGGCGGGGAGCAATGGGAGCAGGAAGGTGCAGAATGTCTCTGGCTGCCCTGTGAGAGTTGCTCCAGGAGCCCCAGGAGCTAAAACCTATTTTGCAAAGGAGAAAAATGCAAAACACACCCCCCTCTGCTCTAGGCAGGGAGCAGCTGGCCTGAGTGAATGGTCTGTGACATCTACAGTGATGGGGACGCCTGTCCACAGACTTGCACAAAGGTGGGGCTTTTTAACCACTCATCCCACTCACATTAGTACTCTCCCACTCTTTAAGACCTTGTGGCATCAAGGCTTCCTCAGCTAACGACACGCAGCACTAAAACTGGAGAAATGTGTTTGGAGAAAGAAGAAAACCACCCATGTGCAATCTGGAGAGTCATTGCTGGGGTACAGACCACCGAGGAAATGAGGACTGGGGTGGCTTAGCTTTAAGAAAACAAGTCAGGCAGGGCATTGGAGAGCAGAGTCAAACACATAAAAAGCTGCTGCAAAGAACAGGGAGGAATCTATTTTCCATGCCCATGGCAGAGAGGAGAGGCAGTAATAGGATTAAATTGAAGGAAGAAAGATTAAGGTTAAACATTAGGGAAAATTACTGAACAATGAGGCTAGGGAAGCACTAGAATAGATTGCTTGGGGAAGATGGAGAGACTGACCCTGGAGGTCTTAAAAAATAGATTAGACAAGTGTCCATCAGATATGACAAGTACAGGTGGTCTTGCCTTAAGGTGGAGAGAGGGGGAAGATGGGACTGATACCTGTCCTGCAGCCTGGGGACACAACACACGAATCGTATCTATCACATCCCAACCTGCAAAAATATTTTAAATAACATTTTAAAACCACTATAAAACAGTCAAAATTGGAGCCCCCCTGGGGAAAAAAACCCCAAACATCACATGCATTTTTACTCATAATGCTCTTCTAATTGTATCACAGTCCTGATTTTAGTCTTCACTGGCTTAGGTTTTTGTATCATCAGTCATGCTCTGATGAAATCACTGGGATTTCTCAAAGCTATGAAAAGGTAATTTTGAAAGATTTCAGTTTATGATGGGAACATTTTCATTATTATTTTTCCTAAAAGGAAAAGTATCAGGAAAAGAAATAATTTCATTGACTAATGCAACTGGAAAAAGATTTTTTTTTCATGTTCCCTCTCAATTATCTCCAGTAAACATCCGTTACATACTTCATTCACTGAAGTCACAAAATAGAAAAACAAGCTGAAACTGCCAAATTATTTCTTGAAAAACTATCTTTTAGCCCAGCTCTATAACGAAATGTAAATACTCATCCTGTAAACCCTTCAACAAATGCCTAAGTCCATACTGACTACGATTATCTGGTCATAATGCCATATCCCTAAATTTTCTATAGCATGCATATTTGACAAAACAAAGTGGGCAAACCCACTGTCCAGAAAAGGCAAACAAAATTGCATTGCATTTGTTCACGGAAGAAAAATAAATAACTTTTTCAGCTTCTTCTTCTCCCCAGTTCCAGAGCTGTTGCACAGCTGAGTATTACTAGCCATATTTTTGAAGGATGAACCAAGCCTGTGCAGCTCACCCCGTCCCACACAAGGAAGCCGAGTCTGGAGAAGAAGCTGTCAGAGATTTTGGATGTGTTTAATTCAATGAGAATTTTCCATCCACTCCCATGAAGCCAAGTTTTCTCCCCAGATCTGCTGTTGCTCCAACAAGTGAGGCGTGCTGTCATGTGGCTTCCCTTACTCAGACATACAGACCTAACACAGATGAGTCTATTTATGGATGATTAGAAATAAATCTACAGAACAGAGTCCTAGAAAAAAGTAGAGGAGAGATTTGCCAGTGCAAACAGGTGCAGAACGTCGTCTGGAGGGGACCTGTGCTGCAAAATGAAGCATTTTGCAGGATGGTATTTGAGATGAAAGTGTAAAACAGTTTACACTTTATGTGTAAATGATCAAAGAATCCTAAACAGGCTAGTGAGGCTAATTTGTGGCTTGGACATCCACATGTAAAGGACTGTCAGGTTTACTGCAATCCTCATTAAACAGGAGCAGTGATTGGCGTGGCTTCTGCAGACCACCACTCCTGCCTGTGCAGAAAGCACTGAGCATACATTGGTTTCTTTACACAAAATCACTTTTATTGTTCAATTATAACAACTGAACTAATAAGATATAAACAGACACGAAATACACACTGCCAGCTTCATAAACAAATCTTTACCCTTGGCCACAAAACATCCCCAAAAGCAGCACTCCTGCCTGGCATTAACTCATTCGCAGAAGCCTGTTGAAGAAAATCTTTCTACCACGTTGTGTTAAAGAACATCTGCTCAAAACCAAACCACTGCCCTCAGAACAATAAACCCACAACTGCCAAGGTGAAGATCCCAGCCCACTGCCTCGTGGCAGCATTTCTGCCCAGGGGGCACACTCTGTAGACAGGCACATTTTTCTTAAGAGTCCCAGACAATAGGAAGGTGCATAAGTGATAACATGCCAAGAAAGATAAGGCTGAATTCTGAAAGAGGGGATTTTAGAAAGCTGGGCATCCCCCTTCTCTATCCCTGCAAGAACAGGGAAAGGTGCACAGCCCCCCAGGTGACCTGCCATACCTCTCCTCTTTAATCAGATCGAAATATTTAAATAAGGGCATAGCAAAAAGGCATCATTAAAAAAGCAGGGCACAGTAATTCTTGAACAAAAATACATAATTCATAACAAAAGTTCCCAGTTTGTCAAAAACCTTAAATTCCTAATGCTCCAAATTCTTTGAGAGCCCTGTCCTATATGACAGGTTCAATATGACACATCCCTGCAGGCCAGCACAACCTTCTGCCTGCACAAACAGGTCCGGTAGATAGAAAAAGGGACTTAGGATTGGCCTTTTAAAAGAAAACACGATTCGGATTACTCATCTGAGAGCACTAGTTATGCAAGTTTCTGTGTCAAAAGAGTTTCTAGAGAAAGAGTGATCTGTGAAAACAACATTATAATTTGTTCTCCAATTAAAGTAACTGTAGGAGTAGGCATGTTCTGTTAGAGCTTGGTTTTGGTAGGAAACATGGTCAGCTAGCAGAAGATTTGGCTGTGAAGGTCTGACCAAGCCTCTCCAAAGCTATTATAATGCGCAAATAGTCCAAAGGAAACTTTTATACATATTCCTGACTGATTTCTTCACTGAGAAGTCAACATTCAGATCCTGAGGTGTTTGCTAGTGCTTGGCAGGGGGGAAATATCAGTGTCGTGCTGGTTTTAAAAGAAACAACAGATTTTCATTGTGTGCAGAATGGAACCACCACTGCTGCATCTCTGTGGTGTGACAAAGAGGAAGAAAAGCATGTGCCAGATATCCAGTCAGGATATAGACCATCTTTGGGGTTCAGCTTGTCTTTGATTGCAGAAAGAAACAAAAAATGGGCCCATGAGAGTGATAAAGTAAAAGGTGATAAAAATGAAACTAGATGAATCACTGAAGACCTCATAGAAAAAGATAGCAGAGCGGGTGGCCATCCAAAGTTACGGAAAGATGAATTTCCAGCATGGAAAAAAGTGCTAAGTGAAGCATAACTACACCAGGAAAAACATTTTATTAGAAACAGATTTGTTGAAAAAAACTCCCCCAAACTATTTTAAAAAACAGTTTTCAACAGCGCTGCAAACATCTCAAAAGTTTAAAAGGATGATTCTTCTTATCCTCCATATATTATCATATCATTTAGCACAGAATAAAGACCCATCAGTTTAATTATACAGCTAAAGACAGGTGGTTGTTGTTGTTTGCTTTGATGGTGATGCACTGCAACAATAAACAGGCCTGTTATTTCTATATTAGCATATGGGTTCTTTCTTTGATGATACAACACCTGTGGTTACATTGTATGTTGAACCGGAGAAAATACCTCCTGGAAACATCTCCACAGACTTAAGATTTCAAATTTAGAACAACAAAAGCTCCGCTTGAGTCCCCTGTTGTTGGAAGGAAAAGCAATTAATTATCAAAAAAGGAACCAAAACATTACCATCAGTCCTGCTGACAAGAGGTGCAGTTGGTTGCAGTGGACAGGGACAGTTATGCACATATCACAGGGCTACAGACAACTTCTGAATTACAATTACAACGGGAAAATAACTACAAATATCACAGATGAATACCACTGAAAAACATTATCACGACTGGCTTGAAACATGTTTTGCACTAGTGCTGGGGGGAAGTAAAACATACACCAACTTTGGAAGAGATGCCTGTCCAGCCAAAATATACGCTTAAAATCTCACATTTCTACAGTCTGTGCAAAGAAAATACAAAAAAAAAAAACCAAAAAAACCCCCCCTTTTGTTGCAATAACTATTTTTAAGGTATTTAGTATCAAATGTTACTAATATTACTAATATTTAGTAAGAAAAAGTGTCCAGATAGAAATTTTTCAAGTGAAAGTAGAAGAAATGCACCCTTGAAGGTTTTTCTGATGGAGGTAGTCATGACCATGCTGATGAATTCATCAAAAGAGGATGATCAAAGGGTCTTTGCAAGATGTGCTTCAACTTGAGCAGGCATCACTAGGGCAGATGGGCAGGCCAAGGCAGCTCATCATCTGCATCATTCTCAGACTCTCTCACTGGCAATGCCATTTGCAGAGGATTCTCTTCATTGCAAGAATTGAGACAGAAGAAAAAGGAAAATAAAATCAAAGCAGAGAAATTATAAACAAACTGGAAAAAAAACCCCCCAACATTCCTTTGAGGTGGACTCTGAAATAAGACACTGTGTGGTATTGTTGTATCAATATTTTAATATCAAACAGGATATGTGTCCTGGGTGTTTGCTATAATGGGTTAAATAATCTTTAGAAGGAGGTAGAGGAGGTAGCAAACTCCAACTGAGCACACCTGTAAGACCACTTTAAGAGACCTGGCCCTTCTTTATGTTAAAAAAACCTTGGGTGAAGAGAAGAATGACTAAAGAACAATCTGAACACAGGAAATGAGGAAGAAATAAATAGGGATAAAATTGGAAGGCAATAATTAAAGAGATGTTAAGAAATCCTATAAATATAGATTCAAAGACAGAAAATTCAGCAAACTTCAGTAGTTGGCATTTCTTATTCTCAGTCCAGGTTTCCTTCCCTCAGTGGATCTCAAAGCAGTTTACAAATATTAACTGATGAAATTTGTTCTTCTGCCAAGTTCCCATGGACAAAAATCACATCTGTTAATGTAACTAAGTAATGGAATATAGTTTTAGTCATGAAGATTTGAAAAGCTTTTGGATGTTTGGTTTCAAAATATCATCTCTAAAGTTTTCTAAAGTAGCTGGCCTGGGAGAGGAAGGTTTTCAGGCTGCTCTTAACATGTACAGTTTCCATCAGCAGGGAGATTTTAACAATCCTCCAGTGTCCCAATAAAAAAAGTACTGATCAGTGAGAATAACTACATGAGACAGACCCAATGGCCCTTTAGTTCAGTCCTTACTTGTTAGATATGAAATAGCTGAGCTTGGAATTACAGAATGCTTTAGGTTCGTTGGTCACATCCTTAACAGCTGTAAATTGGCATCTTTACTGATTTCAACAGGGTTCTAATACTTTATTCCAGTTGAATAACAGGACAAATATCACTTATGAACGTCCCCACTGTGGTCTCATAGTACATGAAATTTAAAAGTCACTCTATTTTAGATAGCCACTGTTAAAACAACAAAAAAAGACACAATATAGCCTAGAGTGGCATAATTGTATGCTGTAATTATGCTATCTTGACATCATTTACCACTTCTACTACAACCTCTTTTTTTTCTTTGCCATGTTCCCATTCTTCCAGAAAATAAAATCTATAATATGTAATAATTTAGAATTAATATCTTGATTCCCTAGATCCTTTAATGAATTCAAATGCACCTAGGGAATCCAACCAAAGACATCTGTTCATGAATAGTGAGAATTATTACCAAGTCCTGGTGGAGACGGCAAGATGCCATCTCTTCCTGAAGTACCTCCCAGCTGAGAAATCAAATGTCTCCTGGCTGAATTTCCTTGTGTCAAGGTTTTACCGTGTTATGTCTCTTGGGATTACTTACTAACAAGAGCTCCCTCCCAAACTTTTACAACCCCCAGAAAGAAGACAAGCCTGGCATTCTTTTCGTTGTCCAACTACACATGCATACTACCTTCACCATATAAAATAATGATGGCCTCAATTAATACAAATTACTACTCCAAACTTTCACAAATCCCTTTTTAATCATCTTTGGGTTTTACTGATTTACCCTAAACCCCTCTGACTGCCAAAAAATTAACATTTCATTAGACAAATCATAACCTACTCCCTATTCTCCAAAATCCAACCCATCTGGAAATATTCTACCTCATCAAATGTCAGACTTGCACAGTATAATGGAAAACTATTTTTATTTAAAAACCACACATACATGCACATAGCAAGTGTGATGCATCTATACTTATAGATGCAGGTCTAGAAATATCACCACACCCACATCCCACCCACTACTCACTACATTCCAGAAGATGTCCACTGCCTTTACAAGTTACCATCTTACTTCTTCCTCACTCTTTGCAAATTTTCTCTTCCCCTTCCAAACATCCATCAGAGATTAATTTACCTCTACTGTCAGAAATGTAAACCATCAGCAGCTTGTTATATTGAAGAGGTTAAATGAAACTTTTGACATGACTTGTGTTTAAAATCCATCTTTAGCTGATGGCATGTCATCAGCTAGAAAATGTGTAATCAGGAGAGCAGACCTGAAAGTCTGAAAAGTCAGAGAATGTAAAGTTCTGCTGGAGGCTTTTCTTTCCTCTCTCTTTTTTTTTCCCTTTAATTTAACAAGTTCTAAAATATATTTTCTATTTTTGGCTTCAAGTGTGGCTATGGTCTGAACAGTGACTGTGTAAAAATGGCACCTTCCTACTCAAAAGATCTGCTCCTTCTATGCATTCTGAGAAAAAAAAATAAAGCTGCTTCAGAAAAACTATGGACCCAATCTCCAGATAGATAATCAAGGTATGGGAATGCAACATCCGTTAGAGACCTGCCCCTTGGTATTCCTGCTTTGTAATTTGTTAGGCCCACATAAATAATGCACATAGAGATGCATACATTTTAATCTTTCTCTAAACTGTCAGTTTGTCTTTGTTGGTTTGTCTTTGTCTTTTTACAAGTTCCTGTTTGCAGCTGTCAACAGCACATCTGATGGTACAGGAAGGATGGGACAGTTACCACACATTTTGTTCATAGGCATCCAGCATTACACACCAGGCTAAGGAGCATCTCTTGTGCCTTCCAGCACCCAAAGTACTCAGGCTCACACAGCCATGGGGATTTTACCCAAATTTCGCTTGAAATCCTATTATCTGACCATGCATCTTGCTTGGACCTTTACGTCCCAAACGCCTGTCTCAGACCAGTCTTATGGACAAAAGGTTGAGGAACAAATTGCAGTGAGCTTCTCTACCTTCGGGTCACGGTCCAAACAGTACAGCACATGCACCTGCCCCCTCAGCATCAACACCCCTCTGCATCCCTCACACTGGGGATGCGGAGGGGTGTTGATCATACATGAAGGAAGATGATCACACAGGAGGGTACTGCAGGGCCACAGAGCCCAGGGTATCTGCTTTTGCATCTTTTTTACCCTCAGTTTGCAAAGCCACGTATTTTAGCTCAGTCCATGGTGGTTCTTGTGAAGACCCTGAGGACCCTGTTTCACAGCCAGTACAAGTCTATGGGCTCACATTTACAGGACACCAACTCGTCACATCTCCCCACTCCAGGAGCTCTCCCTGCACGATTTCTAAAGAACCAGCGAGACACAGCGACCACAGAATCCCAAAAGACCTATTCCCGTTAGTTCCCAGACTACAGTCATCATTTAACTCCTGCACCAGCTTCTCCCTAACACCACTGGCTCACAGCCAAATCACCTCCAATTCATCCCCTGACCCGTGAAGCACAGATTTGGGATGTTCAACCCCTGTTTGATATTAGACATGTTCTGATCTGTTCAGTGTTTTTTCATGCTTTCAGACTCACTTTTATCCACAGTACTTTCATTCCCCACTAAATTATCCCAATGCATTTCATTAAAATATCTCATCATCAGAGGTATTATTCTCCACTTTCTACCTCTTTTACCTCGTGTGGATTGATTAAATCAGCATGATGGTAGCTGAGTAGTGTTTAGGACTCAGTGTGACCACATCTGATTTGTTCATAAAAGATTTTCCTTTCTCTGGATGCCAGGGGGGTGCAACTTGATGTTCACTTATTAGTGCCTTTTCTATTTAGAAAATCAGTTACTGAAATTGTTCCAGGTTAGTTTGTTTAATCAAAAGCACCAGATAAAATTAACACAATATTGACAGAAAGAGAACTTTAAACTCTGCAACTGTGCCAGTATTAGCTTCTCCAAGGTAATTCTTGCAGTCTCGTTCTAACTTGCGGCAAACTTAGGATAATAATACCTTAATAATAATAATACCTTAAATTTATACAGCAGTTGTTCTCCAGAACTATCCAAAGGCACTTTAGTGACTATATATAGTCATTACTTCAGCTACCACCAAACTGCGGCTACCTTAGGTTGGAACAAAGCACTCACTTCCAGCTCCCTGCATCTTTTAGAGTGGGATTGGAAAACAAAAAGAAATTCTCTGTCATTTCAGGTAAGCAGTTAAGCACACAGAGGGCTGATCTCCAGGAGAACATTCACAGGACAGCTCGCCCCAGTCCTGGGCAGTGTTTATATGCTTGGTTAGATGTCCCAAGTGCCTGGGATATTTTTGTTTTCTATGCACATAAAATACCTATTGTGTCTCTTAGTGCAGATGTTTCAACCTGCCGCAGACCCATGAAGGGAGGATAGTGCCCAGAAGACTAAATCACACCTCAAAGCCCTTAGAACGAATGTCTTTTCCATCTTGTCAGTCCAAAAAGCCATGGCTTCCCGATATTTGCAATTCCAAATTTTCTGTGTGTTCAGTTATTTTCATGGTAATTTGCACCAGAATTTGAGCCTTTCACCATGTGCTTGTCACTAACTGCCTTGCTGATAAAAGTGGGAAGATTTCATCTTGTTCCTAAGTCCCTGCTTGCAAAAATACCTCTTTTTTTCTGCATGCAAACAGCAGAATTTGTTGAGCGAGAAGCCTTATTTCTACATGTGCTCTTCTCTCTCTCTCCCGCCCGCCACAGTCCCTACATGGCTACTCGGTTTCTTGGCTACAGCAGCCACCAGCAAGTTAACAACATGTCCCCCTACATGCTTGGCGAGGCTCCACGACGTATCTGCTGGCCCATTCTCTTGCTTGAGAAATGCTAAAAAGCATTGCTGGCATTTACATGTCTCATTGCTGCGCTGCCATCGGCCCAAACACTCCTCCTTCCCTTCCCTTCCCTTCACACTGGGTACCCAAACGGCGGGAGCAGACATGGAGCATCCTAACCCGGCCTCATGTGGTAATTCCAGCCTCAGGATTGAACAGCCAGGATTGCTGGAAGCCTGCTTCTGGATACAGGGATTTGCAGAGTAGAAGGGTGGCCTGAAGTGGGGAGACCTGTGGCAAAAATACGGGATGAGCCATGATTTACAGCACTGGCAACTGGTGATCTGCCACAAGAAACTGCTTCAGCCATATGGTCTCGCTCCAGAAATAAACTCATTACACCAGATAAATACTGTTTCTGGGCATAGTGGAAGGAAGCATTTATCCTCTCTGGAAAGATGCAACATGCCTGAGGACATGGCAAGAAGCCTGGGATCAGATGACCCAGCTGTTCCTACCAAGTGGTGTCACCCTGAGCTGGTTGGTCCTTGTAAAATCTCCAGTTCCCATTGTCTCCCCACAACCAGAAGGTCTTGCTGCCTAAACCTTAATCCCATTTGGATGTGCACAACCAATGGAGCTGGAGCAAGGCTGCGTTTAGCCTTTTATGGTCAGACTGAACCAGAGAACAGCCTACTTAAGGCATCTTTCCCCACAACTGAGGCATATGCAATTAGATGACGGCAACAGCATTACAGCATTGGGAAAATGCTTGATCAGAGCTCTCATACCTGTTGGAGCAAAGTCCCCATGGGATGTTTACAAATGGTTTGTCAAAGCAGAGCCCTAAGCATGCACATCCCTTTGGAGACACCGCCGGCACCAGTTAAGGTGATGGCTGCATTTGTAATACACGATTTTCACACTTTGTGTTCTGTGGAGTGTGTTAGGTGGCACCAGACTCTGGTGGCATTCAGTCCCACGGAGGTGCTATGAACGTGTCAGGGCACCTGACGTTGGCAGCGAGCTGTGAGTGTCACTGCAGGGCCAACACTGCCTCTGAACGGAGCGGGACCTGGATGATTAACTCTTAAAGGAAGGCTGCATTGTGCTCCAAGGTAATTTTACTCTGGCATTGATTTGAGGTGCAATTTGAAATTCATGACAATCTATGTAAATGTGCTTGTGACACTAAAGAGACACACAGTGCGGATTATGCGTGACATCTTAAGAGCACACAGATTTTTTCATAAATACTTATACAGTGTCTGCCTTTTAGACATCCTGGACGTTCCCTGCTCTCGGGTTACATCCATCACATTTAAAATAACCCCCATGATTATATCAATACAAAAGAATTTAGTTTGGCTTCTAATTCTATCTGCAGATTTAATAATCTTCTCCGTGTAAATGTAGCAGAGAATAAGGTATTTAAGGGTCACAGGTACTGATCGTCCATCTTTTAAAGTGGGAAATGTAAGAGGAAATGGAAACAGTGAGGAGGGGAAAGGAAACGCTGGAGAAAGGAGGAGAAAGCAGCACTCCCTCCCTCCCTTTATTGTCCCTATGCATTGATAAGGCTGCTTGACCACAAAGAAGACAGTGGTGGTATTCTGCTGTTTCTTAACACAGGATGGCCTCCCAAATGTCAGTAAAACACCCGTGAAGAATTAGGGACAGACAGTGATGTTCTAAAGCAGACAGTGTGCTGACACTGTAGATAACCCTAAAGGGGTTAAATCCAAAACGAGTTACAGAAGAAGGCTCTTTCATGAGTGAGATAAATATGACTAATGCACTTTTACTAGAGACAGTTAAAAATAAAACCTTAAAGAAGAAAAACCCGCATTCATTTTACCAGACAGACACTATTATTTCTAGATATTTCAGATTCATTTGCAAGTTAGGAAAATTGCAGCTGGGGAAAAAAAAAATGTTAGCAATCCCATTTACAAGCAGAAATTCTACTGTGTTGAGTCATAAACTGCCCCCTTGCCTCAGCTGTATTTGGCTCCGGAGTTAAATCTATCCTTGTGCTCTTTCCTCACCTCATTTAGCAGTGGGGATATCTCTTGGATTAATTAGAGCAATCCTCTAACTCAATAACAACCAATTGTTTCCTGGTCAACCACTCTGCGTAATTGTTTTCTTTGCTCCATACAGATTTAGGTAATTTTTTATGCGCAATTACCGCGGCCGCCCCCGGGGCGCTGCGCGGGGCGCGGAGCCGGGCGCGGGGCCGCTTCCCGGCTTTGCACCGTTCGGCGATGCCGGCAGAGGGCAGCCAAGCAGGAATAATCCCAGCCGAGCGGGGATACTGGCTCCAGGTATTTCTCAGATCGAACAATTGGCCTCAAAACCCTTTTCTTTTCTATACCCCTCTCCAGTTTTCCCCTCCCCTCCCTTCCTTCTCGACACGCGCATCTCTGGCAGGGCAGCTCGCTGCTTCCTCACCCAGCTCTCTACACCTGATGAAGAGGCACTGCACGGCCCAGAAAACTGGTGAGATTTTTAAAAGACATGTTTACTAGAGGAAAGAAAACCTCCATCCTGAGAAAGTGACCACCAGAGCGGTAACTGGTGTTTGCACAAGCTTCCAGTCTTACTGGTGTGATCTTGTTCTAACGAGCAGCAGGAATAAAGTCGTGGTTTTTATCTTCAAATTATAAAAGCAAACAAAGGGGAATGTGGTTTTGCAGTGGAAGAGCTGGTAGCTAAATCCTTGTAGGAGGGCTAAGACCTAGGGCTCAATCTTGAAAACATTCATTCATGGAAAACTTGAGGCTTCTATGACTATCCCTCATGAGCTTACACATGGATGTCTTCTATAGATATTTATAAATACCAACATACATATAAAATATATGTAAACACAAAATTTCTTAGTCTTTCTTACTAAATAAAAATTTCTAATTCCTTAAAAATTGTGTGTGCATATATATATTTATAGTTGCTTGGATCCTTTTAAGGCAATGTTTCCTTTTTTTAAGGAAAAATCATACTTGAAATAGGATTTCAGCCATCAGAAAAGAATGTGACATACACAACAGCAAAATAACACCAAAACATCATCTATCTTAGGGGACAGCATTCAGGCTGCTCCCAGGAAGTTACAGAGATCAAGCTGAAGGGCTCTAAACTACTGGGAATGTTCAGCGTAGTTAGCAGTCAATGTGTATTCCAACCTATTTCACTTAAATAGGATGATTGCTTACGAAAATTCCTTACTCTTCCCACCAGCTTGAAAGGAAAATAAGTAAAAAAATTTTTAAAAAAAATTGGTTTGAGCAACCAATTATTTAATAGTGCAAACATGACCAAGATGCTCACTTTAAGTTGGACATTTTTTTTACTCCCTCCTGACCACAATTTCCTCCTGCTGTCAGACCTTGAGACCGTGGGAGGGACAATAGGGATGCTGTGGATCTCCTGTTCTCCAAGGCCAGATCCTGCTTCCCTTTCTCACCCCTGCAGCCCAGGAAGCAGAGCAGGGCCAGGATGCATCCCATGATGAGCTGCCCTGGCTTGGGTACAGCCTCAGCAAACAACTTCCACCTCTTCCCAAGATTTCTGCTCCCCAGGCTTCTTCTGGCTCTGTGGCTCTGTCACATCATTTTTTCTTTCATCAACCAAGCCCAGCAGTTAGTTCTGCTTGGGATGTGTTTGAAGGCACTAAGGGTTTTTGGGGAGCAACAACAAGACCTCACCTCTCATCCTGCTTTAAAGTGTCACCTATCAGGATGGGTAAAATGAAGCATTCACAACCTCTCTGGTATCCAGTGGCCACAGGGAGGGACCCCAACACCCCTCCTGCACCTGCAGAAGTAGAGATGGGCCATCATCACCCCTCAAATACCAGCCATGGGTGTGGCCCTCATCTTGCAACACCACAAAGTTATTTCAAATTCTATTTTTGGAGAGAATATCTACTAGTTTTAGGTTATTTTACAGGTCCATCACTAGGTGCATCCCTCTATCAGCTCACAAAGGACAGTGGTTGTTTTCTCCTTTTAATAAGCAGCAGGCAAAGCTACTGTCAAAAGAATGTTTTTACAGTAGTGGAAATAATCAGTGCAAGGCTAGTTTTTAAAACCTGCTCCTAAAGTGCTTGGAACATTAAACAATTATTTATGAACACTTGAAACATTAGCTGTTCCACTTGAAACCATTGGCAGGGCTTTAATAACAGCCCAAGCAATGCTCTGGAAGCAACACCAAGGACTCTCGCTAGTCACAAACCCTTTATTTCATTTTTAAAGCCGCTGTTACTGCGCACCAAAATTAAAAGGTTTATCACTATGATTAAAACAAAATCTCATCACCAGCATGAGCATCTATTCCCTTCAATGTTCCGCTGAGACATTCCCTTCATTTTTTGACTGTTTGGCATGCCTTTGCTTTCCTTTGCTTCTTCCTAAAACTACTTATTCCTGGGGAAAGCTTGACTGGGGCACTGCCTGCCCTCTCTCCCAGGATTTGGGTGTATTTTCACATCAAGGAGGCCAATTGACACCAGGTTAAATAGATTTTCTAATCAGGATTGCAAACTCTTTGATAATGGAAGTACCCTAAACTTTTACTAAAATAAAACTCTTTCTGGTAAGAGAGGGAAAGGGGAATTCAATGACAGATTTCTCAGTGATAGCAAAGACCACATTTACTGAAGTTTACAGATGTGCTTGTTCCTGCAGCCCACGTTGCCCAGGGAAACAAAGCATTCAACCTTCTTAATTTAATTTATTAACATCAAGATATTCCAACCCAAAGCAGAATCCCATTACATAGGGTGCAGCACAAGCACATGGTCCTACCCCTAGGATGGTACCTTTGAAGAGAAAGGAAAGGAAGAGGCTTTCCCACTTTGCAGTGAGGAAATCAAGGTGCAAAGAGACTGAGACCCAGTTAGAGAGGGGCTGCCTATCCCCTGGAAGGGAAACCCAATCCTTCATCAACCTACCTGTGCTCCTGGGTCTGGTACTTCCAAGAAAAACACATCCCAAATTTAACCCATTCTGTATCCAGCATCCTAAACCTGCCCTATGTGAAAACTCAAGGAAGTAGGCATTTCACAACCCCCTTTTAAACTCATATTCCAGTCAAACAGTTTTTGTCCAGAACGTGAAAAAGCTCTGGCCCTGCTCCTGGGAGAACACAGCAGACTTTGCTGAGCTGTAGCCAGGTACCCAACAGGGCTCCTTTGTCACTCCTCATCTTGTGGTTATGATGTTGATCTAAACAATTAGATTTACTGATTAATTTTTGCACAGAGAAGGATGGAGGCAGGCAGGGGGCACAAAGGTGTTTCCCACCTTGTCACAAAGTTGCTGGCTCTTCACTGAAGGAATCAAGCAGTGGTCACTTGACCATGTGTGACAAACCCAAGCCTTACCAGAAAGGCCACATTCTACTGGATTGAAGGGAAAGCAGGCAGCATGGTGTTAAGAAATAACTGAGGCAGAAAAAGCAGCATAAAGAATCTGAAAGACATGAATGCCTGAGGAAATGCAGATTTTGGGGAATCTGTGAGTAAACAGGCATATGACTGACTGAGCCAAAATATATACAGGATTTCACAATATTTAAATCATGGATCTTTGTGTTCTTAAAAATAAATTAAAACTATACCAATGCTTACACATGGGGATCTGACACACGCTGGATGCTACCAAACCTGCAGCCAAGGGCCTCATCCTGCAGCCTCCACAGGAGCAGGGCTGGGAGCTGTGCACATCCCCCAGGGAGCTCACACCAACACCAGTGGGAGCAGAGGCAAACCAGCGGTGAGTGGCTTTAATCTCCCACATGAAGAGCCCTAACAGCATTTGAGAATCACACAACAGAACGTGCATTATCTGCCGTGGACCCTGTGCCCTCTTCTTAAGGTGGCTGTTAACTTGGGGAAGGTACTGTGCCAAAGGAGCGGAAAAACGATTTGATCACATTCAGTGATATTGCTGAGAGCAACAGGGAAAGACATTTGAAAAAGTGGCTTGCAGTCATTTATATACCTCTTTCCACATGTTAACCATTTTTACTTTCAATAACCATGCACCAGCGCTCTTGCTGCATTACCTTATAACTCCTTTTCTTCTTTATGGTCCTTTGTGGACACATTTTCACCTGTTTAAATCTCTGCATATCTACGAGGAAAAAAATGAGAGACATACACACAGGTACTCTGTCCTAAGTTATAAATATATTAGGGACATACAAATGTCATCACAGCACTCAAATGCAGCTTCACTGGCTCCCACTACAGAGACACATCGTTACTTGCTAGAAATGCACGAGCCAAAATCTGGGAATGTTCCTAGCACTGGTGCTTCTCTCTCACCCAGGTAATTTCTTACTCAGTGTGTCTTGATCTTATTAAGAGAGCTATTCCTTCCTTTACAACTCTTTGCTGCTCTGCTAGTTTTCCCTAAAGAGATGCAAAGACTGCTTTGCTCTTATTGACAAAGCAAGAGTAATTATCTTGTTGCAATTCCGGAGTGGAAATCTTGGACTTACAGGGCTGCCAACAACTTCTGAAAACTTACCAGAAGTTTGGCCACCTAGATCAAGGGCAACATTCTCGTAAACCATGAATTTGCAAACAAAAGACAGACAGCTACCCATGTTTCCTATCTCTTCCTAGCTTAGGTCCACTCATTCCTCCTCTCTAAACTCCTCTGGCATCTCCTGGAGGTGTTGGACCCAGCTCATCTTGCTCATCCCTGACACAATTATATAAATAACAGAAGTATCTGCAAAAGCTCTCAGGCTGTTAGTCACCTGCCATTATTCTTGTTGACTTGGAAGAGATTTTGGATCCTCCCTGAATTACATTTTCAGAAAGATTTTGACCCTTCTTTAGACACCTGTGATCACCATATGTTCAGAAGGGCTCAGCATCTGGAAACGTTGGCTCTTGGGGAGTGCGGCTGAAACTGCCACTCCTGGAGATGCTGACTCTTGTCACCGTCCCTACCCCAGCTTTAGACATGGAAAAGGAAGTGGATACATCTGGAATAGGTTCAGATTGAAAAGGCAGCTTACAGCTCGTGTAGAACTCTTCCCAGGTGCCTCCGAGATCCCTGGTACACACATCTTACACAAGGTACTTCTGAGTTTAAAGACACTCCTTTTAACATGGCAAACAGCACCACACTGCATTTTCATGATGTCTCTCTAGTCACACTCTCACAGTGGGTAGAAACATTGCTTCAGATTTCAGCAGGATTTTGGAAAAACACCTTGAAGAAAGGGGATGGATTCTTTACGATTTCCTGTATCCTTTCTGATGCAATTCCTGCAAGCAGATAGAGCTGGGAAATCCTTGCACCTATGAGCAGTCCAGTAAGAAGAGCTGACATCTATGCAGACATTGAAAACATTGGGTAAAGCTTTGGCAAAGCATCTACACAGCAGCCAGAACCAGCTTCTGTCTACTCAAATTCCATGTCCTCAGCACTGCCTTAAGCGCTGCTTTCCCTGAAGGGATGGACTGAAAATGCATATGAGTGGCTGTGCAGCAAATAGCTTTATCAATGATTTCATTTGCAGTCCAGAAATACCAAAGAGCTTTGCAATTCAAACTGTTAACACACAATCTCAGACCCAGGGAACTTGCCACACAGAACTGAAAGTATATGACAAAGAAAAGGAATTAATAAGATGCTCAGGGTGAAGATGTAGAGAATAAATTTAAATTAATCTATATTTTAGGACCCCGAGCTCTAGCTATGGTTCATCTCTTTCCCAGTTATTGATCAAGTTATAACTTACTAGTTCTTTATGAAGGAGACAAGACCATTATACTACTACGTATGTTTGAGAAATCAAAATATCACCAGCATATGAAGTAGTTGGATTTCCAGTTATGAAACACACGTTTGACTCCTAAGAATGCTGGAGGCTGAATAAAGGTTAAAAACTCAGAAATAATATTGTTCCTGCAACTTTTGCAAAAATCTTTGAGAGATGAATTTAGCAATATGTGGCTTTTAATGGTGTTACATTAAACAGCAGGATTTCCATATGGCGTGAATCTGCTGAATTGTATCGAAGATGGGGATTTTGTTCCAAATTTCTATGGCATTCTGTGATTGTGTCATTAGATACCCGCAAGCCTTTGCTACAATGAAGAGTACAGAATGTGCCAAGTAAAACAATCTTGAGTGTGCCTTCCAAGGGAAAATACTGAGACTAACGTTTAAAATTCCCCAGCCCCATTTTCTTTGAAAGGCAGCGAGTTCTTTTTGTTAGAAAAGGGTTAAATGGAAATGTGTCATTTTCATAATAATAATGTGTTTTATATTGAAATTCGTTCTTCGCGTCTTTTCTTTTCAGTATAAGTGTTGGTGTGTATGAGTGATATGAGGATAAGTTTGTGAGGGCAATTACCCATTATTGTTGAGTAGCTGAGTAGTCCCCTGAGCAAACTCATGCATAATTTGTTTGTTCATAAGATACTGTAGAGCTGAGGCTGCAGTATCTTCTATGCCCCAGCTTATGGGAAAATGGAAGCTTTTTCCCACTACTCTGCATTTCTTACCCTATTGTTTGAACTCTGATCATCCTTCTTGCCCCTCTATTATGGGCACCTTTACTGAATAGGAATCACATATCAAGAGGGTGAAGGTCAGAAATACATCATATAAAAGGGGAAACAGTAAGTTCCTTTTACAAGATTCATTATGATAATCATGTCCAAATACATTATTAGAAGCATTAAAGAAATCCTTTTCTAATTTATTTTTGTGCCTCTTACTATCTGCATATCCCTGTTATCTAGGAGAAACAGTGTGGTCTGCAAAGCTGAGGTTACAAACGTGCGGTGGTCTTGGGATAGACAGGACTGGCTTGAGATACAACTTCAATGTTAAATAATTTTCCACATTTTAAAAAATTCTAATCTTTCCTTACATGGTTTTCTCCTCTTACAGCTCTCTCTTCCTTTATCTGTGAGAGGACTTGCCCTTTTCCTCAGGTAGCAGCATCCCTATTACCTCCTTCCCCTGCACACGCTGCAGCAGTGATTTCTTGCTTTACTGATCAGCTCTTGTGCAGCTTCACCCTGGAGAAGCCCCACAATTTAAATGTTGCTGTTTGCAGCCCTTCTACTCTAAAGAGCTGCACACATTTAACATCAGGCTGTCTGGGCAATGTGTTTTGTTATTAAAATTGCTCTAATAGGAATGTGAGCTTTTCAAAGTGATTCATAAGTGCACTAAGACAACTGTGTGCCTTCATTTGCAAAGGTTTTCCACCCACCTTTTTTGTTTTCAAGCCAAGGCAGTTCTACCCTGTACCACAAGGAGGGAGGCAGGCTGATAAACAAGACATCTTAGTAGGAGATACAGGTATTTTTGTCGAGACATCAGTTTCTTACGGGAGTTACCATTTATCGCTACCCAAACCCAACTTATATTTACACAGGGGTCACAATTCTTTATCAGTAGTTGCTCAGAAGTTGAAGGCAGCACCAGAAGAAGAAACAGGGATGTACCAAACTGTGTGCCTATTTGGCATTGCTGCCATGCCATATTTTGGAAACTTTTGGTTTAGGATATAGACATTTAAAGGGTTTCTACCAATGCTGCTAAGACACGAAACGTAAAAACCATACCTACAATTTTTTGAGTACATTTCACTA
This sequence comes from Falcunculus frontatus, assembly GCA_013398115.1. Taxonomy (NCBI): domain Eukaryota; kingdom Metazoa; phylum Chordata; class Aves; order Passeriformes; genus Falcunculus; species Falcunculus frontatus. The sequence goes on from VZRV01002991.1 coordinate 592,619, forward strand.
ATTCCATGACTGATTTGGGGTGAGATTTTCACAAGAGACTAGATTTACAAAACCAGCAGAAAATTTAACCCTAGGTTTATCCCTCTTTAGGAGCAGTACTAGGCCAACACAAAGCACTAGACAATCCCAGCACTACATTTTCCTGTTTGGACAAAGCATTATCATCCACAATGAATTGTATTTATATTCCACCTGTATCAAGCACTTTTTTTCATGACAAAATGCTTCATTCTGAAGGTAATAGTGCAAACAGGATAATGAAGAGTCAATATCCAGATGTCAAAATTATGTATTTTCAAATTTTTTTAAATAAGACAACTGATAGGAGAAGATCCTCATTTCTTCATTAGATGCTTTATGTGCATTCCCTCCTATTAGTAAAGAAGATCAGAATCTAGTTGAAGCAAGATCATAGTATCGCTAATATAATTTGCATCAAGTCCTAATGCTTCAGTTTAGAAGAAATGCTGGACCAACAATGTGCATCTGTCCCAATGTAACTCTCCTTGGGGAATTCCAGCATAAGGCATTTGTCAAAGCAACTCCCAAACTCACTCACACCTGAACAGAATGAGCTGAAAATTGAACAACATAATTCCATATAAGAAAGAGAAAAAAATCCATGAAGTGCCTGAGTTCAGTTATCAGCCTCTGCTTGTAACTTACGAAGACACACTAAGTATCCTCATTCTAGATCCAGAGAAATTAAATACTCCAAGAAGTTCCAGTGTAGGACTCTCACTTTTTCCTGATGAAATTTCCCAGTAAATACACTGGGGTTCCAGAGGGATTTAAATGACAGAGGCAGTCATTAATTTTGGTACAAATTTTGGATCAGCCCTCCAAGATTTTATGACACCTTCCTTCACACATGGAACTCTGCCACCAGAGCTTTTATCTCCTCTTTTGCTCTGGCTGGTGTTATTAGTACCAGAAATGCTGTTTGGATGGAAAGAGGAAATGGAGGTATAGCTAATTTCTTAAAAGGTGGGGCCATTAATCCTATCAGAGGAATATTTGGATCTCAACAATGTAGATGCCCTCAAGCTGGTGGCTCTCAGTTATAGATGAGCCTGAGCACACAGTCTCTGAAGCTGGTTCCATCCCTGCACAGCCCTCGGGGGCGAAGGTGAAGGGACAGTCTTTGTGGAAAGGATTAAAAAAGATAAAATGTATTTTTAAAAAATTATCCTGGGAACACATAGCACACCCAGTACTGCTGTAAGAACAGCCTATACTAGACAAGACTTATCACTGTAAATGGAGAGGGAAATGGTTAAGAAAATAGCAGAACCTGATCTATTCGAAAAGACGTTTCAGGAGTGTATCTTCTGGGGTCAGGGCAGCCTGTCTGTGACCCAAGAACTGACCCTCCTCAAGGTTTGCATTAGCTGACCAGAGCTGCTAATATCAAATGTCAGTGTAGCTATGGGTAGGAAAAGAGTTATAAAACCCATTGGTTATGGATTAGAAAGCAACTTGTGCCAAGAACTGAGAGATCCATTGATATCATGAGCAAGGAACAGGGAAGTGGTGGGACAAAAGGGCCTTAAACAGCTAATTAACTACTGAGAAAACATTTATTTTTTTCCCCCACAATCCTCTGATGACTCTAAAAATGATTCTGCAAAGGGACTTGATCTTTTCTTAAAAAGAGAGTCAGTCAATGAGCTGTCTGCACTTCATGTTTCCCATATCCATGGCTCTCTAGGGGTTTACATCACTTGGGACAGCAAATTTACTGACAGAAGAGCAGACTTGAAGTTCATAAGACCTCCCCTGTTCCTTGTCCTGTCAGCTTTTCTTTTCACTCTTATAGAGTTTTAATTTAAACAAATTAAATACTTAGCCTGAAAACAGACATGGTACTAATTATGATTCTCCTAAGGTTTCTATAGGTGATTTACACAGGGAGTGTAAATCAGAGTGTAAGACAGAGTCACTCACAAAACAAGGGAGCGACTCGGACTTTTGAAGGTCCTTAGCTGGTGGCTGGTACTTGCAATACCACATCTTAGCTCTAAATCATTATTAGTTACTTGAATTTTTAGTGTATTTTAGTGTAATCTTTATCATCACAAGTCTCAAAGAGTGAAAGGAACGGACTCCAAAATATATGCTATGAACAACTGCTACTGGGGAAAAGAAAAATGTTGAGATCACATCACTCAAAGCCACATCTGAGGACTAGAAATTTCTGTGCAATGGCTCCAGGGGCTAAACAGCAACAGGACCATCCTGACTCAGAAGATGTAGTATCTGAAAACTTGAAAGTAGTTCTTGGTGTCCAAGACAGTTCTATTCCTCAGCAAGAACTCATAAGAGCTGAGAAGACCCTGGGGAAAGACTTGGAAAATATGACTTGCAGTTAAGCCCTTGATCAATCAGTGTAGTGAAAGTAGCAGTATCACTCTTCGGAAGTTAATTAGACACTAAGAGTAATACTCTAGAAAGCTTTGAGAGCAGATTGTGTAAAGACAGCTCCCCATATAAATCATTACTATACCTCAACTCTGAGTTTCCATTAATTATTAAAGCTTTCTAGGCAAGCTAAGCAGATATTTCAAGATGCATATTTCAGAAATTTCCACATGTTAAAAATTAAGTACTGTCAAACAAGCTGGGCCAGGCAATGAGAGCCTTTGGAGCTCCCCGTCCCAATGTACTCACGTCACTCACCCCATCTCTGAGGGATGTGTCAGGCTCCACTGTGCCACTGTGCCATCCAACCAACACTTTTGGGGCTCTTTTCCCTGTATTTGGGCATATCTGAGGATGTTCAGAAATGCTCCCTGGTCCTTCAGAGTACGGTGGGTCAGCAGAGTTCTTATATCATGGCACAAACTAAAGGAAAAGGGGTGTGAAATAAAGGATTAGGCAGAGGGAAACAGAGACCAGCTCATGTGAAGAACCGAAGCCTGGCTAGATCCTAGGAATGAGGCACTTCCCCTCACTCTTCAAATTTCTCTCTGATATTTTCCTTGCTTTTGTGATCAGACTTGGAAAGAAACAGATCAGGAACAAAGATGATTTGAACAAACCTTCCTGGATACTCAAATGTTGAGAAAACTCAGAACTCAGTAGAAACAAAAGTCCACTAAAATGCTCTCATTTGGGATGATGGCATTAAGTCCTCTCTAAGTCCAGCTTCCTAGCAAATTATTGGAGCAGGGATCTTGTTGCTGGTTTTACCTAGATTTCCAGTATTTCCAGCTAAGACTAACAGAAATACAGCTTAACTTATTCTGAAATAGATCTGCATTCTATGTAGGTATCTCTTGTACTTCTGCAGTTCAATAAAAAAAGAAAATCTAGGGATTTTTAGTCATTGCAAATATGTGGGAATACATTCCCCCTATTCTATTTAGTGGGCCATTTTTTTTTGCATTAAATACGGTTAACTTTATTTGTAAATAAAAAGTAGGCTTGCGTTTTTTCTTGTGGTTTTTTGTTTTTGTTTTTTTTTTTTTAAACAAACAAAATAGAAAAAGATTGGCAATGAAAATATTCCAAGGGTTTGGAGGGAATAGCAGGGTTTGGATTTGCATGCAAAGCTTTCAATGTGATGAAATGTACCCAAATAGAGTGTCGCAATTTTCGATTATTCAAATCAAGATACTGCAATATTTTTGGACACTCAAGGCTTTGAGCTGTTTATTTATTCATTTTCTTTCTTTACTGCCTTTTTCCCCTGAGAAACCTAACAACAGAAATACAGCAACAGCGGAGAATATTTATCGCAGAATACAGGCACTTAACAGGATTGCAAAATTCCAAGTTCTCAAGAAGGAAAAGCAGTAGGCATTAAAAAAAAAGCTGCTGATACTATACAACTTCTCACCCTTACAGATAAGAGACATCTGCTTTCAAGAAGAAGACTAAGCATAGCTGAATAAGTGTTAGAGTGCTTGTCATCCAAACTGCTCAGCAGAAGGAGACCCTTGCAAAAATGTATAAATCCTATGTTTTACCACCCAGGTAATATTTGAAAGAGAGTCACTGTTGGATTAACTAAGAACTAATGACTACTGAGGTAGCAAACCAGTTGTGAAAATAGAGCAGCCGTGGTGAGTGGTTTGAAAGACTGCAGGCAGTGACATCAACAGTATTTTCAGTTGCAGTTTTGGCAAGGATAGGTGGTGCTTTACAAGAGATAAAGATCTGCCTGGTCCCTGGAAGTCTGTGGATACCCATCTGGGCAGAAAGATGCTGCCTAATGTGAGAACCACAGCTAAAAGAAATGGGCACATGGGACTGTGGATACAGAGGCTGGGCTGCCTGGGCTGCCCTTGGGTAAGAGAGCAGAGGGTGAAGTGCTGTCCCCAAGAAGGCAGAGGGTCTCCGTGCCAGGATCTCACAGAAGTACAGCTCTCCTCAAAGACTTTATTTACATTTGACAGGTTTTTTTTTTCAGAATGGCCACAGACCTCCTGCTTGCTCCTCACACTTCCAGCAAAGCATGTGAAGTATTTGAAAAACTCTGAGACCCTGTCCTCAGACTTTTCATGGCAGGACAAGTGGTTTTGCATGAATCCTTGTCTGAACCCAAGATACAGCATGAAATAAGAATTAGCAGCTTCAATGACATGATCACCTCGTATGTTAATGAATGAGGGAGTAGAAATAAGGTTGCCTGAGCAACCCCAGTTCTGGCATTGCTTAATATCAGAGTATTTGGCTAAGCAACAAGAATCGTTTCCTTTTACTACCGAGTGGGTTTCTTGGACAAGTCTAGAGAGCACATTGCCTACTTACACTGCTGGGAGTAAGGATACAGACAAACATCTCACTTCCACTACCTCAGCAGAAATGGGAAGAATCATCCCAGTTTGGGGTCTGAGGTTGTCCAAAGGCAAAACAACACATGCAAGTGCTACCTGAACTTGCACCCAGGCAAGTTGTTCCCCAAAATAAAACGCATTTCCACTCTGCTCTGCCCTTCCATGATTTCTCTCACTAGGAGTCAACTGAACCTCCAAAAATTCTAATAAATTCTTTTCCAGCTCAGGATGGAAAGCAATGACATCCTCTAAACAAAACAGAGGAAAAGGAGCCGGTTTCAAGTACAAATATGAATTTGATACTATTTCACCTGTGGCATACCTTCCACCTCGTTTCAGCCTGCTACATATTGGAAAGATTTTGATACTTAAAAATACAATACAGCAAATACAATTCAACACAACAAATAACTAAATGATTGTGTGTGAAGTATCATGGTACATTGAATCAGACAATTCTCCCCTTTTATCTACAGTCTAGAGAACTGTACTTTTTTCCTGAAATTCTGTAGGATTTGAAAAGAAACGGTCCCAGTTTAGAATGACAGTGCTCCAAACAGTTCTTGTGTTTTCCATTAATTTTTGGTTGTATTGGTATTCTGTTCCAATTAGCCTCTGTCAGTGCTTCAAAGCTCTATCTTATCTGCAGATAACATCAAAGATTAGAGCTTCCAGTTTTAAATTTGGTTTGTAGTTATTTTAAAGATACAAAGGCATCATTTGTGAATAGCTGATCAAAAAGAATAAATACTTCTTTGTTTTGGCTCCAAAAGGGCCAGAAAACGACTTTTCTTTTTGAAGTTCAATTTCATTTAGACATCAGGCCTTATTTTCAGGGTGCTGAACTCCTGGAGCTCACGTTTTCTTCAGTTACAGTGGCATGAGCTCAGGCATGTTTCCTCTTACACAAAATTTCGAGATTTCACAATTTTCACCATTCCATAAAATCATAGGATGGTTTGGGTCAGAAGGAATCTTAAAGATCATCTGGTTCCAATCCCTCTTCCACGGCCAGGGATAAATTCCCTGGGACCAGGTTGCTCAGAACCCCATCCAACCCAGCCTTTAACACTTCCAGGCAAACTTTTCATTAGTCCAAATCACAGATCTTTACAAAACATCTCATAGAAGCATTAGCAAGAAAGATTCCAGGTAACCGCCTTGACCACCAACCTATTGGCTCCTCTAGGACAAGCTCTTAGTCTCTCCTGCTAGACTTGTTTCCCTCCAGCTGGAAGGAAACATAATCATGCAGAAGGAGCTTGACCTGAGGTTTCTTATACCCCTGGGGGAGCCTACCTAAGAGTTCACCAAGTTGCTGATTTGTCACTACTGTGCCTTCTATCTGGCCTGATCAGGATTTAAACAAGCCAAACAAACTTAGCAGAAACCCTAAAAACTCATTTCAGTAGTGGTTAGCTAAGAAATAATAGTGCTGACTTCAAGACAACTACAAATTCCTCTGACACCTTCCTGAAATTATGTAGAGATCCAATTTTGTCTTTTCCTTATAAGAGTAATTTACACAAACCCCCTCCTTCTCAGCTCTACTCAGCACCTCCGAGAAGCGACCACATTTCAACCACTGTTGGGAAGCAGCTTATTTAAAAGCATGAGGGGAAAACACTCAAGTCAGTTTTCTCTCTGTTTAAAAAGCACAGTGATTTCACTGACATCTTTTCTGGGATAGTGCTGTTTAGGGAGCTGCTGTCAAGCTTTGCCAGTTAGCAAAGGAGTCAGTAAGTGCTCAGGCTCCTCTTCATTTGAAAATACTTGCCACCAGCTTTTTACATTTGATGGAAGATGAAACAAGTCACTCTTGTGCCTACCCGGTTCACAAATAATGTTAAAGACAGGGTGATCTGCCTGTCAGTGCTCCCAGTATGCACTTGCTGAAAACATGAGGGATTTTTCTGTGTCCCCACATGGGTCATACTGATGTTCAAGAAGCTGCCTTTGTAGTTTATCAGACTATGAAGAGTCAGAGATTAAAGATATGCACGGATTCCTGAAAGGAATAAACTGTGATGGCACATGTGCAGTCTGGGAAGCACAGAGCTTCATTTCTGGCCTACTCCAAGCACCTATATGGCAGAGGCAAGGGATTTCCACAGAAATTCTGCAAACGTCCACCAGGTGATGGTGGGACCACAACAGCTCAGGGCTAACAAGCACTTTAGAGGACAGGATGAGAGTTCATAATTACCTTCACAAACCAGGCAAACAGTATGAAGAAGATTAGGGTGAAATTCAGGAAGCACTGCTGCAGGATCCTATGCTTAGGTAGGAATAAACAGTTGCATTAAAAAGGAAAACAACTGGTTACATTGCTGTGCTGCAGAACAGAATCTGGGGAACAGCATGGATTATAAACCAGACGTAAGCCAACAATTCCATGCTGTCATGAAAAAGACAAACATCATTCTGGGATGTGCAAACAGGAAGAAAGCTTGTACAACATGCCAGTAACCTCACTGCTCTATCCCACGTCGGCAAGGCCTTAGGAGGAATGTGACCACTTCTGGACACCTCACTATCAGAAAGGTGACACTCCAGCAAAGATCATGAGAGCAACCATAGGCTAAAGAATGTGACCCAAATGTAAGTATTGATAAAAACTGAGGGAATATGTGATAATGCTCCTTTATCTGCTGTAAGGATTGTTGCAAATGGACAGGAAACTCAGCTTTGCACGACTATAATGGAAAGGATAAGAGTTATGGGTTGAATCTACAGTGAAGGAAGAGTTAGAAAAGACATTATGAGAAGTTTATTTATTTGTTACCAGGAGTGAAAAGCACTGGACTGCCTGGAAAGGGCATGTGCCCTAGTGTCTTCATAGGACTTCAAGGACAGCTTGTCTGAGCATTCGCAAGACAATCCTATGTTGAGCTAAACTAGGAGGCGATTGTAAAAATATTCAGCTAGGGGCTTTGCAATAATCCAAGATATCTGGCTCCTAGACAGCAGTAAAGAATTGTTTCAATGAAGGCATTACCTTCTTTGTTGCATGTTACACCTGTACACTCCCATATAAGTCCTGTAACTACTGTTGATTGCACCAATCTGCCAAAGAACACAACACCTCCATGAGATGGTCACATTCCTGTCTCACTTATACCAGTACATACTGTGACACAGCAGCAATTATTCAGCTTATTTACCATCTCATCATAACAAGTCTTTCCCAATTTTTGCTGTAATTCCCAAGAGGCTTTCAATTATTTGACCAGAAGTCTCCTATAGCAGGGATGGATCCTTCCAGGCCAAGAGACACAAGGGGCCTGTTTCACCTGCCTTTCCAAATTCACCAAAGTGAGCCTCTAAAAGGTCAAATCACCCCATAACACACTAGATACCAATGTTTGGAAAACCTCTTGGGTTTAAGTTTCCACCCAAATGACAGGGCAATGCAGAAGCATCTGTAAAGACAGCACACACAGAGGTCATGGAGACCGTGGCCCATGATGGGCAAAACATGACACAGTGTGGGAGGATTTCCTGCTACTGGCCAGGAGGCACAGAGGCACACATAGCTTGTGTGTTACTACAAACTCATTGTAACCTCTGGGCTTTAATTTTAACTGGGGCCTCTGCAGGGAGAGAGAATGTGGCCCAGGGCCGCCGCTGCATTCAGAGACCCTCTCCAAGTTTGGACAGGGCTTTCATGGCTCCAGGGCTAGTGACTGGGTCTTTCTGCCTTCCCCATCCCAGCACCACACTCATCCTCAGCTTTATTTCACACTGGACCTTCATCCTGTTTTCTTAGCAGTGTCCCAATTGACACTTTTTCACACAGACACCAAGTAATGTCCCTGGCCTCTTGGAAAATGAAAGATGTGTGGTCTCTCTCCTTTCTTTAATGTTCAATGGAAATATGGACCATTCTTAATTTCACTTGTTTGGGCTTTCTCCATTTATTAGTGACCTCTATACTAACCTGCCTTTGCAACCCTTTCCAAGGTTTTATTCCATTCTCCAGCCTAAATATATTCCCAGACTTTCACTGACCTACAGTGGCACCGAGTGGAAAAGTGAAAGAAAGCCCTGTGTCTCCTCTTGCAGGACACAGAATTACTGAAAAATTATCTGGAGTGTCTACAAGGCAGAGTGATGAGGAGTAAAATCCAGTCTTTGTACTGCTCTGGGTCTCTGCAGCATATAGATCATTTGTCAGTGCCAGTTTGAGGTAGTCTCTCTAAACAGCCTGTTTTGCATTTGAAGCACTCACAGGACATGATGGTTCGGCTAAAAAACCATGCATTTTACATGAAATCACCAGGATAATTTGGCTGTATATCGTGTTCCCATAACTTAATATTCTACCTACAGATGCGTGATCAAGAAGAGATTCCTTAACTTTGACAGGGCACATCACATTATACTCACTTTATTATTGGAAATGATCACCCCAGGGTGCAAAATGGAGCAAAGACATAGTTTCATCATACTTTTTTTTTTTAATAAACCACATTTACTGCAGTGTGGGGTATTCCAAAGCTACAGAGCGCCACTTGCCAGTGGACAAGTGGCTGTATTTTACCCGGATTGTGCAAGAAAGAAGTAACTGCTTAATTTAATGCTGAGCTGTGTAAAATTCACTCTGGAAAACTCAACTTTTAGGCACACAGTTCATATCCTCCAGTAAAACGTCATTTTAGGGCATGAAATTAAATATTTTAAATGCTGTACCCACACGTGCAACCAAAAACTCTCCTCACTATGGCTACACATCCTTGTACTCAGAACAGGATCCAGTACTGGACTCCTGGCCTTAACATTAAGGAAACTTTAACAGTTTTGATGCTTGCTAGGACCAACGATGAGATTTTTCCTCTGCTTTGATGGTTATTACAACCAATTAAAGTTTCCTATTCTCCAACTGTGCAAAGACTTGAATGCCATCCCAGTTGAGCAGACCAGAAAAATATACTCTTGAATCTCAACAAGCACTTGATACAGTACATTTATCTGGGAACTGATTGATACCACGTCTATTTTGGCATTATGATTTTTCTTTTTAATCCTCCATTTAAACACCCTATTTCACAATCTGAAAGGAAAAGGAACACGGGATGGCCCATAGATATTTAGTAGCTATAAAATAAAACCTATAAAATGAAAGTGAAATGAATTATCAAACCATAAACTAAAGTTCGGTGTTTAAAATGGGCCAGGGCTTTAAAAATTCAATTACAGCTTTAACAGAAATATGTTTACTCAATATTTTAATAACCTTCTCTCATAATGTTTTTTTCTTCCTTTGCAAAGCCCGGCATTACTAAGGATGTACGGCAAGGTTGCCTTTCCTCTAACTACTTTAAGATTGATTAGGAAACAGAAATATTGATGCATTTATCCAAAATAACTTAATTAAATGAAGCAAAAAATAGCACACAGGAACATGTCTCCGTAGAAAACTGGAGCTGATCAAGATTATGAAAGGTTACATTTAATATTCCTGGACTGAAAACATTAGGCCCATTAATTGAATACCAGTAATGGAGAGTACAAAGAGTAGGAAAGTTATTTAATGTTTCCTTAACTCACTGTGGGTTATTTCATGTTCAGTAACTTGTGCAGGTTTACAAGCTACTAACACCTGGGGGTCCTGCAGGGCATCTCAGGACAGCAGGTGAAGAGAACATCTCAGAGCACTAATCTGCATTACCTTTGTTGAAGCTCAAAGTCAGGTGTAAGGTCAAATACGAAGGTATAAAACCCGATATAAAGTCAGGTTTGTGTTTGCTTGGTGTTGTCAAATTGGTGTTGTCGTGGTTTGGGGGACACATCCAGCAATGAGCTGCCTTCAAGCACCACTGGCTGCTCACATTCCTGGAGGCTGAGTCCAGGCTCAGTCCTGGCTCCTGCTGGCTTCAAAGAGAGTTTGAGCGATAAAAACCCTGAAGGACAAGACTTCAGGGGCTGTTATCTCAAGCAACAGCAGCTTTCAGGTCTGTGGTTTTAGAAGGGCTTTCTCCTCATCTGTTTTACTTTCTTTGGGAGGCATTAGGATTTTGACAAAACCTCTAGAAAAACAGCAAGGATGTGCCAGATGAACTAGAGAATTTTCACTCTAGTTTAGTTTGGAAATCACCCATATCTTCATTTTAAACAGTGGCTTCTGAAATGCAGAGAAGCATCAGGTCCAAGTTACAATCAGAGAGGTCTAGACAGCTCTGTGTGGAGCCCAGGTGATTTTATTAGGACCCATCAGGAGCTCTGTAGCCTGACAAATCCAGCTGAAGAACCAGCACCACTGTTAAATTTAAAACATTGCAGATGCAACAACATGGAAAAATAGGTGTTTCAGGGAGAAAGAGGAACTGCAATTGAAAATACATGATTCTCAAAGCTGCATCCAAGGAGAATGGAACAAAGATCTTAAAATACTACCCCTAGAGCTTTCCCCCCTGTGGTTGCAATTGTTTCTGAAGTACCCTGCTTAAAATAGGTTTTCAAACCATGCAAGACTAATCATGGCAATTTGGAGAGGTAAGTAGGCACTTAGCATGCAATTCACAATTAGCTAAAGATGGTAGAAGAATCTCAGTCATGTTGGCACAGGAGATTTAAAAAAAAGAAAGAAAACATTTTTTTCTAGCAAGAATGACATGTGATGGGAGAATAGAGGAAGATGATTGTCATAACAAAGGGAATATGTTATTATTTATTGGCCACACTTAAGCACTGGAATCCTGGATTATAGTATCTGGTGACAAATGCTGCTTGAAATTTTGTAAATATCACTTAAAAAGTACGATAAATGAGTAATTCTGCACTTACTCCACAACCAACCCTTTCAAAATTCCATTCTGGGAAGCAGAGTGACTTTTTTTGTCCTATATGAAAAGACAAAAGGCCTGAGCACCCTAAAATCTTGTTGTCTTTAGTCTTCACCCTACTCCTACTACCATTAGAGCAGTATTGCTGGTAACTATGGCAAGAGAATTTTTAAAAACAACTAACAACCTTAACTTTGTAGTGCCTTCAGGGCATGACATAGTCCTGGCTGTGCTGCTGTCAAGCCCACCCAGCCCTTGTGCTGTCCCCAGCAGGGACCACTCAGCCCTGTGGCACTGGAGGTATGGGCTGAGCTGCCCTTCGGGGTGAGGATGGATTTCACCCTCCTGAGCTGAGGAGGGTCACAGCACTCAGCTCCTCACGGGCTGATTCTAGTGGTCATTTCTTTGCCAAAGTGACAGCTGTAAATAGATATTTAGTGTCTAATTTCTATATCCTTCAGTATCTTAACTTATATTTAGCCAAAACCATGACACATTTCTCTGATTTGTTGCTATTAATTTCCTGGTTCCCTTTCTATTTTCTTCCTCCTCTCACAGATTCACTGGGTTATGAACTGCAGTAATAACATTTCCAAACCAATTTTTTTCTATTTGAAAATCTTTTGATTTTTTTTTTTTTTTTTTAATAACTCCACTGGTGCTGGGATGCTGATTACCCTCCCCCTTCCCTACCCTCCCCAGCTCTAGAAGTGCATGCAAACAACAACGGAGGGGGGGGGAAAATAAAACCCCAAACCCTCAGCAGTAAGTTGGCTGATGCTGGCAGCAAGACAAATCTGGCACCACACAGCAGGCAGGCAGAGAGTGCACTGCTCATCCTTTCGGTTTGCCGGTGTGTGGGAATGCTGGACACCAACACCCAGCGAGGGATTCAGCCAAAAGCTCCTCTCCTCGGCGCCTGAACCCTGCTGCTCTCTGCCCCGGGTGGGAGATACAGGTAAAAATAGAGAAATGCTTGAGCTAACTGCATTCAGTGGCAATACAAGGCAGTTAGGAGAAGCCCAGACTGCCTAATCTTATTCCTAGCAGGCAGTGGAAGTAAACCACAGTGCAGGGGCTGTGCACGTAATGCCCTCAGGTACCGGGACTTATTCGGGATTCTTCGCGTTACAGCAAATAAATTGGTCCAAGTGGCTGTAAAGATTTTTTTTTTTTTTTTGGGGGGGGGGGTACACTTTATTCAAGTTGCCTTTATAAATATTTATTACTATTTATATAATTATACCTCTCTGACAGCAGGCTTTACAGCAACTTTGAGCCACAATAAACAGGCAGCCTGGATGCCTCCTCCTCAGCCTGACTGTACCTATTCTATGTGTTATGTGTTTATCTGTTACCACCATGCTTTGAGCTTATAATTCATTTCATAACGTAATTTATGGTTACATTGCAAAAGCATCCCTCTACAAACAGCAACCATGTAATATTGATAAAGCATTTAGGGACAGAACATAAATTCAACGGCTCAGATATTATATAGTATCAATAATTTGCTGGGAAAAAAGTGTCTGTGTAAGTATGCACAATTTATTATGGCAGGAATCTAAACAGAGAACATCTTTCTCTGTCAAACTTTCTTTAAGAGAACTTGACATCCCCAAATTCTTTTCTCTACCACAGATGTCAGAGGACAAGAAAGACAAGGTAAAAATCAAACCAGCTGAAAGTTTTGAACATGACAAGCAAAATATTTCTTGGCTGAAAAAAGGTAAGTTACATTGAGTTATTAGTGACTGGTTTGTGTTCAGATATTTCTCATTTTAAATTTTTTTTTAAAGAAAAATACAGAAAAATATCTTACAGGCTAAAATATGGCCTGAAATTTCTACCATAAAAATTCCATAGCTTGACTCCTCTGTAAAATGCACGTAAAATTTATTTTGGTACAGAAAGGCCTAAATTACCAAATTTTAAAGTAACCTGAAAGCTCATTTTTCTAATGTCCTTGCATTCCTGGGAAAGTTTTATTTGACCTGAGCAATAAGAAGTATTGATGATCATGTTAATTCTGATGAAAAGTTTTTATTAAATGAAATGTTTAATTAATGTTTTTATTAACATTACCTGTTACTGAATTGGATTAATATTAATTTCATTTTCTCAAACTTGAGTAAAGATCAAGCCTGAATCTTTGGATTTGTCAGTGTGTTATCTTAGAATAAAGTAACTTCAGTTGTCAGCGGTTTGTATGTACAGAAACACAAACCCTCAAATGTTGAGAAGTCATGAAAGACAAGCATGAGGACCTTTCAGGTTTTACAGGATGAAAAATAAAGGGCATTAAATAACTAATTTGCAACAAATACCAGTATTTCAAATACTACATTCTATTTGTTAAGCTACTTTTTTTTAAAAAAAGAGAAAAATGGAAATATTTCCTTCCTGTTTGTACACATAAAGAAGGAAGGTTCTTGGGAAGGAAGGTTCTTTTATTCTTGCTGAAGAAAATTGATTTACCAAGTTAGAACACAGCCTATTACATCTTTATGCATATTTGTTGGTCATAGCAGAATCACTTTATTGCGTTTCATACAGACAAGTAGGATTTGAATTAAATAGAATTGCCAAGAGTAGACTTTCAAGATGCACAGGGTAGAAATTAAATGTCCATGGTTAGGTGCAAATTATGGTTTTTAATGAGAACAGTTGTATTCTAATCCTAAAAAGTTATTTTGTAAAGACTCAACAAGTGATCTCATACTCAGAAAACATCAACTATGGGAGTATTGGGCAAAAGGCACATTTATAGCCACTGTTATGTCATCTGTAAGATGTGCATCACTATTTTAAGCTCATGTCGTTAATTGTACATTAGATCTTTTAGTTGCAAAGGAGTTTGCAGCAAAGCAGGCCTGAATTAATGTCCCTGCCTTGCAGCCTTCCACGTTTACGCAGCATTTGCACAGAATGAAAAGCTCCTGCTGGAGCAGGGCTCACTGACCAACTAGCACGGCTCACTGACCAACAGCAGGGTTCACTGACCAGCATGCAGGGCTCACTGACCCACATGCAGGGCTCACTGACCCACATGCAGGGCTCACTGACCCACATGCAGGGCTCACTGACCCACATGCAGGGCTCACTGACCCACATGCAGGGCTCACTGACCCACATGCAGGGCTCACTGACCCACATGCAGGGCTCACTGACCCACATGCAGGGCTCACTGACCCACATGCAGGGCTCACTGACCCACATGCAGGGCTCACTGACCCACATGCAGGGCTCACTGACCAACACACAGGCTTGGCTCGGCTGGACATCCAAAGTCCTTTGCTTGCAACGGGTCAGTTAACTTCAATAACAACTCTGCAAGCAGAAACTTTGTAGTTGGAGTGTCCCAGAGAGGGATACTGCTGGATGGGCAAACAGCAAACACATAACTGAACTGAGTATTTATTCCATCGCTAGAGAGTAGAACACAAGAGATTTGCAACTTTACAAAGGGATATAAAGTCCAGAGGACTTTAACACATCTCTGAAGGGGGTAAGACTGATGGCAGGGCCCTCAGAGTCCCATATTGTTATTTACCCTCTGGTCCAGACCTCCTCCAGGAGCCAGGTACATCCCTCACAGCCGCACGTTACCTGAGCTCATTTCACTTGGAGATGCTACTTCACAAGTTTTTACTTCTCCAGTTCATAAGGAGAACCCCATGCAGAATTTCAGGGTCATTAGCAATGTTTTGATTGTTCTGTACTTGGAGGAGCTACAGTCTCTCAGAAAGAGCCAAGTGTTGACTATTGGCACTTCTTTCCAAAGTGCCACAGAGCAGAATTGGTCCTTGAAGGTCTTCTACAGCAGCTGAGTCAATAACTGACTGTGTCTCATGAGGAAAGCAAATCTTCCTTGAAATAAGAATATGGAAATTATTTTGTCTTAAATTGAAGTTTGTTTTTAAAAAAAAATGTTGTTGTTTCTTTGCTTTAAGCACTTCTGTGGTATGCACTGGGATTTTAGAATATGGTGAAACAAATTGTCTGGAGCAGAAGCTTAACTTCTATGTTTAAATGTTTTAAAAATACCTCATGTATAGATTTCAGGCATTCCAATAAACAAAGAATTGTGGAGAACAGACTTGTACTGTTTCCATCAGGCACAGTAAGAAGACTATATGTTCTTTTAGCATCCAGTGTTAAAGAAAAGTTATTTTTATTCATGGTTTTGTATTGATTATTTGTTCCTTCTAAAAGAAACAATCATGAACCACATAGTATCAGAAATAAACAACTAGGCTGTGGTTTTAGTGTCTTTCCTAGACTTCATTTTTTCCTAATGCTTTGCAAAGTAAAAGCTCATGGACTGGTAGTACAGTGGGTCAACAGCAAAATAAGGTATCTATAAATTTTTATTGTCTTTTAGCATTAGAAACTGTTTAATCAGGTCAGGGGGGATTTTGATCTGGTTGCTAGTTATTTATCTTCTACTTTTTCTTGGAAGAAGATAATTTGTTTCTGTCTTGAACCGTCTAAGAGCAGAAATCAAAGCCTCGTTTTGAGGGAAAACTTCCCCAAAGCAAAACGGAAACCAAACCATCCTTGTGAAAAGTATTACAGAAAAGCAGTGGGCTGGGCATCTAGAGTTGTATTTTATCAGCAGGAAGAGCATAAACAGTTCAGCTCATGCCTCTGCCTCTCAATAAGTCATTTTTACTCACTGATGTGCCCTCACAAACCTGCCATGAATGCACCAGAAAACTGATAGGAGTTAAAGATGGCACAGGGACAAAAATTTTACACAGGTCAGCACAGTCTGGGACAGAAACATGTACAAAATCATGGCCTTGGTCTGTATTTTTTTTTTAAAGAACAAAGTCATGTCTGTCCTTTCCTTTTATTTCTTGGTTGTACTACAAGCCTTTTCCTGGTGAAGGGTCCTCTACAGCACCAAAAGATTGCAGAACCATGATGAAATAATAATCAAAATGTAAACAGAGGAGAAGAGTGTTAAATGTGTTTTCTAGGTTTGCCTAGACTCTAAAAAAGTTCCAAACCATGTCTATCTCTTGAGGCATTTGGCACTGAAATCTAGATGTGGATAACGTGAAAGACTCCCAGGGCTGAAAGTGAGGGCAAGGATGGTGAGATGTTTACAATTCTATTCCAAGATGTCTCAGGGTAAAGAATATCTACCCCAGCATTTTTTTCTGATAGTATGGAATATTCTCCAGGACTATTATTTCTAAAGATCATACAACAGATGAGAAACCCTGCCTCTGTAGGGTGTGCATCAGACCATCACATGCAAATCAACAAGAATCAGTATGAATGAGCATGGAGAAAAGGCAGCTCTGCTTGTCTGACCTTAGCACTGATGTGAACCAATCCAAGGAAAGCCTGAGATATAGCAGTAAAACCAGACAATGACTCCTATTTTATGTAGGAGTGGAGACAGTTATTACTTTCTTCCTCCCATGGGGAAGAGCTCGTTGCTGGAGATGGGAGTCACTTTTGGATGGAGATATAGAGATTCCCATGTTAGTACTTACAAAACACCAGGGTAGAGTGAAACGTTGGGTTCATTAGTAAAGAAGAACTTCAAAAGTTACCTGCCATGAAAAACTAGAGCAGGAATCCCCAGTGCATGTGTTATCCTCACTTAGGCACGTCTTGCCCTGACATGCACAAAATAACATAAACGGCAGTGCCTAGAATATGAATGTACATGTACAAATAAAGAACAGCCAATATAACTTGAAAATAATATTAGAGAAATGTCCTCTGCAAGGTCTTGTGTCCCCACCTGCTTCATGCACTCACAAGATTCCATAGAGAAAGTGTGACAGGAAAAGTGGGAAGAGTTTTAAAATTAAAAAAAAAAATTAAATTAGATGTTAGGAGGAAACTCTTGCCTGTGAGGGTGGGGAGGACCTGGCACAGGTTGCCCAGAGAAGCTGTGCCTGCCCCATGCCTGGAAGCGTCCAGGGCCAGGTTGGATGGGGCTCAGAGCGAGCTGGGATAGTGGAAGGTTTCCCTGCCCATGGCAGGGAAGGAAACTGGATGATCTTAGAGGTCCCTTCCAACCCAAACCACTCTGTGATTCAATGTGCAACAAGCAGATCCTCACACTCCAAACAAGAAGCATCTCTGGGCCCCTAACCAAGCATGGTCATTAGAGGGACCTGGAAAATCTGGGAGCTACACAAGACATGCCTTTAGAAAGGCAGTACCCAAGGATGAGCAGCACTCCCAGGAGCTGAAATCTGGGATGGTCCCGCCTTGCACAGCACGGCCACAGTGCTGCCTCTTCCACAAGGGCCAGGGGCTCTTTCCATCATGGCAGTGATTTAGTGCCAGATTAGCAGCCATCTGGTGGGAAAGGAGGGAGGTCAAAGCAGAGCTAAATTCACACCAGCCTCAGCATGTGGCTTTTGGAGTTCCTTACAAACAAATCTCTCGGTATCACTCAATGATTGCAGCCATATGGATACGTGGGAGCAGGCAGGAGCTTATCTGACGGACATAAAGCTATAAAAGGTGACAATGATTTTGCACAGTGACCACAGTGGTCTGTTCACTATTTCTGCATCCAGTGCAAACACGAGGGAAAAAATGTGTGAGGGCCTCACAGTGCCCTCCCATGGTTTCATCCCAAACTGGCCACGGCAGCCCAGGAATGCAGATCCAAGTCACACAGAAATGAAATTTCATTTCAGGATATTTTCACACAAAGCCCTCCTGTTTTATGCTGCCCAGCTGTGTACACAAATGCCCTCCATATATAACTTCCAGTGAAAAGTTAATGAAATGGCTTCCTTGCTCTCCTGCCAAAAATATAACTGAAATTCTAATCTCAAGACTTTCTCCCAAATAGCCCCTTTTTGCACTAAAATTCTCATAAATCAGAAACATTTTTGTCTAAAATAAGCCTGTTTTCATTGTCTTGGAAATAGTAAGAAGTCTAGCCCCAATTTCTTTAATCCACTTCTCCAGCCAGCAGATTTTCACTGTAGGGTGAAATTCAGCCCTGTACTGAGGGTCAGTGCAAGGTCAGCACTTAAACCATAAAATAGGGCTTAAGTGGTAAATAGAGCCTCTGTTCAGGATTATATTTCACCCCTTAAAAGGACTACATTTCATATGAAAAGAGAGATTTACTTATATCATAGACCTGGCTGTAGTGACATTATTCAAATAATGCCTTATTCCAGTATTAATCCCATTGGGTGAGACTGGGCCACATTTCTTCGTGGTACATCCCAGAAATCCAACACAGGAGCAGACTATTCCTGATTTCACCAAAACTTCCCACTGCCTGGTCCTGGGATAAGAGGAAAACCTTTGTGTATGGCAGCACTCAAAAATGCCTTTTTCCCCAGAACACTCCTTGCTCATTTACCCAGGGGCTTCAAAAGACTTTTACAAGAATTAATGAAATGGGAAGGACCTAATGCCATGAGACTGATTTTGCAGAAGGAGAGTTGTCCTGGAGATACTTGGGGAATTTCCCAGTTTTTACAACCTTCCAGTTTTATCCCTGGTTTGGGAGGACTGGAGTAAAAGTACAAGGCTTATACTTTTGCTGAGACTGTTCCCAGCAGAGTGTTTTGATCTGACTTGCATCCCTTCATTTAGGGAGTTAACTGACATTTTTAGAATTTCTTCCTAAAATTTCACAAGTCAGGGAATGCAATTTTACATACAAGCTTGGACACTTGTTTCCTGAATTTTGCTGACTCGGGTCCAGAAGCTTTTTTCACTCTCTTCTTTCAGCCTGAATTAAGTCATTGCATTGAAAAGCTTTATAGAAGACTGATAGCAAAGAAAGACTTCTCAGTTTCATGTAACGGAAAATGCCAAATGCTTCTCAGATGAATGTTCTAATCCAAGCAGACTGTTTCCAGATAAGAACACCACACACACAAAAAAAGAGCGCATTTAAAAACTGATGACAAGGATCCCAGGGGGCTCAAATTCCTGGAAGATGCCTTGTCAGCTTCAGGTCTATGACCAAATGAATTAATGAAGACAACCCTTCCTTTATGTTGTAAAACAGCAGATTTAAAGACTCTTCCAATGGAGAGGGAGTATATGAAATCTGCAATGGTCCCAGCTCACCACTCCTAATTACAATGTTATAAACTGAGGGGTCCTTGATCTTTGAGCTGGAAGATCCCTGAAGATGGAAGACTTTGGATGTACAGTAAAGATGGGGGCACTTCTGTAGGTGATAAAGTTTTAAAGGTTTAAAGTCACACTCCTACATGTGGATATCATGGATATCTATTATAAAAATATACATGAATGTTCATTTAGGTTTGATTGCCTGAAGTAAATTTGTTCTAAGAAGGAAAAGTTTCTTTCATTCAACTGCCGGTGCTGGGGAAGACCTGAATATATTGTTTCATTCACTACTGGAAGTTTTCCAGACCAATTCTATTCTTTGCTGTACTTGCACAAAATATTCAGAATTTTGCCCATAGCTGTGTCAGTGGAACAAAACATGAAATAACACTACAGACACTCTCTAGTTGTTGAGTAGCTCAGCAACATAAACATTAAAGCGGAACCCACATGTCCAAGGGCCTCCATAGCACTTCCTACTTAAGATGGCAAACTAGTGCATGGAAAATCTTAGCCTAAGGGTCTGTGTCAAAGCGATGAGTAATTCCATTAAAGCAACAGAGCTGCACTGGCTTGCAAAAAATCTGATTTGTCCCAATATGCTTAAGAGTAGATACCACTAATCATCCCAGGGCATCACTGCAGCAGGAGGAACAAAGCCATGGCTCATTTTACTACCTCAGTTCATAGAGGGAAGGGTCAAATGCCAAACTGTTCTGCTAGATCTGGTGTGGTACAAGCCCATCACAGCAAAAACTATGCAGGCCTGATTTACTTTGAGTTAGAAGGCAGAATAATCACGGATTATTCAGAGCCAGTTTTCAGAAGGTGTTGTGTAGGCCTAGGAGATTACACTCTGGTATGTAGAGCCAAACTGACCATCACAGTCATAGAGAGGTGTAGCAAAATCCTTATTATTGGAGAGGTTCAATGAAATATTTAGACTAAATATAATTAGGTTATTAAAAAAAATAGACCTCTCCTCTTCTCACTGAAGATTTGCAATCATTCTCTAAAATAAAACTGCCTCCAAGTACTCAAGACAAAGCGCTGTGAGGATGGGCTAAATACTGGAGAGGTTGGTGGTCTATTGCTTTGGAAAGATACACAGGAAAAAAGACCAGAAGTGAAATTAGTTTAAATATTTCTTGTTAGCTTAGATTCAACAGAACTACTTTCCATCTATTTTAAAAAAATATATTTAGAACTAAGTCCAAATGGAAAGAGACATTAGAAGTGACTGCTCTAAATGACCAGTAATAAAATCCTGGACACAAAACCTTTCTCAGAACATCTTGGTGATTAGATCGGTGACTTCAGATCAGGGCTCAGAGCACATGAACATATGAGAGTACTCCAATTCACCCCTTCCAGAAGAAAACTCTCGTTCCCAGCTATCAGACACTCTGTGTAATATCATGGTTTGGAGATTCCCAAGTGGCTCCATCTGCACTGACCACTTAAAGCTCAGTGCTCCAGAGAGGTAGAGGGAAGCACACCTGAGTGAAGGGCAGGAGATGGGCTCCAACTCCTGTCAGGGAGAGTATTCAGCTATCCAGTAAAAAGTGGAAAGTCCTCGAGATGTGGTCTCAACACCCCATCCAACTTTAATTCTTTGTTTCCTCACCTCTCCCCTCAGCTTATTGGTCCCAGTTGCCTGACCATCCACATGCACTGTATAGAAGGTTGAACCTGGGAGTCTGGTGCCTGCTGGGCAGAAAGGAACATGCAAAAATTAGGTGCTGAAGCCTTCAGTGTCAGCTGAGCTCTTTAATAACTCCTACTACTCCTGAGATTCATCTCTTTGAAGAGAATTGCACGGGGCCTCTTCACCACATAAGTGATATTTCAGTGTTGCAGAGATCTTTGTTATCCCCCTAAACTAAATTAATTTTTATTTTATAGGAGTCAAACAGTCTCTTAGGGTCTCTTGATTATATAGTCTCACTCTAATTTCAGTCTTTAATCTGAATAAACACATTAGAAAAACACAGACACAATTAACTTAATCATAAATTCAGATGGATTGTTTATTATCTGTCTACTTAATGTGCTTATGATTGCAGCAGTTAAACATGATAATGTTGTCTTCTCTCACATATAAATGAATAAACACAGCACAGAAATATGTCCAGGAAGAAAAACTTCTGCCTGAATACATCAGTGGACTCCAGAGATAGAGAAATAGATGTACCACTCACTGCTGTGCTCTACAGAAAAACAAACGTTGCCATGATATTGTTGAGACATGAGAGAACTGATTACTGACAGATTATGTTCTTCTTGATGATGAAATAGGTCTACAAACAGCTTCAAAAGATATAAGAGGCTACCGCAGCAGAAGTGCAACTAGGAACACTCTTTGCTTATATCATTGCACGTGTAATTTAAAGGAACTGTAGATTTTGGGTACGTAAGACCACTTGAGTTTTTCAGAGTAAGATACAGGTCAAATCAGTATCTTCCAACTGAAGAAAACTCTGACATCAGATTTAGAGAACTTTCTGTTTTGTGATCTTTGTAAAGATAATTGTCTTAAATAGAAGTTAAACCCTCCTAGCACCAAAAATTGTGTTTAGTTACATGCCCATGGCAACTAAAACTTGTGCCAAAATGCTTTCCTGTATCCACAAATGCTTGGATGCCAAAATTTAAATTGGAATATGATTCTTCCTGTTCCTACAGCATATTGAATATGAATAATTATTTTGAGCATTTATCCAAGTTAAGTTGGCGGTTATTACTCAGACTTCTCTGTCACTAGACTAGTTTTTAAATAATCACACAGGATGCCATGATGAAGTTTTATTTGCCTTCAGAATATTCAAGTTTTAACTAATTTTAAAACACAGTACACTTTTTCCCCTCAAACAAGAACCACTGGCAAGTGTCCACTATGAAAGTTCATGGGCAAAGGGGAAGAAGAGGGAAGATAAAAGAATGGAAACTCAAAAGTCAATTCAAGTCTCTTCAGTTTCATTTTCTCAACAGTTTCCCTCATCTATAAATACTAAAAAACCAAATTTCCTTATTAGAAAAAGAAGTTGTAGGTTAATTTTAAATCTCTGAAATCCATGCTTATATTCCAGGAATGGGCAAAACAATAGAAGAGATGATAAGATTAGGGGAAGAAAGCCAAGAGAATCATAGGAAAAAGCAATTATGTCACCTGGTAGTCATTCTGGCTAGGTGACGTGGTGACCAAATTTATTGTCAGCAGATATTTTAAGTTCTTTCTATTTAAAAAAATACTATTGCTATTATAAAACAAGGCATATAAAATCTAGCATGAGGTATTCAAAATATATCCAATCCAGCTTCCAGCTAAGCAATCTTTTCTCTTTTCCTAGTTTATTTATGATTTAAATAAATAAATAGCCCATGAGCTTCAGCAAGATATTCACTTCGCTCACACTCCTGGTCCCCAACTTTATGATCAACCCTGTTCCATCAGAGGTGGTAATCACTGAGCAAAGAAATTCCAAACAGCAGTGGAAGTTTCTCCAGCTCTGGCTTGGAGGGAATCACCAATACTTATAGAAGGATAGTACAGTCCCCATGCCTTGAAAATTTTTCACGAAAAATAAATAAAATATAAAAACTAAGCAGTGGTTTTTACAGTATGACACAGCAGTATTACTTGCATTAGGCCAATTTACCACTTATGATAGCAGTAATAGCACTAAAAGCCAATAAAAGCGGTCTGTTCGTTCAGAGATTGGCTTTTATGGCTTATTCTAAATATTATCAAGTGAATCAAAAGCTGTCATTATAGTGTCTAAAAAGCCTTCGTACCTTGTAAGCAAACAGTGTGACTTTGACAAATAATCATTAATATGCCTGTGTGAGACCAGGGCTAAAAGAGAAAGAAAAAGGAAAACCCAATATTTCACTTTACATAAATCATTAAGATCATTTCAGTTAAATTTCACACAAAATAAAACAGATTTATATGTAAAATGCCATAGTTTTCCCAAGTTGGTTTTTGTTGGTTTTTTTTTTTCTCTCTCTACATTTTCATAAAACAAAAACTTTTCAGAACACTGAGCAATGGATGGTTGGTCTATAATGATGCATCCTCATCAGCTCTGGGAAAACAAATGGTGCACGAATCCAGGTAGTGTCTTTTGGGCCACATCTAAACTAATCTTCCCTTGACTCTCATCCTGCCTGCCAAAAATTTTCTTCTCCATGTTCTCCTGCTGCACAGCCTTATGGGGTGGTACACAAGGTCACACCTCCCATGGCTGGATATCCCTGCTGGCTGGCTCTGTAGTGCCCTCATTTCTTATTGGATTCCCTTGGATAGGCATTGCCTGGGCTGCCTGGAGACAGGGAGGAAGATGGGCAGGGTAGGAATGCAGCAGGAGCTTCAGGACACCACGTGGGGTGGGACATCACTTGGGAAGGGTGAGCACAACACCACATAAGAGCGTAGGTATTGGAAAGGCTGGGCATGGATCGTACAAGAGTTTGACTGTATAGTCCAGACTTTCCTCAGCTGAAAAAAAATTAAAGCATAAACTAAAATAACAGTAGAATCTTAGCTGCTCACACACCATGTGCCCCTTCTGCTCACAGAATGATTTTTCAGTGCAACGTCAGCTAGAGCATTTGGGAGCCCCAGTTATTCTGAGCACCTTACAAGGAGCCTGCCCTTAGGTCTGCAAGGCATAGCACTTCCTCAGCCTCCCCTCTGCCCCCCAAGCCACCCCCAGTGACCTCTTAGCCACTCTGGCAGACATCCAGGCTCTGGGCATGAGAGCAGGGCCAAGAGACTGGGTCAAACTAAGAGCCTTGGGCCAGGCATGACCACCTGTCAAGTGGCCTCGACTAAAAGGCTTGGGCAGCTGGCTCAAGCATTCCTTCTCCCACAGGTAGTGCTGTGCTTCTGGGAGGTTTTTTTGCCCACCCTATTTACAGTTTTGGGGGCCCCCAGGGATGGCCAGCTGGCACTGACAGCGTTATGTGATCCACTGTCCAGCTGCACAGAGCACATGGACAAGCAGGAACATGTGGTGCTGCTCTACCAGGGGAATTATTCCCCCAACACGGCCCTTGAACAGCAACGTGTGTTTCACAGGCAATTTATGGGAGCAGAAAACCAATAGACCTCCCGTTCCAAGCTTCTAATTTCTTTGGCTGTTTTTCCTTTTTTTTTCCCCATAAAGAACTTTCCAGAAACACTACATTAACAGTGAATTAGAAAGATCCCAGGTGAAAACGGGTACACCAGGTTTTGCCTAAGGTATCCTAAACCGTGGTAGGAAACCTGTTAGGATTTACTACATGCTTGTGTTTATCCAAGAGGTGGTGTATTAGATCCTTTAAATCTATACCAAGTAGAGCTGCTTCCATTAAAAAAAACACCCATTGAATAACGGGTTTGATTATTTCAACCCAAAAAGTAAAAAAAGCAGGTAAGAACTACTTATCTACTCAGAATCATAGAACATTTTGAGATGGAAGGGACCTTGAAAAGACCATCTAGTTCCTACCCCCCAGCCATGGGCACAACATTAGAAGGATAAAAGGACTTTGGTCCATCTGAACCTCCTCTTTCAGGCAGAGTCCATCAACTAACAAGGTCCCTCCCAGACCCAAGAGACAAATTAAATATCTACTTTCCTATGCCCAGGCTTAGGTGGTTTAACAGAGGGTCAGCCATGAAGACCTAGAGAACAGAATCTGTTCACTGAAATTAATAATGTCAATGTTCCTCTCCCATTCCCACCAACAGCATTTTGCAGTGCTGGTTTCAGTTTCCAGCATTCCTATAAAATGGGAGAAAAAGATCTGCCATTCAAAGATTTGGGTGATTTGGTCTGTTTGGTTTTCAGGCCACGTGTCTGCAATGCATGTATTCAACACACACAGTTTTCCTGTATTATTTTTCCCAAGTGCTCAATCCCCTCATACTTAAGCCCCACCTTCGTTTCTGTCACACTCAAGTTCTGTATTAGTGCTGAGGAAAATCAGAGCACAGGACACTGCAGGTTGCTGTGCAACCCAAAACAACCTATGCACATGCTGACAAAATGAAAACATCAGATACAATTTTTTTAGGCCAAGATTTCAAGAGCAAAGTCACCAGAATTACTCACATGCCTGAAGATAGGCTTGTGCTTGGGCCTGTTGCTGAATCTGCTTCTGATAGAAGATGAAGAATGTCTTGGCTTTGATTAGAGGCCACATCTTGGCTATAGTATTGCCCTGTTTCTAATTGTTGGTGTAGTCAAGAAACTCTATCCTTCCACTTGAGACCACCTGGAGAAATACATTCCCCACCCTACCCCCCTGAACTTCTCCCAGGAGCCCAAAACTTGGCTTTAATATAATACATATATTCCATTTCCCCCCCCACTAATGAGATGCATTGATATTCTTACCTGCTTGCGCTGTATTTTGTTAATGGGAAATGTTTCAAACACTGTGTGGTAATGGGATATGGGATTATATATTTATTAATCTCAAGAGCACTGTGGAGACCATACCAATAAGTTACAAGCAAACTGGCAGCATAGGGTTTGAGTTCTGGCAGGGAAACTCTTCCAAACTTTGCCTGTTAGGCTGCATTTGGCTCTGCTTTAAAACTTTATGCTGAGCTAGAGCTGCTTGGGTCAACTGTGCTGAAAGCAGGCTGCACTGACCCCGCTGCTCTGGGTCAGTCATGTCACAACCAGGGTGACCTCGTGGCCAAGGAGATGCACTTTGAGCACCTGATCCTTATGGTTTGCTGCATAATATAGAAAACCTTGTTACATGCAGAGAAAACAGAAAAAAAGTTAGTCATGGTGTGTTTCCATTGACAGAAAAAAAGCTCTTTCCACCTATGGAGGTTGTATTTATATGCAGTGATGTCTAAATCTATCTGCGTGTGAGTTTACACCAGATGCTGCAGTCAAATACACCCTCCACCTTCTCTCCTGCCCCAGTAGGTCAGCCTGGAGTTCTCGGTTTGGTGGCTTTTACAGAATTAAAGACATTTTTTGCACAACGGAAAGACTGTCACTTGAAGATGAAGCCTGATTCACCCCCCCAAGGGAAAATTGGAGAAAGTTTCATGGATTTGCCCTTTGTAATATTCAAGTTTGTGTGCAGCAAGAGGAAGAAATAAAAACTAATGGAAAGAGGCATTTCCTTCAGGATCAAAGCTGAATTCTTCCAAGAATGCATTCCCAGACTTTACTCAGAAGAAACAGTTGTGAGATCAAATGATTCACAAAGTCCAGCTCTGCTCAGGCATCTCATTTTCCCTTATGAGGTAAAAAAAACTGACAAATTTTTACTTTTCATTTGAGGGTCTCAAATCCTTTTTAGCCATTAACCACTAAAGCAGCCTATTTGCTCCATGAAGGTGATTAATAGGAGTGGAGGTGAAGCAATTACTTAGAAGTGTGATTACTTTAGGTGTATGTAATACTTAGGTATTCTAAATATCCAGCTTTATGGGTAGCTGAGACTCTTGACTGCAGTTTCCAGTCCCCAGCACTTCTTAATGAAGATGAACTCTGATGATGAACTTTGCAAATAGCCAAGAAATAAACAGAAATAATTTTAGCACCCAAAATTAATAGCTGTGGATGAGGTAAAAATCACAAAGGACTGACATTGATTTTAATGAGAGAAATGAGCCCTTAATAAAAATGTCAGTACTGAATTGTTAGAATCTGACTTTTCCTGATTCTCAGTCTCATTTTCTGTTATTTGTTTTATCCTTCTTTACAAAAAAAACCCCAAAAACAAAACAAAACAACAAAAAAAGGGGCAACACCTACTTTTCTGGCCTCTGATAACCTTGTTTGTGCAATACCAGCCTGTTCAAAACCTTACATTTAATTTTATCAACTCTGAACTGAAGCCCTAGAATTGGTTTTAAAACTAAACTTTTCCTCCAGAACATAAATATTTTTGAGGCAGATGCTCACAGCTTTGTACATACATTTTAAGAAGTCTCTCTCCAGGGCTGGTCACTGCAACCTCCTTCTCCCACCCGTGTCCCCACTGGAATGCAGGTTTTGTTAAAAATTAGATCTGAATCCTGTAAGTACCTCCAAATCCTGGATTCTCTTGGACTGCCAGGGAAGAGACAGCAGTCACCATTAGCCAGGTACAACACTGGAGTTGTTGGCATGGCTCTTGCCTTGGAATGTATGTAAATTTACATTACAGTTATTTAAGCAGCTGATTTTAAACTGCTTTCTTCATCTACGTTGTCCATAATGTACATTATAAAAATCCTTATTTTCACTATGGTGAAGACTGCCTAAATTCCAGCTGGATAAAGACTCTATTTGCTTTGTCTAAACAGTGCAAGCTCTCCCATATTCAATGACTACCGGAATTATTGTGTGATCTTTTCAGCTTCTAATGCATATTAATTTGTAATATACAAAACCCTTCAATAAATAATTGTGCAGACTGAATAAAAAAGCAATTTAAACTTTTTCCCCCCCCAACTGGAGACACTTTTTACAAATAGTTCTTTTAAGTAGTCTTAATAGTATCTCTTTAATATTGCCATTAAAATTCACCAGAGTTCAAGAGCAGAGCAAATTTACATCTGTTAAAATAATGGAATTGACACTGATATTACATCATTGCTATTTTAAATAATCATTCTTCATAATTCTAACCTACTTGCTTTAAGTTGCAAATAAAGGGCTTGTTCCTACTTTCATCAAAGTCGATGGCAAAACTCCCTTTGGCTTTCAGGGAGCAGCACCTAGATTTAGAGACAGGGTCTCTGCTGATGTGTTGGGGTTTGACTGCATTCCCTTATGCAGCAAAGAATAAATCTCTCTGAAAGAAAAATTACTGAGGAGGGTTCTGTGAGCTCCAGACAGAGAGGATAACTGTACTGGGCTAGCTGGTTCCCAAAAATCACAGAACTCTATAGACTACTCTGAATTCCAAGGTAGTTACAGCTCTTTTGCTTATTTTCACAAGAAAGCAACATTTTATATAGGTGTTTTTGCCATTTTAGTGCAATTTTGTGGTTTTCCTTCCTTAAAATTTTGGGAGAGATTGTTTGAAAAGAAGCATAATGACAACCCTCACAAATTCACCTTCTCTTGGGAGAACATTAGAACTTTCACTGAAATTACAGAAGTGTTCTATGAACAATTCAAACTGAACCTAAAGGAATTAAAAATATACACCATACACAGCTGGAAAGCCACCTAGAAGGTGAATCAACGTAGTCCTTTCCCTGATGACAGCAGAAAATGAAGCAAGAATTTCTAAGATATAGAGAATAAAGGCTATAGCTGAGACTATTTAAAACCAGAGAAAAAATAGACTTTCCATTATCCATTTAGCACTCAAATGAACACAGTTTTGTACCTGACTTTACCTGAGCTGCTTTTGTGTTCTTCAGAAAAAATAAATCTGTGTCCACATTGCAGCTTATCATCTGTAAAATCACCATAATTCAGCTGTCTACATAGACCTCAAGTTTTCAGGGACAGAAACGTTTCACCTGTGTCTGCACTGTGCATTTAGTGTGACAGATTTCTGGCCCTGGCAGAAACCACCAGTCACTCCAGCAACTTTGTGCTAATGCACCACTGAAATATGCTGAACATTTACAGGACAATAACCACCATGAGTCTTAACCATAATTTCGCACTGCAGTAACGGGGCTGTTACATGTTATCTGGGAACCAGAGAACTTTATTAGCACTGTCATAAAAGCTAAAGCAGAATCAACCCCTTGTCCTAGTACCACTGACACTGCCTATTATAAATAAGATATCCATCAAGCATGCTTAGATCCTAACTGAAATGGCAATTGCCTTGGGTGTCTTTAAGGATAATTTGATTTAAAAGAAAACCACATGAGAGAACAAAATGTGACCCTTTACTGTGAAGAAAAGCATAAGTAAGCAGCACCACCAAGACCAGGAGGAAACAAATTATTCCAGAAATATCAAGTTTTGAAGAATCTGCAGTGCTGACTTCTTTACTCCGCTTGGAATTACTTACCCATTGTATAACTTTCCGCTTTTTTCGGTGGGACACCTGTCCTTCTGCTTATTTGGGGAAAAGAATGAAACATAGCTTGAATGTCAGGGAAATATTTTCCAAGGAAGGATGATTAGGCAGTGCTCTGCCCTAGGCAGTGTTTCAGGCACCATCACTTAACGACATTTAAGGAGAAATGAGGGGAAAAACACCAAAGGGTTTAGCCCACAGAGATTTTCATCTCATGAAGGCTGGGTCTAGTTGAACAAAGAGATCCTTTGCAGCTGCGTGACCTATAATTCTTTTCAGCACCATTCCTCAGCTTTAAAATATCCCATCTTCCCCCATGCCAGTGGCCCTAACACAAGATGATGTCTGGTGCAACCCAGCCTTCAGGATAGTCCTGAATTACACAGCAAACCAGGAAAGGGCAAAGTAAATATGTTACAAATATGGCTTTTGGAAAAAACTTACTTATTTTGTGGCTTTCCAAACATACTATTAGGAGGAAATATACACCTGACATGGAAGACCAGCTGTTGCCTCAATTCTTCACCAGTGAAAGGAGGAATGTTCAAATATGCCTATCCCTATCTAATTAAGCATATATTATACAGACTATTTTTATATTATAAATGTACAGTCTAGATTCTTCATTCCGACACTATTCTCTTCCAGCACTAAAACCTGCTTATCTGAAGACTTCACGTAGCTGCAAAAATTTTCATTGGAAGAAATATGTTCTCATGTCATCTATTTTTGGCTTTCCATGCTGTGACAACAGAGGCTGGCCTGGTGTTTCTATATCTGAACATTTCTCAGGTAGCAGAAGAGCTGCCGCAGATTGCTTGGCACCTGCTCGAGGATGAGGTGAACAGAAAGCAAAGCAAAAGTATTTTTATTTCATCAAGAACGTTTTGGCCAAGCCATATTTGTAGAAGATAAAAATTGAGGAAAGCGTAAACCAATGGGGAATGTAATCTTTTAATATTTTGGGAGCATGAAATGGTGAAATCAGAGTTCAGAACTAGAGCAGGTTTAAGATGGAGTGGAATGAAAGTGGCAGGTGCTGGGGAGAAATATCTTTTTCAGGATATGTGTTTTCAAGACCTGGTAGTTACATCTTGGTAGTTCTAATCTTCTTTAAACAACATAATTTCTGAAAAGGCAATATAAAAAATACAGCAAATGAATGCCAATAGAAACCTATTGCAAGTATGAAACATCAACAAGCCTGTGGCTGCTGAGTTAGGAAAAAACCCCAATGTACTTAGATGCACTGTCTTTTGCTAATATATTTTTTGAAGATCTGACTCTTTTTAATAGAGCAGCTATTAAGAGAAACTAATTATGATTTTATTTTTAAGGGCCTGGATTTTCTCTTACATGTATCATTCTAACTCAGGAGAAAGGCCATTCAAGCAAATGAGATGAGGTTGGTGTGAACGAGTTTAAATGATCGCACAAAGGCCTCAAGATATTTATGGATAGGATGAGTCATTCCTGTTCTGGTTGGATGACTGCATCAGTGGAGAATTAGTCTATCATCATGCAGGGCCTGAGCCTCCTTTCTCTTACATCACCATACATCAGGAAACACTGTGTGAAGTTAATCAGTATTTCAGCAGCCTAAAACCAACAAGTTGGTAGAACTGAGCCCACAGCCCCAGTTCCACACGGTAGTCATGCACTGATTCTAAAGAAGCTGCCCCATCTAAATCAGGAGATCATCTGGTCTTTCTTCCTTAGTCTGTTTACCTAAAGTAACTTATCAAAGTCTAGTAAGACCTTTTTCTCACTTGAAATATGAAGTAACTGCGGTCAAAGAACATTCTTTTTCTAGCAACACATTCAAAAAAGTAGCTTTTCTCTCCAGCAAAATGTCTACAAAGAAGGAGACATTGAATAGATAACACAAGTTGGACTACTCAAACTCCCTCCACACCAAATGCAGATCTGTGAGAAATCTTCAGCAATCCAAGTCTTGGAGTATTTTGCAGTGATTTCTGGGTCAAAACAAAACAACTATGCCAGAACCGACAGGATTACTGCCATTTTAGGCACACACCAGGTTTGGTGGTGCTGGAACAACATGTGATCCATCCATCTTATCTCTAAGGATAAGCAATGCCAGCTATTCAAGAAGCCAGTTCACGAACTGTTGTGGGCTGCTGTGACTATCTAGAAAAGATTATGGGAGAAAGAAATGGCTGGAACATCTCCAGTAACTGTTGGAGTTCCCAAGAAGTTTTTTCCTCACAGTAATGACTTTAAGGCTAATTAGAGGCAGAAAACCAAAATGGCAAATTCCCCAGACACCAGGTGTTTACCAGAAAAATCTGTTCCCCAGCCAGATACCGTCCCTGTTCTCAATGGTTTCCATGAGCCTCTCCCTTACCAGACAGGAGGTGTTCTGCCTCCCCAGTGTGTCTGTGCACTTCTCTCTTTGGAGAATTGGGAAAGCTTAAAATCACCTTCAAGGTGGAGAAAACCAAGTGTGGATGTTGCTTGGATCCATCTCAGCAACCCAGGAACTGTCTGAGAACCAGAGCGAGGTTTTCCATGCTGTAGGCAACCAGAGCATCATGTCTTGCTGCTCTCCTGTCCCTGCCCAGCCAGCAGTCCACCATGAACATGAACCTGGAGAACGCTGGATTAAAATAGTTCCCAGTGCAGTTTTACTTCTTACTATTCCACCTTTTTCTCAAGATATTTAAGCACCAAGCATTGCAAGTACAATGGTTTCATATTCACGTTATATTTTCCTAGCACCACGTAGTGTTTACCTGCATCAAGTGTTTTTTTCTCTTTTCCCACAAACGAGATGTCTGCACCATAACATATCCTATGGGCAGCTCTATTCATGTCTAAAGCCCGAGGATTTTTGGAAGGGGGGAAAAAAAGATTATGTATTTATTCAGAAACTAAATGAGATTAATAATTTTGAAAGCAATTTACAAATAGCAATCAGCCACTGCAATGAAGGTCAAAAGAAAAAGGACACATTAGCAATTGAATCTCTTCCCTTCCTTTAAAGTTTTAATACTGCATACCTGTTAATAATGGGAAATATCCTTCTTCAAGAGTAGCATTTTCAAAAATTGGTAGGATCCTTTTGCTAATTCTAATCTTCTTTTAATAAAATAATTTGCTAAAAAGGATTATAAAAAAGCATGAAAATGAAATGCCAATAGAAATGTACTGCCTATACAATAAATTGTTAATGTATTTTCTAAATGAATGATTTAAAATAGCTATTAAAGTAAAGAGAATGAGCTTATGTTTCTAGTAATGACTTCTCTGCCTCAGAATGAAATCTGTAAATCCCTGATTGGAATTTCACATCCCAAAAGAACAAGCAGTCCTGGGACCAATGCTTATTGCCTTTATCATTAACACTAGCACACTACATATGTGATTTTTATATCACTGGTTTGAATATTTAGATTTATACTTGTGTATGCTTTATATTTTAAATCCCACACAACCATTCTGTCACAAAAATAAAGCTCTCCTTCAACAAGGCTTTTTTGTACGTACATGCATACGTGTATACACAGACTTTCAGTATAACTACAATTTTATTCATAAGAGTGCATAATGATTCAGGCTGTGATTGTTAATAAAAATGCATTTCTAACCATCAAATTTGAGTCTATTATTCTAAGTTAATTGCATTTGCCCTAAAGAGACTTGCGACTGGCTGTCAGCCTATTTGTGTCAGTTCCATTTTATTCATCAGTCAATCTTGTCTCCTCTTTTTTCACATCCCATATATTGATCAAATAGATTTGTTAGCATGCCTCTGCAGCTTTAAAAAAGTTTTTGTTATTTGTCAGGTTTATTTGATTATTATATTAGTTGAGTGTTATCTTAATTGTTATTTCAATAGAAAATAAATGCCCTTTGATAGTCCCACAAGATTCACATTAAATATAATCCATATAACAAGTTAGTGGATGGAGTGAATGTGGTAAGGAAATAAACACATTAAGCCTATTTTAAAAGGTGGTATTAATCTGCAGCTGTATTGTACGTGATCCAAAAGACAGGAATAGAAATAAGTACAGTGTAAAACAATTTTGATAAACATCAGTGCCGTATCATTGCATATTATGCTATGTATAAAACTCCTTAACAAAAAGATGTGTGATATAAAATAAACTGAGGTCATATCTGGAAGAATGGGGTTTGTGGTTATGTGTGAAATTGAACTGTATTAAATATGGCTTTCCACAGTAAAAATTAGGCTAGAGAGGCAGTAAGCAAGGGCAGGTGGAAGTGTTGGGGGGGCAAACTTTGGGTAGGGAAAGAAAAAAAGGAAACCAGCTTTCA
Organism: Falcunculus frontatus; assembly: GCA_013398115.1. Taxonomy (NCBI): domain Eukaryota; kingdom Metazoa; phylum Chordata; class Aves; order Passeriformes; genus Falcunculus; species Falcunculus frontatus. The sequence goes on from VZRV01002991.1 coordinate 626,571, forward strand.
AGGAAGTACTTATTGCAGCAAAAAATAAGCATGTATGCAGGTAGCTTCTTCCTCCACAAAACTATGATACACTATTTAGTGAAATAAATAGGAGTTCAGCTGGATTAATATTTTGAAACAGCATCTTGTCCACATCAGTTACTCAGTTTTGGTAATGAAGTCACAATACCAAAATTTTTACCTCAACCTTATCAAAGGGGAGGGTGATGCAATCAGTTTTCCTATGTGAGTGTCTCAGAAACCTGTCTCTCATATCTTCATTATCAGCAAGGCTACATAACCCTGGCTCCTTGCCTAACCTTAAATCTGGGATCTGCCCAGCTGGTACCTGAACTTATGCAGTGTCAGAAATACCATCTCGTTTAAAAATATATGAGAAGTCCATATGTTTTAAGATAGCTACTCAGGATATAGAAGCATTGATTTAATAAAAATTTTAGGAACAAAATCTAGTGTTTCACCTGTATTGCAGTACATTGACTGAACCCATTACTCCCTGAAACTGAGACGAAGAAACTTATGAAAAGCTAAGTTTCTCTCATTTCTTTGGCCAGGATTAATCAATCATCTGACTTCAGAGAAGTTTGGTTTCTGGTCTGGGTAATTATCTGTAGTCAACTGCAGGGGGGAGGGATGAGAGTAGGGACAAAACCAGACTTCCAAAAAAGCAATTTTTTCCTGGCTTAATCTTTTCAGTCAAGGTGGGATAACTTGCAGCAGGATGGGCTTGTCTTTCATTGATTTCTGTAGGAGTTTAGGCCAGACTGAACACCTATCATACCTATGTGGTAGAGCTGGAACGATGAACACCACCCTAGGGGGGACCTCTCTCATTAGAGCAGGAGCATTTTTAAATGCCTGTACCTGGCTGAGGATGTTTGAAAAGTCCAACTCCCAGACTGTTTTTCATCTGGAACCTCTTTATCAGTATTTCATACTGAACTACCATGCTAAATCTTCAGATGCCCTAAAAAAATAAAAGCTCAAATTTGCAGTCATCCTAGAGCAGTTAGCAACACTCCTGCGATTCAGAAGCACACGGTGCGATGATAGTTTCAAGCTAAACTGTTGTGACCAGCTAGTATGGAACATAAACAGGAACAGATGAGAAGAATACAGCCTCAACATTTGAGACAACAAAGAAAGAGTGAAATGATTGCTTACATAAAAGACATTTCAAAGACCTCCCAGAAAAGCAGGCATAAAAATCCCCAATAAAAAGGCTCAGCAAGAAAACTGTCACACCCCCTAATCCTCAGCAGACTCTAACAAGATGTTCGCATGAGCCAGAGATTGTCTCCTTCCCCAGAAGACAAAAGGCACAGAAATCAATACTGTCTAGCATAGGATTAGGAGGCAAGAGATAGATAAAAAGGATTCCTTAACCTTACAATTAGAAACCCCGACTCTCCAGCCAAAAAGATAACCAGAAACAGACTGCAAACCTGTGTCACAATAATTGCTGCATCTTTTACTCTTTGAAAACTGATATTTTCAGAAGATTTTTTTTATAATTTATTGCCACCCCAAGAAAGGTTTTGATGGCCACTTAGCTACAGACAACTGCTGCTACCAAACCACAATTCAGCACACATGGCAATAGAATTATTTTTCATTCTTTATGTTTTAACCACCTCCAACCAAGCAAAAATTATATTACCAATGCTTGTAGCAACCTCCCAGTAAATTGTAGCACTAAAAGCAAAATGATATGTAATGCACTACTTCTAACAAATGATCAGCTTACTGTGCCCTGAACCAAACACTTACACAGATTCTTCATGCCAAACCTGGCATAAGCATGTGCTCTGATTAAAAAGGAAACAACTTAGTTGTTATAACAAGCGTCTTTAGCTTTATTTGGTATTACTAATGCTTTTAAACAGAAGGCAGGGTACTGGCAAGAGTAAAAAGCAGACTTGAAGGGGGAGGAAACCTGCAGGCTGGAAAGAAGCTGCAGTCTCCGAAGTCTGACCCTCCTGCTGTAGATAACGAGTGACCATAAGCTGTGAGAGCTGGAGAAGTTTGCTGCATAGAAATTTCAGACTCTTTCGGAAGCTCAGCAAGGCAACCACGAGACATTGACAATGACATTTACAAAGCCTGTATTAATTTACAGCAATGACTTCAGCACCAAATTATATATGCTTAGGTACTATAAGTTCCCACCTTATAGGGGGTTAAACAGCAGAAGCACTCATTGAGCGACAGTCAGAATTTAAGCAGTCGGCACATCCAACGTTACGAGTCTTTCCTGGTCCTCCTGGTGCCATCAGGAGAGGAAAAGTCAAATAATTTCTTTTTTCTCCAAGTGCAACACACTTGCAAACCATCACTCCATGCTCTTGTGATCCTACTGTATACTGAACCTTAAATTTCCTGCCTTAAGCTAACTTTCCATGGTCTTGTTCAGTGCAAGTTAGACACTACCTCAGAGCTGCCTCATGTTTTGTGGCAGATGAAATAATCTCTGTAAGTAAACTACTTGAAACCACTTAGAAAGATGTTGGCAGAAATGCGACTTAAACCATTGTCATTTGTCATGGAAAGACAAACAAATCACCCTTCCCAGAAGAATCATGACTCAAAATAAACACATGGAAAAAGGCATGAATTTCTGTTCCCTTTTTAGCAAGCTCAAAGACAGCATAAAAGCTTGTCTTACACATTCCTGGAGAATAAAAGGGAGAAATGTTTTCTACAGATTTCTAAGTAAATTTTCTGGACCTCAATCCAGATGGGAATAAGTAATTCCCTCAGTCCACCCCCAAAGGCTGCAGCCAGCAGTGTACCAGACGGAGTAACCCAGGATGTGAATCAAACAGGGTGGGAGCAGAGGGCAGTGTGGGCTGCACGGTGGTATAAACAAATTAACCCCTTCTCAGACACACAGCTCCCCAGGGACTCCACGTTTGGCTTGTGGCAAAGTATCAGATACTCACAAGCCTTTGCCTACAAGCACACTTGTCCCCAAGCCACAAGAAGCTTCACTGCTGTCCTGCTGAAAGGCCAGCTATGCTGGAATTGTCTGGGAATAGGACCATGGCACCCTGCCCGTTGTCTGAAAGTTATTTCCAGATAACATTTTCCTCATTTGATAACAAAGCAAGCTACTGGTTAGCACTATTAGAAGCACAGCATGAGATTTACAAGATAGGCTAGTGACTGCCACGATTTGCATTCAGATAAAGATTTACCAAAGAAACTGAAAAACGTTATTTTAGTGACCCCTGTGTGGCACAAAATCCCACATCCATCAGGATCACAATGCCACCCAAGTATTCAGTCATTTAGATAAGAATGACACCTTTCCCTCCAAGCAGGGGAGAAAGGCACAGTGCTGCAGACACCACCAAGTTTTCAGCTTTGCCACTGTTAGTGACTTTGAGATTCTCAGAGGCCATGGTGGTGAAAGGCAGTGCAAAAGCCTAATATACCTAAAAAGGTAGGCAGCATTGCTAGGCTGAAACAGAGAAATGAAGATGGGTGAGCTAAACTTGAACTTTCAACATACCCTAAACCCATGGTTCAGAAAACTACACTAGAATTATGTTTAATAACTTAATCTGTTACCTTCAAAAAGTCCAGCATCTTCATCTGTACCACTGGCAGGAGCAAGGTTGTGATGAAGCATACATCTCATTACCAGTGGTTGCCTCAGTTGTGGTCATTTTAATGGAGGTTTTGCATAATTAAAATTCGCATTTTGGTGTAGGAATCAGATACAACACTTGTTATGGTTTGCCCTGCAGCCCAACATTTCCATCACCTTCAGTGGGCATTAAGATGGTCCCTCATGGGTTGAGGCAGACTCATTTCACTGGCCAGGTACATGAAGACAACTAGACATGAGCTACCAAAAAAGACAGCAAAGGACAAACTTTACTCACTCAGAAACTCAGGGTTCAATGTTGCATCAGTGAATCAGGATCCTCAAGCAGTCCCTGCCCCTTTGGGTAAGACAAGTTGTGTTGACTGTATGAAAATTGCTGTGTCCTCTGGGGAAAACACAGAATTATGGAATCATTTTGGTTGGAAAACGCCTCCAAGATCATCTCAGCAAGAGGCCACAGGACACTAACTAGATCCTTAAAGGGAAGGGGTATCTCCCAACTTCTATTAAGAATAATTTTTAACACACTTGTGAAGTTAATTAGGGGACCTAGCTTGACTTTTCTCTGATAACAATACGGTTTTGAGGTGTTCACAAAATACCCATGTGGGATAACAAAAGCACATCACCAGCTGAGGAGCTTTTCCTGCTTAGTGAAACTTTATTTTCCCATTCGTATTTTCTCAAACTGGGCAGCCCTTAGAAACTCAGGTAAACCCTTCAATTTCTCAGCTCCTTCTCCCCACAGCACATATGGTGTGGCACCACATAATTTCAACTACTGAAGTAGTTGAAACCTCCCATGAAAAAAAAAATTAGCTCAAGAAGTCTAATTCCACTGGGGGATGTAAGCAACACTTTTTCCTGAATACTTTTCATCTGTTTCAGCCCATCTTTAAACTGAGATTATTTTTTGTCCTATTGATGCTAAAGAAACATTTATGGTTAATTCAAAGCAGCAGAACAAGCACAGAAGTACTGTGCAGGGGGCTAAGACTAGAAGCTTTTGAGTATGAGAAAAAGTTCTTAACCTCACCACCATTTTCTTATGAAAATTGAATAAGAATCCCAAAAAGGTCAGATTAGGAGCCACACAAAACCTGCTCATTCCCATTTGCAGGATCTCAGTAGATTATTTTGGTATCAGGCAATCCTTAAACTTCCTTCTTTCAACAGCTACTAATTCTGCACATTACCTGGAGAACTGCCATGGTGTTGTTTGCCCTCTTTCATCTATTTATCTGCTAAGGGAAAAGCAAGGCCTGTGGCCCTCTCCCTTCCCAGCTGAGGATGTTTTCCTAACTGAGGCTTCTCATACCAATTAACACCATCTGAAAGCCTTTAGAATGGGGAGATATGCCAATTTATCCTTTCTACCCAGTCACTCCAGAAGTGGGTAATGCTTATCTGCTCCAATTACTTCTGAAAATGGCATTTGGAGAGTCCCAGCTGGAGCCAACCAGAGAGACATTTCGGATTTCGGCAGTGGCCATTAGTCTTCACCATGACCATTAATTGGGGTGTTGCTAATTAAAGGATGAGTATATCAGGCTGGGCAGCACCCACAGGCTGGGCTCTTCTAGTAACAGTGAGCTGGTTGTTTTAGAAACCACATCATCCAAAAATTTTGGAAAGCACCATGCACCCATTAGGACCTTTCTTAATGGGGCACCCAAGACCCTGTTGTTGCAATCAAAAAGCCTACACCCAATGGCTTCAGTACCTGATGGGGGCCTACAAGAGATCTGGGAAGGGGCTTTTGACAAAGGCATGTAGTTATAAACAAGGGGGAATGGCTTAAATCTGAAGCGGAGTAGGTTTAGACCCGATATTAGGAAGAAATTCTTTACTGTGAAGCCAGCGAGGCACTGGCTCTGGTTACCCAGAGAAGCTGTGGGTGCCCCATCCCTGGAAATGTTCAAGGCCAGGCTGGATGGAACTCTGAGCAACCTGGTCTGGTGGAAGGTGTCCCTGCCCATGGCAGTGGGCTTGGAACAGGATGGTCTTTAAGGTCCCCTCCAACACGAACTGTTCTATGATTCTAGTTGTACTGGAACATACATGATGCAAACTTTCTCTGCTACTTAGAGGACACTGAGGAGGCTTTGGTAGGCAAGGTCAAGATGTTTGCCTGCTCTGTTAAAGCGTGAGGAGGTAAATCATCCTGTGCAACTCAAGTCATTCAGATGGTACTTTTGGCATTTTCCCCCCCTCCCGCTTTTGTTCTGTCAGTCTGAAGAGAACAGCTCGTGTGATGTAATTTAGAATGGAGCTTTTTTAAAGCTTTCACTCAGGAAAAGCTTCAGGAGCTCTGGGGGTATAGCTTAGCTCGGAGAAATAGAAAGAAAGCAAGTTTGCATTGACAGCTTGATCCCAGAGAGAGGTGGCTGCCTGCTTGTCTAACAGGTCCTCTGGGTCTGGATGAGGCAGAGACAGAGGAGCAGTCATATTAAGTGAACGCGCGCTGCCAATGTTAAAGGAACAATTACCATTATTCTGCATAGTTCACTGTTTGCTACTGCTATTTCCTTCAATAAAACCTCTTTTCACTTGCCAATTGGAGCTTGTCATGTAACAATATTTCTCATGCACAATACACATACTAAAATGCCCCTGTGTTTTTAATACATTTATAGTTGTTAACAATTGCGGTATAGCGACAGAAAAAAACTGTACTTGCCTTGAATACAGAACAGATTGAAAAAAGAACAAACCAGTGGCCCTGCTCTGAAGGATTAATGGGGGTTAGATTTTGCCTAATCTGTGTTAAAACAGGGACACCTCTTCCATTTCTTTGACACCCACTTCTTCCTCTCAGGGCCTGGGCTGTGATCTCCTCGCTCAGAAGGGGCTGTACACCTGAGCCTTGTGCAAAACTTCAGGGACGGTTTTGATGCCAGGAGTATTGAGGAGAGGATTGGGCTCTCACCTGTCCCTGTGCCTGGGCAGCCCTGAGGGGGATGGACAAGGAGTGCCACTCGGTGGCTTTGGCAAGCCCAGCCTGCTGAAGGTTGCCCAACAACCCTTCGATACTTGTGCGTGGTGCACAGACAGGTGGGAGCTGTGCTACCATCCAGCAACACCTGAAACTCTGGCGTTCACTGCCCACATAAGACTAACAAAACTCCTTGTGAACGCAGCTCCTGGTGAAGCAGGACAAACAGACACCTCTGGGGAAACTGGCATTTCCCCGGGGCTGTGGAGCTCTACAGCTCTCCTCCAAAAGCTCACACAATGGAGACATTGTGCTACTACTGCGCTCGCCAGCACCACAAAGCCAGGTGGAAATGACCGCAGTGAAGGTGCCACTGTGAGAAGGAATTACGTGTTTGCACTTCTGAGCAGGCTGAACCTCATATTTCATGCACCCAAAGGAACAAGCAGCTGTTCGGAAACCTTTGTAGCACAATCATGAGGGAAACTTTCTTCTGCCATAAGATTCGTGTTTTCTAAGAACACTATTTTCTTCAGAACAAGTTAATATACACAGGAAAAGACATCTTGAGTGTTCCTGACTCTCCTACACTATCCAGGAATAGTGATAGACTGCGAGTTTAAACACATTCTTCCACTGCACAGTGAGAGAAGTGTGTTTAATGCTGTGAGCAGAACACTTACCATGTTTGCCTTTGCCAGAGCCGGCAAGACTACACTGTTTTAAGAGTACTTATTACATACATAAGTAACAGTGGATGTCATCTGTCTGCCCCCAGAATAGATGTTCTGCATCTTTGGTGCAGGGGAAAAAAAGGATTTGTGAAAAGATGCACAGCATGATACATCTTCTGCTTCAGATATCGCGAATTGCTTTGTCTATGGCTTTTTCTGAGGAAAAGACAGAAGAAACCTTGAGAAGGCCACCATATTGGAGACTGGTTTGGAGCCTGATCTGAGCTCCCTGGAATTTTTTTCTTTGACATCTGGTGATACAGGATCAACCCCTTGCAAAGATAAATAAATGGTTTTCCAGCATGGTCCGGCACAGGCTGTTCTGCAACACCTGGGGAGGTGCTCAGATGGCAATAAGATTAATAATGTTTATTACCTTGTGCAAGTCCAGCTCCCAGTTGCGTTCCAGCATGGCATGCAGGCAAGAGAGAAACAAATGGAAGTGTTTGCTAGGAAAGTCTCATAGAAGACATAAGACTCTTGCAGATTGCCACTCACCATTGGGCTCAAATCAAAGAAAAGCTTTTACACCTTATTAGAAGACATGCAGGGTTGAAGTCACATAGTATCATGTGTCAATTTACCACCAGTACAGCTCTAAGGACTATCTGTGAGAAATGCTGCATCTTCTGTGATTTGCAGCTCTATTTCACAGCGTTTAAAGTGTTTGAATGTATTTTAAGAATATATGTGGGTTTGTTGGTGTTTCCCCCCACCAAATGAAAATGGTGACAGGCTCGGAGCTGCTCTGGTATTAAAGCTGTGCAAGGATATCTTTGTGACCATAACAGTGTGTAATGCCTGCTTTGGGAATAAACTCTTGGCACATAACTTCAGTGCCATTCAGAGAGCGGCACAGTTGTCAAAGACCTTGGGACATGAAAGGAAGACACTGCACTGTCTTTTCATTGGAAAGTTCACAAATTCTGCCTAGAGATCCCTCTGATATTTTTGCTTTTCAATATATAGTGCTTACCAAAAATAAAACTGAGAATTTTAAGTGCTTTCCAAATTTAATGACACAGAGCTTTACATGGAAAAAAATTCTTTTGTAATAAACTCAGCATTTTCTGTTTTACTTTACCTATAAATTTCCCCAACTAAAGAGTGAACAATTACACAAGAATGTCCATGGGTGAGACCTACCTTTAGTTATTGTGCCAGTGTATTAAATAAAGCCCCATCCACTTCTGGCTACTCTGCTCTGGTTAGGACTTTGTTTCTGAAACTTGATCATATTGGCAGACAACGTTAACCTCATTGTGGGGTGAGTCATTAACCATGAGAGGAAGGAAGAGTGAATTAATGCAGCTGTGAAATCGAGGCAGGCAACAACAACAGCAACAACAGTAATGTTTGTTTTTACTCTGCTGTGAAAACAACAAAGTCAATTCAGATGAGACAATGCCTCAAAACTTCCAGTTTCACCCTGTGCAGTGAGGAATAAAGAGAATTTGAGAGGTTTGAGTTAACCCTGCAAAACAACAAGCAGCTGCCCATGAGCAGGGGGATGGACCTGCCCCAGCACCCACCGTGAGGTGTGCAGGCAGCCCCATCAGAGGGTGGCCTCAGGGGCTCTGTGTGGTGCTGTGTGTCCCAAATCCCAGACTGGGGAAGAGGATAGGGACTGGCACAGCCATATGGTGACTGGGGTGGCCTCCTGACATTAATAAAAACAAACATTGCTAAGCCCTCCACTTGGAGGGGGAAGGACAGGGCTGTGTGTTTTCAGTTCAGGTTCGGTTTGTGACTTACTTGTTCTGTTTTTTTCAATTATCCCTTTAAGGAAATGTCAGCAGAGTGCAGTCTTAAACAAAAATAAAGAAACAAAAGAACTTGGAAAGCAGACTTCAGCTTTCTTTACAATTCTTAGGGCTGTTTCATATAATAGGGCCACCACACACCTATGAGGTCCTCCCCATCCTTGGAGTGTTCGAGGCCAGGTTCCACAGGGCTTGGAGCAACCTGGTCAGGTGGAAAGTGTCCCTGTCCATGGTGGGTGGTTGGAACTGGATGGTCTTTCAGTCCCTTCCAATCCAAACCACTCTGTAATTCCATAAGACAAAAAAATCCAGTTTGGGGCTTAAATACCATTTCAGGTACAGCCACTCCACCTCAGTGACTCCCAGAGAGAATGATTCTCTTTCGAGACCTGCTGGAATAACAACAGGTTGCCAGGATGCTGTGATCATAAAATTCAAAACAGGCAAAAGATGAAAAAAATTACCTAACAGGAAGAAGCATGTGAAATACCACAAGATCCTGCTGCTCCCTGGACTAACCCCAATTCCTGTAATAGACTCATCTCATGGAAGCCATTTCATAAAGGCACGACCACCAGGACAGAAATATGGTCCTAAAGAAAAATGTGATAGGGAAAGAAAACAGTGGCTGATGGAGAATTTAGGAGATCCAATCTACAAACAAATCCTGGGGGCTCTGACAAGGCTCTCCTGAAGGATGCAGAGCTGCATCCCACATCCAGCCCCTTGGGTTTCAGGGATTGCCTTGCCTGTTGACCAGCTGAGGTTGTGTTTCTACTGCAGTTAACACTTGATACCAAAGCTGTGAGGTTCCTGTTAAAATTCGGTGATTTATCTCAGTGCTCATCAGCCTAGGGCTCCCAAGGACTTCATGCCAAGCTGTGACAGGGAGCGATGGACAGGGAGGGCTCTGGGCAGGACCTGCAAACCACCCAGTGAACAAAAACCCACTGTGGATTTTGCTATTGTGGTCATTTAGGGCATGAATTATGTCCAGCCTTTAACATAGACAATGATGTCTGATGCAACAGGGACTTTGGACTTAGCACTTAAAAACCATTTCATAAAATGCTTGGTCCCCCTTCTTGCAAAGTTATTGCAACTCCAAGGTGTAAGAGACCAGCATAAAATTCACACTGATCCCTTCAATTCTTTTTTAAGCATCCTTAAATCCAGCTTTTATTTTTCCTGCTATACATCTTACTTTTTATAGTTAAAAGTAATTTTAAAGCAAAAAAGAACATAAACAATATACACTGACTCTTGACACTCCATTGCTTTTTTAAACTAGAATAATAAAAATTTGCAAATGAACAAAAGAGTGGGAGGAAGATATCTGATTTACAATGTTTTTGAGATAAAGAACACTATAAAAAAAGATCAATGTGAATAATAAAGCATTGTTAACTGAGTCATGACATTTCTATTCTCAGTGAAGATTTGAACAGTAGAGCTCTGCAAATGAGCACCTTGTGCCATTTTCAAAGTGGGAGGAAGACATATAATTATAATTTTTAAAGTGAAGAGAATTAAAAAAAAATCTCTGTGAAAAAGTTTATTGAAAAACATATCGACATATCAATATGACATAAATTACTTTAATTTTATTAAACTAGGAGGGGGGGGGGACCTCTTTTTGAAGACTGGCTGCAGAAAGCATTCCTTGAAAAGAATTTTCTTTATTAAAAACTCTTTGCTAAGATGAAACAGCACTGAATGTCAGCACTACCGTATATTTATTCTGTAACTCTTCCAACAGCCGAGATCTATAAAAGAAACATATTTTCAAAACAGTTTTAACCTCCATTGTCTTGATCATTCGTATTAACATTTTTCATGTCACCTATTGAAATCCCTTAAAGGAACCTTTTATTCAGTCAAAATTAATGAAGCCGTTTTCTTAAACAGCCTCCAAAAAGTAAAAAAGGACGTAATGTTGTACATTTTATTTGACATACGTTTTCTGCCATTTCACTTATTTGTATGATGAGAGCAATACTTCATATTTATGCTATCAAATCTGCAGAGAAAAGTGATTTTGAGAGAGAAGAAAACCAACTCTGCTCTTGCTGTGTGTGCAGTTTAAATCCACAGTGAAAATACAGCATTGATCAGATTACTCCAATTGAGTCATTTAGTGCTTTGGCATTCCTGAAGTTAGGGCCCAGCTGTGAAATCATAGTTGGGGCCAAACGTTGCTGTTAGGTGAGTGCACATGGCTCCCATTTTCTTCAAAGGGAATGACACACATGGCCAATATTTAGCTTTCACCTCTTCTATTCTTCAGCTAGCAAAGCCAGAACCAATGGAGTATATGCAGGCAATTTAACAGAATTAAGAATACAATCAAGATTTTCCAGGACTTACTAGTGATTTGGGATATATAATTCAATACGCCTCAAAACGCAGATGCTCAGCATATTCTGAAAATCAGGACATCTCAAATGTCTTGCTTCAAGCAGGTAAAATCATAAATTAGTCTGAGCATTTTGGCCATTGGACCCTAACAAACTGTGTGTAGTGCACCTCTTCAACATTATAAGCTCCAATTTCTGGCTCGGCTGGGATGCCTGGGAGAATTACGACATCCCAACCCATTTTTGTTCCTGTGTTGGCACACAGTTCTCCCCTGCCATTACCATTACGGGACTTGAACACAGTGCAGGTGCCCTTCTGCAGCAGGTGACTGTTTGTGAAAATCCAGGTCCTGGCTCTGCAGGTCCCCTGGGATGGACTGAGCTGCTGGGATGGCCCCAAGACCTTACAGCGTAAGTGTAAGACCTTACAGAGGGAAAAAAGGATGCATCCCAAAACTCTAGCTGCCCCACGCCACCTGCAGTTCTTCATTTCAGCTCAAGGTCAAGTAGAAAACTTTTCTACCATCCTTGCTGACTCTCCTCTTCACTTTCTCCTGACTCCATCTGTTCCTCACCCATCTCCTTCGTTCTGCACTCGCCTCCCTCTTCTTCCTGTGTCCATCTGTTCCCTCCTTCCTCGACACAAGTTGAGGAAGTAAATTCAGTCATTCACTGAACAGATTTCAAGATGAACCCCCTCCCTCTCCAGTTCTAACTTCATTCATCATGGTAAAAATTATAATGAATAGAAATGTTGAAGGTGAAAATTTATTAGGGATTGTGTTGCTTTCTTATATGAAAAGCAGTTAAAGCGGCATATAAACATTGGCTTCATTCATTTTTTCTTAATATATGGTATAATTAGTAAGAAATATTAGTGGAAGTGCTTGCTATGCAGTCCATCAACACATGCCTGTCAGAGCTTAGGATCTGGGCCAAAAGTTTTTGCCAGTCCTGTGATAGATTTATAATAAGCCTATAGAAGGCTTTACAGTTAGCTGGGTCACTAATTCATGAAGTTAAAATGTATGCAATGAGGTCAAAAATTCACTATTGATAAAATACCCCCTCCTGGGATCGCACCATTAGCTTTGTTACTGCAACAGCAAAATAAAGTAAACCCAAAGCTCCTGTGAATTACCAGTCCATCATCATAAATCAGTAGTGAAGCACTCGTACGACTTCATGATGTCATCTGAAGCCCGGGATATATTTATAGCCTTGTGTACTATTTCCTGTTTCCTTATGACAAAAATAAACAGTCTCTAAATCCCCTGCATCCTTATGCCTGAGCTCAGCAAAATGCAATGGGCACGAATCTCTGAAAGCCCCCGTGATATATTGGTCTAGAGCAGCTCCCTTCTGATGGGCCCTGGCGCCCGCGCTCCCTCTGGCCTCTCCCATGTGAGCAACAGCAGTTCCCATGGATTTTCCTCCATCTGCTGCACTCACTGCTGGGATAGTCCCACACCCTCCCGTGCTTTGCCCCACTGACACTTGTAAAGAGGAGGAAAGAAGATTTAAGCCTCCAGGCCTTAGGCATGGAGTGAACAGCCTGAGGTGGAGAGCTCAGCATTTCTCCATGTGGGCACCTGGGCTTGCCACCACAGGGACTTTGGGCATCTTGTCTACCAAAACTGCCAAGCCATGAAGGTTGGAGTTTGGGCTTAAATTTCCTCTCTCCTCCTTTGCTGATGATTTGGGAACCTCTTCTAAGGTTTCTGGGGTGCTTGGGCATGGATGATGCCCCACATTTCTTCTCAGACCTCCCAGCTCTCAAATTTTCTGTACCTACCTGCTGTATTTGCTGGTGATCCTCTTCACCTCTTCTCGGGTGAAATTTTCTCTCTTAGCAACTTGTTTTATTTTTTGCTTCCTTTCCAGCTATGAGACAGAGGGTAACACAAACAGTGCACCCATGTAACCTCTCTCTGCAAGGAAGCGCACTTGCTTCTGTTTGACCTCAGAGCAACAACTCCTGAAGTCAATGACTGTAACTAAGTGGCTGAGGGTGATAGCTGTGCCAAACCACATTTATTTGACATTTATCCCTCTTCAATTTTGTTTTTTTTTTTCTCCACCAAGACCGTCGCACCAGCTCCCTGCCACTGCTGGCCCTCCCTGGGGTGACACCAAGCAGTGAGGACCATCCAGGTAAGCTGCTGGCCCCAGGCATGCAGATACTCCCTCCCTGGCAGACAATTATATCCTTTAAACTAGCAAGAAAAAGTGTTTTGTTTTTCTTTTTACTTTTGCTTTTTTGAAGCACTGCCATCAAACCCTGAGGTTTGGGTTTCATTGTTCTATGAGTCCTTTCAAACCCAATGAGTTCAGGTCAAGCCTTTATACATACAAGTTATCATCCATCAGGTCTGATGTGGCTCTGCCTGTGTCATCTCAGGACTGAATGGACATGGCACACAGCTCTCTCAGTGATGAGCATGTGATATATTAAACAGACAGGCAGTGACAGCAGTGCACGGGATAATGAATGGCAGGAGGAGCAGCCAGGCATTCCTTGGGTGCTTTCGCTACACTGATACACCAAGATGCCTCAGGGGGAAATTAAAAAGTTACAGGTCCTAAACTGCAACAGTTTTCCACACATTTTAACATTAACCCTTGAGATACCTTGTCAGAGGGGCGTGAGGCAAAGGGCCATTGCCAGGATGGATTGGAACAAATGCCAGCGTTGAGTAGAGCCACAGGCTCCCTTGTCCTCTGTTTGTATGACGTGGATGAGCCCTAGGAGGATCAGAGATCAATTCTCCTTCTCTTTCAGTGGCATCTCCCCCTAAACAGTTGCTCCAAGAGCTGCTTTGGATTACCTGCATTGCTGCAGTCCCTGCCCAGCGGAACCGAGCACCTCTTAAATCCTCTGTCCTTTATCAAAAATAGACTTAGAGCCCTTGTATGCCTACATTAGATATTAAATCTAATTTCAGAAGCATGTAGGGAAACTGCAGACTCCTGCTCTCCAGGACTGCAAGATGCTGGTTTGTGCCTAAAGCCAATGAAGAGAAATAGAGGTCAGGGGACATACTGCAAATGCCCGTCCTGGTATCACTGCTCTCCCTATTAACCAGAGGGATCTGGGGCTGGCATCAGTGGAAAGTAAGTGATATACTTTGTGCTTTCATGAATTTAGACACTGTAGTCAGCCATCTGAATCACCCAACTCCAAAAAGAAAAAGAAAAAAGAAATTCCATGTGAGTATTGAGACTATCTTTAATACAAACATGGGTGAACGATCCCAGTTTTCTACTGCAACAGCCAAGGCGAGTCCCAGCTTCCCCGTGTGAGGCAGAAAGTTGCTACTTCATACTATTTAAAAATGGTACATTGTGGGGGTGTACCTTTAGCAGCCTCTGCCTAACAGTCTAACACTGAATAATCTGAGATTCCTTCATCATGATACACTTATTTTTCCCTTTAAGTTCACTTCAGTGGTTGATTTCTATACGTTAAAAACACAGACATATGTGGACATCTGAAGCTGAACACAGGCTCTTAAAAGAGAGTTGCAAAGTTTGATCCTCTTCCCATCTCTAATTGTAATTTAGTTTTTTTTTTTAATATTCTCATTTAAGAGTAATCATAAACAGTATCAGTGGTATGTAATATAATTTTAAAGCCTATTTGGCTACATCTATTTGTTCCGAACTCTCAACCTACTACTGTTCCATCCAGCAACAAACTATAATAGAAAAAAAAAAAGTGCTAACCACCTTTTTTTTTTCTGCTGGTCTAGCACAATCTTTATTTTTTCAGACACTTTGTGCAAACATTAAATTGATAAAAGACATAATGTAGATGGACCCACAGCTGAACTGAAGGTAATTGCATAAAAATGAAATGGAGACCTATAATTGTACACTGCTTTAGCCTCTCCCGCAGTGTTTTCTGGAAGCAAGGATCTCGCTTGTCATAGCAAGTTGCTTGTTACAGTGATTGCATGAAGACTTGATCTAGCTGTACAAGACAAGTATAACATTACTGAAAGGGAGCTTTTCAAACTAAGAGTCTGACACTAAAATGTACTGTATTTTCCAAGATGTAGTATGCTTTAACAAACAGAAGAGTCCCTGAGTGACAGCTTTTGTTACCCTTTTGTTTGATGGTGATGTATTGAAAAAATCAGGTTATGTCTATGCCTTTCTATTTCTGGTTTTGATTTCTCTTCAACAGCACTTCAAGAATAAAAATTGACTCAAAGTATGAATAGTAGAAGTCGGTGGATACAGTAAATGTTAGTCTGGCATTTACTGATTACTTCTGTCAGACTTTTTTTCAGTCTCACTCTTGAATGCTTAAATGCATTCCGTGGGCCATTGTATTGTTGTAGAATTGGGGAACTCAACAGATATATCGTGAATTAAAACATGTCTAGTTTAGATTTTTTGGGCAGATTTTGAAAGTGGAAAATAATAGTTATTCTTGCCTAAGCCTTTTGATCTGATCTGTGTGTATCCAAAGGCCCTGCCTGGGTGCAGCTCTCAGTGTGGACAGACAGGATCCATTTGTAATATTGGCACCTGAATAACAGGGGGGGCTTGTGTCTTTTGGACTCACAGATCAATTATTATCCAATAAATCTAATGCATAAGTGGGACATCAGTCCCTCCTGAGCTCTGCTGCTTCAATTAGCACAACTTTTCCTGGAGATGGTTTGTTATTGCAGGAAAGTGCAGGCAAAATTGTGGAATGTCATTTGATTTATAAACACTAGAAAACAGTCATTACTGTACAAGTAAGGACATCAAAAATACATGAGTTTTCACATTCTGGACTGAAGAGGCTGGCCAAGAAGTCAGAGAGGGGAAAAAAAAGCTATATTTGCTTACTCTGGGGGGAAAACCATCAGCAAATCATCACAGATGGGCAAACCCAGACATGCACAGCCCAGGATGCTGATTTCCTACCACCAAGGGTACAACCTCAGGGGAGAGCTGCTGTACTTTGCACTGCTGGGTCACACCCAGCAGAGCCACTGCCTCTCCTGCCCTTCCCATCTCGCCTGTGGCTTTCCTTCATCACAATGCTCACAAAACCTGACAGTTATAGGTTTCTGAGACTCCTCTCTGTGCCACTGCTCTCTTACTGCCTCCACGCCATCGTTCGCTCCCTGCCCCAGGCCAACCTGTAAACTCTCCAGGACAGGGAAACTCCACATTTCCGTCACAGCAGACTTTGGTGTCATTAAGACTTCAAAATCAAGACAATACCTCTGCCACACAATTTTAAAGCAGTGATTTAAAACGAAAACGATAGCCTAGTTTTTATGCTTACCTTATCCCAGGGTCTTACTCTACTGACCTCCACCCAGCTTTTCTGGTACTACATATTTCACCAGGTAAAAATGATCTAAAATGGCATGAAACCCAACTACAAGCAGAAATCTAAATGAATTGCTCACTCATTCTGTAAGTAAATTGAGTCATAGAAATCATAGAAAGATTAGCTTGGAATGGACTTCTAGAATCACCTTGCTTGGCCTCTGTCAGAAACCCTCAGTAAGAGCTGGTTGCTGGGGCCCAGCTGAGCTCTTCACACAACCACAGCCTTGCTGGGGTCTTCTCTGCTGCTTTACACCTCCCATGACGAGGAATTCATTCCCTAGGCAGTTCCAGTTGCCCTTGCTGAAGCTTCTGACAGTGCCCTCTCCTCCTTTTGCCTCTGTGCAGTTCTGGGAGGAGTTGGGGTGTGGCTTCTCCATTACCCTGGCTCTGGAGGGGAGCACAGAACCCAGCACCGTTCTTTGCCTTCTCCTCCAGGCCAACCAAGCCCAGCTACCTCAGCCTCTGCTCACACAGAAGGTCTTCCAGACCACTAACCACTTCACTGGCCTTCACTGGGCTTGCACCAGATAACACTTAGCCCTCAAATCCTTGGTTCCCCCCTCTTCAAGCCTTCTGGTTCTCCTGTTTTTTTACTTACCCTGCAATCTGTCCATCCCACCCACATTTCCTCCTCTCGGCTGCAAGGATACTGGGGGAACAACTACTGTCTCACCAAGATTTCACTCTCCGTCAGCCTTTCCTTGGCTTTTCTTTAATGCATGTCAGAAGTCAAAGGTACCTAAAACCCAAGAGATGTTCAGGGTCTCTCTTCAGGCTCCTTGCAGCTGAGTGCAAACGAACCACTTTAGAGCACGCACTTACTGATTCTCTCAGAAAGTAGCATTTGCAAAACTGAGGTGTTTGTAAAGATTGATTTTCTGTATATAGCTCAAGAGCAAGCATATCACAAGATTTAAGTAAGATAAAAAGTGAGGCTGTGCTTGATGTGAGGTGCAGGAGTTAATCAGCTGTAGATAAGAACTGATGAGGTTTTATCATCCCCACCATGGAGAGAATGACTGTGTTTCTTGGCCTCTTGATCACTTCAGAGAGTGAGTGAAACTATATATCAACCCGTGTTTATCTGTGCCTGAAAAGTTCTTCAAGAGTAAATTGAACTCAGAACTCTTCTTAACCTTTCCCCTAGTTGGGGCTTAAAATTAAGCTCTCCCTCTGGTTTTTGAGCTGCCTCTCTGGCACGCTGACAGCATGTGAAGTATCCCATCTCCTAGTTGACTTCCAAGCCAACAATGCAAGTAGGGATGAAGTTATGAAATAAGGAATCTGGATGCTAAACAGAGACCATCTGGCTTTCTTTGCTACGAGATTATGAGCCATGGTGAGCTGGCACATCTGCATCCAGGTACCGCCTACGTGCACATTGTTAGCTGTTATTTTAGGGAAACAAAGTTGCAGCTGAAAAATAACAAGATCATTGTTTTGCCTTCTTTTATGTCACAAATGGACATAAAAGGATATCAATCTCGAAATAGATGTCAACCGAGGCAATAGTTCTGTTTTCTTTCCAAACCTGATCCCGCCCACTGGAAGTGAATTATTACTTAGCCTCTAAGTCCTCTGGGTTTAAGAGAAAACCTTAGAAGGCAAGTTCACAAATACCTTTACTATGAATAAATCTCTGTAAAGAGACTGAAATCATTAGGTAAGAAGGGTTAGGCCTTGGAAGTAAACAACTGTAGGTTTGAAAATTCTGCATATGTTATTCTTTCAGATCTCTGCCTTGGTATCACAGTCTTTTTTTTTTCCTAATCCCACCAGATAACCAGCTTACAAATGAAAAACACACAGATGAAAAGCCTATGAAAGGTATTGTTATGAGTTCTGTCGCAGAATTCAGCATCACAGACGCCTCATCAAAGGGTACCAAAAATGAGAAGAAATTGTCAGATGCAAGCAGATCATCCATTGCTTCCCTGGAGAAATGCAGAGAATTCACTTACATTGAGGATGATGCATCAGTACATCAGAGAGACAGTGACGGTATGTTTTATAAAACAGATCACATTTGAGCTGATTTCTAAATAATGCCCACTGCAAAAGAACTATGTATAACCAACTCGAAATTAAATGTTGAACAGGAGGTTCAAGAACATCGCCAAAAGCAATGTTAAGTTGCCCTGCAGACATTTGTGTGATAGATGAGAATTTCTAGAAGATGATCTTAAATTGTCAGTGATATTGAAGTCATAGAAGAGGAGCTTAGAGCCTATTGTGCCACAGAGCATTTGTACTTTAGTAATGAGTGTTTGCACAGAGGCACCAGTGTCAGTGTCAGATAAATGCTATTCCTGGTTATTCCAGTGGATGTTGAAAAAAGGCTCTGTGAAGTATTTTAGAAGTTTCTTTTGAGTGTCTTTTGCAATAATGGATTAGTGTGTGTTATATCCAATGGAGCTGGCATCTATTATGCATATCATTTAGCAATTCCTAAATTAAGCATTTCTAAATACAGATCAACACAATAAAGTGCCATGTTCTGCAGGAATCATTAACATCTCTATTGTGTCACCAATCCTTTTAAAAGGGATGTCTCTGATACATTTATTGGAATACACTTAATTTCAAGGAAGGATCTGAAGTATTTATTTTATTTAGGGGACTTGTCCTCTTGTCCAGACACTCCCTATTTGTGAGTTTGAGGACTATCTCAACCATTACTGGCACACAGGTGTGTACCATGTGATGCAAATAACAGATTTCATACTCCTTAAAAAAGCTAAACGTGAAGGAAATTAACAACAACAAAAAAAACCCCAATCTGTGCTTAATTAATAATGTTAAGGGCTGGATAGAAGCCAAGAAAACCAAAGGAAGCCAGATTTGTGGTTGTCACTGCATACTCAACTCACTCCACTCTGACAACTCACTGCTTATTCCGCATACATGAGGCCAAATCCTGTTTGCTGGTGCTTGGAGAACCTCTGAAGGCAGAGCAATAGATGAGGAAATTGGTCATTATTTTGTTCCCTGTGCTCAGACGAGCAAATCCAAAGCTCACAGGTCTCACCAAGGATGACCAGCGAGGCTCCAGCAAGCTTTGAACCAGGGTTGTTCAAAGCATCATCTGTGTGAGCAGATGCCACCAAACAAGAGCAGGAAATCTTAGAGATGAGGCATGCTAGAAAAAATATTATTAATTCTTCTTTTGTGCTAATTAATCTACTAATGTAGAGAACGAGAGCTGAGGTCATTGTTCTCACTGAGATAAATGCAGTAATGCCGTTTGGCAAACAGCAGGGAAAACAGAGGGGAAAACAAGAGATTGCATCTTCTTTTATGCAGTTTGTGGCTAATTTATTTTCAAATATATAAATGAATGCATAGGAATGGATGTCTAATTGCTAATATCTATTATTTATATACATTACCCCACTTAAAACAGGACCAAAAAGCCTCACACATGCAGATTTTTTGAAATGTGTTACATCCATTATCACAGTTCATGGTGTGTGCTCTGATGGGAATTTAAAAGCATCTTTACTGCACATCACAGAGTCGGTGCTGAAACATTACTTTATTATTAAAATCTTGTGCTTTTTGTGTGCTCTCTTTCCTGGATGAAGCCCTAAGAATCGTATCTATTCTCTCCAGATTACATAAGCACCATTATGGTTAACACATTCAGGGAAAAAAACCTGTTATTAAAAAAATGGATCTTTGGAGAGGGAGAAAAAAAATTGCCAAATCCTTAATTAAGACATAATTTTGAATTCTGTCTCTCACATCTATGTATAGGAAGGAAATTTCAAAAACATAAGAGATCTAAAAAGAATAGTCTTAATTACACCAAGGACTACTGGATAAAATGATTACATTTTCTACAGTGTAAATTTCATACAATTAAATGCAGTGGTGTCACCTTATTAAATGTTTCAATTTTATAATTATTTCACTTCATTTAGTTAGAAAAAAATATAAGCATGAATTTACTAAGTATCACCGAAATCTAGTCATTCTTATTCAACAGAACTGACTTAGAAGTTAGTTGTGCTTGTCTGAACCTAAATAGATCTTGACACATTTAAATAAGTATTAAAATTGATAACACTGGTGATGATATGCCACTTAGAAAGAAGTTCAATCACATGCTATTTATTCTTGCTACCTGCTTTAACTGCTTTTTTTTTTTAATAAAGAAGCTGGAATGATTTTTTTTTAATTTTGTTTTTCATCAAGAAAGCTTTCAAAAAAAAAAAAAAAAGGCATAATTTTGGAAAATTCCTGGCAGTGAACTTAATGTTACGTGAGATAGAAAATGCCACAACAGAACCAATGCAGTTGAATGAGTTCACAGTTAGTCATCCTAGGGCAAGAAATGTGGTTATAACCATATGCTTTCCTGAAAGAACCAATGAAAAGACATTCATATTGTTGAAGGCATTTTTCCTTTCCAAAAACAAGAAGGGAAAAAAAAAAAGGAAAGGTCTGGGTCTGTGCTCCAACTGGATTCACACAGTTGGAATCTCACACCTGCTGTGCCCGAGCAGCCTCCCCAGATGCTGGAGGCTGAGGGGTGGGGAGTTAATCAGTTGATTTCTGGAGGGCACAAACATAGCACAGAGTTTTAGTCATGGTGACCAAGTTTTCAGGAATATTCACTGGCTCCAGAAACACATCCTACATGATCTATTTTCCAAACTTTTGACTCCTTTGAAAAATTGACATTTGTGAACAAAAAGGTGAGAACCCCACTTAGTGGGTAGTTGGCAGGACCCTGAGCTGAGACTCGACCAGCACACTGCCCTCCCTGAGTGCTCTTCTCCAGACCTGCTCTCCCTCCCTGTCCTTGGTAGTCATTAAACATTTTTAGTGCAAACTCTTGTGAAAATGAAAATAAACCCCCACGTCACCTGTGCTGGTGTTGTGGTTTAATCCAAGGCAGCAACTCAGCCCCACTCAACCCCTCATTCACTGCCCCACTGCAGAGTGGGGGAGTCAGAAGGGGAAAAGGAAGAAAACTCATAGGTTGAGATAAATGCAGTTTAATAGGACAGAAAAAGGAAGAAAATAGTAATAATAATAATAGTGATAAAATAATTGGAATATACAAAACAATGGATACACATTGCAATTGCTCACCACTCACCAAGTGATGCCCAGTCAGTTCTCAAGCAGAAACCCTTGCATGTTTTCTCCCTAATTTATACTGATGCCATATGGTCTGGAATATCCCTCTGGCCATTTAGGGTCAGCTGTCCCGGCTGTGTCCCCTCCCAGCTCCTTGTGCCTCTCCAGCCTCCTTGCTGCCCGGGCATGAGAAGATAAAATTTGGTTTAAAGGGCTTGTTCTTCTGGACTTCACTGCTACAGAATATTTCCATTCAAATTATTTTCATGCAGCTGTTGTTTTTCCAGAGCAAATAAAATAGAAAATAAACTTTTCATTTGTCTCTATGGAAGTAGTTATAATCAACGTATTTTTAGCCCACCCCTCTCACTTCTGTATAGCCACACTGGCCTAAACCTGGGTAATCCCAGCTCACCCTTGTTCTTACATCTCCCTGCTTTTCCTTTCTCTTAGATGAATGTGCAACACTTATCCTGGCCTGCTTGTTCTGCCAATTTTGGGACTTTCTTATAATGCTGCCTGATACCTGTGAACATTGGCTGACAGATACCTGTTGTCCATCCAATAGATATTACCAGACCTCTGACGAAGACCACGGCAACAACGACTGCAACTGTGACTGTGACATTGATTGCAGCCTCTTTGAGTCCTGCCACGAGACTGGGGAGTGCCTGGAACTTGCTATGGAGATTTCAGAAGTCTGCTATCGCTAATAGGAAAATAATTGACAAAATTCCTCAAAACTGCCTGTCAGATTACAAAGGAGATTGTTTTTTTTAATATTAATCGTAACCAGAGGTTTTGCCAGTGAGGACTGTGTGCATCTTGCTGCTGCCTCTCTGGAGGTCTCTATATCTGTACCATTCTGGTGGCATGATATCACAAACTGCTGAAACCAATAAAGGACAAAAAAGGGTCTTCTCTGCCATAGATGACAACAGAATTCCTAAGTGCCAAGCATGCTCGCTGCTTTACCCACTGTCAATCCAAGGCTTTTATAAACCTTTAATTCCTTTAAACACAGATTTCCCCATTCATAAACACAGAACAAATTAGGACATTATTTTAGGACTGATATATATATTAGTTCACCTTCCTAATGGATTCATGCCTAAACATGTATTACACATTGTTGGTTATCATAAATAATTTATGATATAGCGTCATTTTATAATTAAAAATTTATTTATTCAATCTCTTAAAACATTCTTATATGCCTAGTATAGGTAGAAAAAAAATTAAATTAATTAGAAACCACGCTACTAGTAATTACAGCAAATGTCACTAAAAATCTCCAGCGAATTTTGTGGAGGAAGCACTTTCACTGGGTAGTGCAATTCTACTGTATTAATGTTCTGGCCCATGGTTACGTAATAACAGGTTATGCCTATTGTTCATTAGTTATAGGAAAGGTCTCCTTAAGTGTAATTAGCCTAAATGGGAATTGACTGAACACTTCCAGAGGAGAATTACCCCACGGATAGCCAGTAACTCCTTCGCTTGATTTTCATTTGTAAGACTTCTGCAAGAAACAGAATATTGCCACCTCTTCTAGTGCAAACAGGCATCTCCACCAGTGCACCAAAGATTACAAAATGACAATCCATCCTGGTTGTGCTTTCAAACTCCCTCTGTCGCTTTTCTGATGGCAGATCTGATTGATAAAAAGGAAATACACGTTGCACATTACACATATGACAACAAAAACATGTAAATTCAGCTGCCTGAGGGTGCAGAACACAGATATTAAGCACAAAGGAAAATACAGAGTTGCTTGCTCCCATTAGGTATTTAGAGACTAACAGCAAAGTCAGTGTTTGTATAAGCACTAAAATTTCTCCCAAAACCCCCACTGATCTCAGTGCAGAAGTGCCTGTGGAATCCCAGAAAAGGATCCTGGGCAAGATACTGGGATATTAAGCATTTCTAAAATTGTTGAAGCCATTTGTTTATTCATATTTAATGGAAAAAAACCCCATGAGATTTTCCTTTTCTTACCCCCCTTCTGTAAAACTCACATTTTCAGAAAATCAGGAGGTAAGAAGTAGAACCACCAGCAACCTTTGTCCAGATGTCTTACAAAGCCTGGTGACCAGAACAAAACAAACCTCAGCAATGCAGCGGAGCAGCCCAGAACACATTTCTGTGCTCCTTCCAGGACATGGGTGGGGAATAGAAGAGATTTGCTTATCTTACATTGTCACGTCATGAGCTGTAGTCACCTAAAGGAACAAAATCATTAGTCTTTCATCACCACACCAGTACCAGCCTGCTGGCTGGGTCTGGACCCAAACCCCAAAGTACAACCCACTGCCCTCCAGGAGGCACTGGTTTGGGTCACCCACCTCAGGATGGGCGATGCTGAGTTTTAATGCTTCAATTTGCATTCTCCCACAGACTTTTGTTCTTAAATCTTCCAAAGCTAAACTCTCACTGCTACATACCAGGCCACAGAGGCTTGGATCATTCTATCCTTTCTACCACAGGTCATCCTTGACACAGTGGCGTGTGACTATTTGTGAATAAAAACTCTGACCCAACGCATTCAGGAGTCAGAAAAGGGGAAAGCTTGTTCCACATACCACTTCCTAGAGAAGTACCAATACAGATGGACATTGGTAGTCTTTGCTCTTGATGCCACTCTCCAGAAGGGGAGATTTCGTGTGCAATGAGCTCAAGAGGGGAAGCCAGAGGGTGGTACACCCCAAAATGTTGTCAGTAAGGGAATCAGAGATGGGGAACTTGCCTTTCAAGCCAGGATGTCTTGTTCCAGTTCTGAGTCTGCAAGGAAAAACACATTGGCCACATTGGGATAACTCATGGCAACCAAAGTCTCATTCAGGTGTGGAACTGTACTGGGGACTTTTGGCAGAAATGTGGAATTTTTTCCAACTCTTTTCCTAGGAATCATTATTCAAAAGATTTTTTTTTTATGTTGTAATCCACAAGTTAAGGCCTACTGAGGTCATGTCTATTACAGGACACAGGTGAGGTTAAAGACAGAATTACAGTGGTCACAGCTACAACCATGATTAGACAGAATGTCCCAGCACTATGAATGGAGTCACACTGGGATGTTTGAGAGCTGCTGTTGTAGTGAATGGTGGTGCTTTAAATAATGCAGCAATATCTCCTTGCCTAAAGTGTACATTGCTCAGTTTCCTGCTTTAGGAAGTAGATATTTTGAGGCCTTTTTGAGCAATTAAACCTTGAAAAACATGTTATTTCATACAACACAGTAGAATCAGCAGCTTATGATAACTTTGTTTTCTGTCCTAAAGTTGTTAATTGCAACATTGTATTTTCATTACACGTAGGAACACTTAAACATATTGACACCAGAGAAAGTCAGTCAGACTTTTCCATTAACTATTCCAAAAACTGTGTTTCCTCTTTGAAAAGCCATCCTATTCCCACACTAAACTTACTTCCTGATGCAGAAAAATACCCATTTATCAGATCTGAACATGGGTAGACATTCCAGTGAAACCGAAACATTTGGAACAATTCGAGGCTGTCTCTGTATTTTTTATTTACTGGGAAGGAAGGTCTGGGTGCTTGAGTAGGAGGCGTTTGGGTGGATGGCTGTTGGGAACATGTTGGACTCAGCTGTGCTCCCAGGGAGATGTCAGCGTGTGAAACCAGCTCCTGAGAACAACAAATAGAAGTTCCCATTTTGCAAACGGGAACATCGCTCCGACACGACGCCTCTCCCCGGCACCAGAAATGCGCTGACAGATTGCTTGGGGGAAGAGAGAGACAGAGAGAATAACGGAGAGCTGCATTGCTACCTTCCACAGGAAAGGACCATGGGATGCTCTCTAAGGATCTCCTCTTGGAAATGACCCAGCAGTCTCATCCTTGAGACAAAAATGTCTTTTCACTTCCTTTCACTCTGTTCTCAGAACACTGTATGGATTAGGATGTAAACTTTAGGGGAATTGATGTTTGCTAAATTTTGGAAAAGCCTCTGGGGGCTTCCAATAGTTTAAAGATCAGTTATCTCAAAGGATATTGTCTGACTGACCATGAGCCCTTCCATGATGTTGTTCTGGTGCCTTACTCTCCATGTACAATATGAGTCCCATGTACATCCCCAAATATAGGAATGGAACATATTATATTACCTCATTCGACTTTCCTCTGCTTCCTAAAGCACTTTGATCATTCATATTCTCTCAAGCAAGCATCAACATCTTCCAAATGTCCAGACAATGCACAACTCTGCCTTAACGCCAATGCTGCTTAGGGATTCAGGCTAAGTGCTACAGCTGAGCTCTAGAAGACTTTGGTTCTCAGGAAGAAAGCAAAATACGGGAACAATTAAGATGTTTGCAATTGTATTTCTCCTATTACACTTGTACAGTATCAAAAAAAGTTCAATAGTGTCAGAACCAAGAATGTATGTATCTATTAAATTTTTCTTTTAATTATTTGAAATGGGTTGTTCCATTGCTTTCATCTTCATCTATTTGGGTTCTCTTAAATGCAAGGTAAGTTTCCTATTATCCAAGAAAATTAGTTTACCAAGCAGACTGGGATTTCCAGGCACTGCTCCACTATAATTCACTGTAACTGAGCATTAATCATGATTAATAATCTATCATTCCTGTGGTTTAGGAAAAAAAAAAAGGAGGACTTTATTGAGAAACTGCCCTTTCTCTTAGCATACTTCATATAATTGCACAATGGAACAATTCTATGGAATTCATTATTCTGCTGGTAATGATCTAGATTTCCTTAACATTGCACACGAATGGGAATCGTTGCCATCTGATGGATGTTCCATGGCCTATGCAAAATGAGTTGGTGGGTGCAAGCCAATTCATAATGGATGCGTGCCCGTATCACAAAAAACACCATTATAATTGGTACCCTTAGGAAAAATGCCAAGGTCTGAGCGTAAACAGAGCACGGTCTGTCCCAAGAGCTCGCGCTTCCGTGGTCAGAGTTGAAGCACAACAGAATGAGCAATGCTGAACTGCATCTGCTGCCTCTGTAAAGGGCTTCGCTCTCCTGAGGTAGCACTTGGCATCTTGGACCCTCTGTAAAATTAGAAGAAAACTCACTCTGACGGGCCACACTTTTGCCTCTTCCCCCCACAGTCACTAAAGTCATCGTGGGGGCTGTGCAAGTATAAAATGGAGAAGAGACAGTCATTGTTACAGTCTATAATATTTTCTCTTTCTAAATGTATCCAGAAAAATATATATTGTCACTAAATGAGAAGAGTCTGTTCACCAATCCTTGTTTGAAATCTGAAAAATCTTCCTGTAAGAAAATGCTGAAAGTCACTGACTTAGCATCTCCTAGTGTTTTCCAGTGGGAGACACCATTTGCCTGGTATTGAAGAGGGACCAGGGACTTCCAGCAGAGAAGTTCACTGGAGTACGTTGCTTATAAAATAAAGAGAGAAGAATGAAGATATCTCATGGACATTCTATTGATGGCCTACATGAACAGAGCAGTTTAAGCAGCAAAGTAATATTGGAAAAGTCTTCTTCCTTATTGGAGAATCCTGCAAATCAATCAGTCATTCACATGCTCACACCACAGTATATTGAAATGACCACAGTAGGAAAAAATCCCACCTTATCCAAATGCATGAAAAAGTCACCATCAATGTCATTAAAATGCAGACTCAATTTATACTGCCAGTTTTGCCATGCTTCCTACAAAGTAAAGAATAATGCCAGAGAGCAGTGAAGAAAATATTATTAGATCAACTGTATAAAAAGCATGAATGATTCCATTAGCGAGCACAGCTGAGAAAAGACAGGATTTAAATCAAATCTAAATATGATAAGATTATACAGCCAAAGTGACATGTCCATTTTAGAAAACATACAGAAGAAGCAAAACAAAAGCAGAATTTTGGTTTTATGCTATAAAACATGTTCCATCTCATACAGCATTTAAAAACCTGAAGGAAGCATCCTGTCAGCTCCTCAATGTTATACTGTATTTGTTCTAGGTGAGTCACAAATGTGCAGATAATTTAGAAGAACACCCTTTGTTAATCTCTGTTGCAGTATATTTGCACCATTTTTCCCTTCAGAAAGTCACTGTGCTGTATCACTCGATGCAGTCATCACACAAACCCTTCTAATGGAACAGCAAAACTGCCCACAGAACCACAATTCTACTTCCCAAAAACACTTGGGGTATTGTAACCTGGTGTTGGTCCGTGTGGAGGGTGAAGCAAAATGTACCAAATTTTGGTGTTAAATGGGACAGCCAACGGTTTAAAATAAAAGGATCAGGTTTTCTAATGTGTTCTCTTTTGGAACAGGAGAATTCAGCCTCCACTTCAAGAGGCTTTCCATCAAAAATACAGATGGAAAAATCTTCCTCCAAGAAGCAGTTTTGGATAATACTGTGTCAAACAAAGTCTCCTGTATATGTGTATGGAGGTAGAGAGAGAGAGAGAACGATAAAGGATTAAGAAGCAGAAAGACACAGGGTATCTTTGGATAATGTAATTGAGAGCAGTTGTTCCTCACTTGTGATCTCCGATTGCTCTGTGAAGTTTTCTCTTGTCGGGGTAATCCTTGTGATTTCTGCTGCACCAGAGGCAAATGAGCCATGGGATGAAAGCAGGATGAGCCTTTGCCCCAGGTCCCAAAGATTTCTGCTTCCTGCCCACTCCTGTTCTTGTTTACATCCGAGTGGTCTCTCTCATATAAGTTTTATTTGTAAGGGATTTCACCAAAGTTCAAAATCACGAGTGGAGAAGGACACACATCAGTATTCATCTTCTCAAAGATATAATCAAATATTAATCCATTTTAAACCCCTTGATTTTACTATGCATTTCAATTTTTCCTGTAATCTATAACCCGTACACACCATAAAGTCATCACTGAGAGGGAAGCTGGAAAAATCCAGCTACCTTTCCAAATGGAAATCAGAAGATGTATTTTTAGCTACATTAAGCCAACTGCATGCAGCTCCGCACACTTATGTAATTCCCACATAAAAATAATCCATAATATTCCAGAGGAACAAATCCAATTCTTAGTCATATAAATTTTCATATAAGTCCATCAAAACCTATTCCAAAAATGTCTTAGTCTTTTTGAGTGCTAGAGTTGGAACAAAAGAGCGAGTCCTTTAAAATGCCTTTGGAGCTTCCAGGGATGTTAAATCTAATTGCCCTTAGCATAGCACCGATCCACAAAGGTTTAAGTCATGGAAAATGTATTTTACCTTTATACAAGGTATACTATGCAAAGTTTATCGTGGCACAGTAAAGTCGTGTCTAACTTGCTTCGTGCAAATTTCAGACAGAAAGAAATTAACCTTTGATGCTTCACTTTGACTAACCAGGACAGAAAAATGTGTCTTCTCACTGCAGACACACAATATTTTATTAAATGATATGACACAGCATGGTATGATATGATAAAATGTCCATTTGTGCACTTAGGTCTATATGTGCAAATAGAAATCCATATTTAGACTCACAGATATTTATAGCAATGTCTCTGTTCCAAGAAACAAGAAAGGATGGAGAGTAGGCAAAGATCAATTGTGATAGAAACCTTCTTAAGACAAAGCCAGAACCAACACTATTTTTTAATACCCTTAAAGCTGTATAATTATCCCAGCTGAGGCTGAGGATAAATTTTCCAGTGAAAGAGTTGTTCATGACACAGGGATCACTTGCTAAAGCAGACCTTGCAGCACCATGGGCATCGGGAACTGCTCAGTTCCGTGGAGAGCTCCACGGGTCTTTGGCAGCCTTCAGAAAGAGGAATGACTCAAACCCTTGCCTGGAAGCCTGTAAAGTCCTGGAGATTCAGGTCAACCCTCTGTTCCATTCCATTAAAATATTAAATAATAACTAGAAGAGAACCCTTCCTTTTTTATTCCAGAAAGAGTTGTCTTTGACAATCTTCCTGCATGAGGTCTTTAATTTTCTAAATCTATCTGAACAAATATTTTTCCCCAAACTCCAGAATCTCTGGTGGAATAAAACGCTCTGGTTTTGCCCATAACGGCTCTGTCACAACCCCTGTTTATAGGTGTGGGAGAGACTATGTCTGAGCCAGAGAGCTCCTAATTTTACAGACAAAAGAGGGAACACTACAAGACTGCACAGTCTGCCACGGGAAAGCGGAACAAAGGGATGGATTTTTTTCCCCTCAGGGAACTTTATTTCTCAGCTAAAAACCTGATCTACAGTGAGGGGAGCCAAGGGACAAGCGGTGTTTATAACACAGCCAAGGATGCCGTTCCCTCGGTTCAGTCCCCCAGAGCACTCAACACTCCTAAGCTACATCTGCTCTATAAAGGCCCAAGAAAACTTAGGCAGCCTTAAAAAAAAAAAAAAAATTTGCAATGGCACGTCTTCTTAACCAGCATCATGGAAAAGTCATGCTGCTCTGCATATAGCCTTCAGGATTGTGTCTGTAACACTTGAAATCCTGCCCAAGTCTGGCTCCGCTCGCGCTAACAGGTACTCTGTGTGCTTCTGCATCTTTTCCTACAAGCAAATGTTGCAACTTTCCCATTGCGACAGCTGTAAGAGGCATTCACTTTACTCTGTTTTTCCTTAACACTCCCGATTCCTTTTATATCTAGTTGGGAATACACTCAAGCGCTAATGGCACTTGTTCAGCCATCCAGGGAAGGCGCAGCGTCGCCTTCCTAGCTATTTGTATTTCTTCATTTTGGCAATCTGAACTTTGCCAAGATCCAAATGCCTGATATTTAACTTAGATTCCTCCCTCTTAAGGTCAGAAGGCACCAGTAATATTATCTGGCAACACAAAACTGGCATCTACTTGGAGAAAGGAGGTTTTAAATCAGTCATTCCTCCCTCTTACTCGTGTAAGTGAGAGGATTCCAGGTGCCAGGTAATTAAGTCACCATTGACAGATGAGATAGGTGATAGACCTGCATCCCTATGCTATCACTGCTAGTTTGGTAACCTCAAGGGATGTGGCTCCTGCTGCACGATAGGGATCTACAGCTGCTGGTGTTTGCTAATCGCTCAGCAGAGGCTCCTTCTGCCACCACCTGATGGAAAAGTCCCAAGGGGATGAGCAGAAATGTAGCTTTTAAGGTTCCAAAGACATCATTTCTTGGAAACAGACCTGCTCTGGGGTTTCAGACCATAAACTTTCAGCTGTCAGCCCTATGGGGTGTTTCAAAGCGTAGGGAACAGCATCCATGCAGTACCGCACAATGGAAAATAGCCCAAACCACCTTGCAAGCTGCTTTAAAATCTTTGAATCCATGTGGAGAAAGTGGCTTGAGCGGTATAAGAGGAAATGGCATTAAAAGCCCTATGAAAGCCATTGGTAAGGCAAAGCCAGCAGAGCTGCAGGGGTGCGTGGCGACAGCCAAAAAATTCAGAAACTCCTTCAGCAACCAGGAGAGAGACAAACCACCACCCAGGCGGGTTTGACATCAGGGTTTTGAACAGGAGCCTTCAAAGTTTCATTATGAGGCTCCTTTCCGTGAGGCAGGGCACAGCAAATACTCCATTTAAGGCTTCTGCGGAGTAGAACCAGAAATATCCAGCCTTGCAAATATCCTCCCCAGCCAAGCGCGGAGCCGAGACATGCAAAATGAGCGCCCGTCAGCTCCGTGCCAGCGCAACAGAAGGCAGAAGTGCTTCAAGGAACTTGTGACAGGTTCTCTGGATGCACCAATTCGAGATGGGCCAATCCCTGCTTGAAATGTGCAAACTCTCACACTCCTTGGCATGACCGCGCAGCCAAAATGCACATTTTTTAAAGGATTCAAAGAAAACACGACCAAAGGGACAGGAACGCAGAAGAATTTGGCAATGGGGAGCAGATGCTTCCTAGGGAGGAGACAGGACTTAGTTTGAAAAAGGTTTGAGGGAAACTTTATATATAGAAGTTGAATGAAGTTGCTAAAATCTGTTTTATGGGAGAGTATCTAACTTGCAGGGAGGACTGTACCCTAAACAGTCACACCTAGGAGAGCAACTCTGTGGAGATTCACTCAGAAGCGTGAGGCAACTTAAATGGTACAAATATCAGAGTTCTGGTTTACCTACAGCAGCTGCTGCTGGCAGCCACTGCCACCATCCATCACAAGACAGGTTAGCCAGGTTTTGTCATCACTGCTCTTTAACAAGCCCTCTGGAACCCCAGGGGTGACGTATCAGGAATGGCTGCAGCCAGAGGGTGGGCTGGTGTGTGGGGCTGGAGTGGGAAAGAGAGAGAGGGGATCAAAACGCATTTAAGGCACAAACAAAAAGTGCAGAGACTCAAGATGAACTCCAAAGTTGCTGGCAAGGAAGAGAAGAAACACGACCAGCAGTCATGAGGAGGGAGGTGGTACAGTCCAGGCTTGTTCCTGGCTAGTGGGATACAGATTTTGGTTGAAATTTGCCTGAGAACTCTAATGGTGCCAAGCACAAAATGGAAAGAAAAGGAAGGACAGGCTGGCTTGGGAGGGATGGAGTTTCCTACGTGAGAAAAATAGGTTTGAGGGAAAATGTCCCAGGATAGAATAGAAAGTCCTACAAGAGAAAGAAGAGAAAGAGCATCACTATTCTCCTTTACTGCACTAAAAAAGGGTTTGCATCCATAGGCAAGTAGTAAATATTTTATTCCAAATGGACCTCAGTTACATCCTGAGCTGAGCCTTTGCATCCTTCTGTTAAAAAAATGACATTTGAGGTTCTCTGGGGCTCAGCCCTTTTCATACTGGCGTTAATTTTATTTTTCAGGCTGAACAAGATCACTCCTCGTTCGTATTTTAGGGCCTCCTCATAAAATTAGCCTGGGAAAGCAAGACAATTGGACTGAAAAATTTTGGACTTGCCTTGGCTCTGGGACATTGTAAAAAAACTTACGTTTCCTTGGAAATACTCCCCATTTGACCAAATTAAACCTTCTCTATTTCCACTAAGTGTCACAAGACCATACCTCCTTCCAGAGGGACCAGAAAATTTCCTTCCTATAAAGCTGGTTTTAAAGACCAGCTGCACTCTTGAGGCTCCAGCACAGCCTGCAGCCTCCAGCACACCCCACGCCAGAAACCAGCCTCTCTACAGACTCACAAAGGCTGTAAAATATCTTGTGCAGCATGGAGAAAAAAACCTAAAAAATGCTAAGGAGCTTTGCCAAACACTTTCTGCTTCCTCACACTTATGCAAAATGGTTTGCAGTCTTCTGGGGGGAACATCAGACCCTCACGGGTCAGCCCAGATCTGCCCTTTGCAGAGAACAGCTGATTTTGACTCAGCTGTGCCTCACCCTCGGCTTCTGCAAACTGGCATCCTCGGGCTGGAGTGAGGGTTCCTGCTGGTGACTGCCAGGGAGGACGTGCTCCTCCACATCAGTAGGTGATGCAGGGGACAGACAAACATCCTGAAGGCACGGGATGGATGGTCCCAGCCACCCCACAACCAAAGGGTTATCCCTTCCCAGGTCCTGCCCTCATCCCTCGCATCACCTCCTGCACCTCGTGCAGGCATCAGTGCAGGATCTGCCCTGATGAAGAGATCCAGAACCATCACTTCTGACTTGGGTCTGACTTTTGTCAAAACCTATCATTACAGCTCTGTTTCCCCACTGTTTTGAACCTTCGTACCTACAACATTGAAGCCTCGGATTTGTCAAAACACGCAAAGGTGCTGCCAGAGGCTGAGCAACTCATTTTAGTCCCTTTACAAAGCCATTTTAAGGAAAGAAACAACATGTCAGGGCAATGCCAACAACTGACTGTACCAACAAGGAGAGATTTGACGTACCTTTCTCTGCTGCAGTGATTGTTATAATAAAAGACAGCAGTGCATTAGTGAAAGATTTATGCTCCTATTTCAACAATGGAAAACATGAGCTTTGCTGTATTCTCATTCACACCGAGACAAGCAGCGAGGGCATGTCATGTAACACTATTTCCAGGAAAGATGTTACAATTGAAGAAATGCTGATTTGCTGGTACAGTAAGACAATTCCTGGAAGCAGGACAGGCTCTGGTGTTATTATCATTGCAGAGGGAGAATTTGACTGTACAGCCTCTTCTCCTGAACTGTTTAGGAGGGGCGGCTCTCCTGCTCCTGGATGGTAGGGAGAAAAGGTGAGCCAGGAAGGCTGGGAGAGCTGCCGTGGCCCGCTCTGCGCAGCACCAGCCTCCCTGGCACCGTCAGAGCCCTCCATGCCAGCAGGCACAAGTGCCAGCTAATTGAATTTGCTAATGATACATTCTCTCGAAACCCTTCACACTGATCCCACCATTTTGCACTTGCAATTAAATTACAAGCACAAAAAAAAAAAAAAAAAAAAAAAAAAGAAAAAAAATGCCATGTGGTGTCATTTGACATTTAGATGTCAAAGTAACTGATTGACAGGGAAAAAAATCAACAGCAAAAGGCCCGTTTCTGCCAAAGCCAGCGGGGAGGTTGCCAGCGGCGTTGGGAAGAGCAGGATTGGGGCCCTTGCAGGCCAAAGAGATGAGGCAAAGCACGGGGTGAGCAGACAAACCCTGTGCCAGGCTATCCTGGCCCTGGGAGATGCAGGAGGAAGGAATCAGCCACCTCCTGGAGCATCCTTCCCCATCCCTGGCCCTCCAGCACAGGGGTTTGGGACCCTACGGGGAAGCAGACCCCAAAACCTTCATGGGAGGGTTGCTCTGGGCAGAGCCTGGGAAATTGAGGTTCTCCCACCTTGTCAGAGGTTTTGATCTCACAGTGTTTTTTTTCTGTCCCTGTTCAGGATGAAGAAAGGAGAGATTGTTAAAAAAAAATACTTCTGGGCTGACCACAGGGAAAAGAAAGCAGAGTTAAACAAATCACTAATTTTGGTAATTTTGAAACCTTTTCTTCAATTTTTTTACCTTACAAATTTGTTCTGGTTTTAGCCTAAAGAGGAGAGTAATGACTAGTTCAAAGAAAACAAAAAATTTAACAGTCAAAACGTGGACAGGTTCTATATTTTAAAAAAACCCATTTTTTCACCACAAGCCTTTTCAAACTGAAGAAATTCATCAAAATAGGCCCTATCCTGCAAAAAGCCTCAGCAATGTTTAATACAACATTTTTCCGATGGGATTAAAGGTTTAGACACCCAGATTCCTGGTGAAGGAGGGAGACCTGCCTTAGGGTCAGTGAGATGGGAAGGGAACTGCATCCATGCCCCAACAGCCTCCATCAGCATCTGGATGTGGTCCAGAAGTGCAAAAGAGCATTTGGATTGGGAAAGGGAAAAGAGGGAGAAGAAAAAAGGGAGTTGCAGGTGCACGTTTCCTCATTCACAGCTCTCATATGGATGTTGGGTAAGTAAATGAGATTTTGGGTCACCGCTGAAGGCAGCCCCAGCTCCACCCACACAGTGCTCTGCCTCTGGAGGGGTGCAAGTTCCTATAAGAGAAGAAGAAAATACAAAATTTATAAGACAAAAATAGAAGCTCTCTCCCCCCTCAGGCTCACTTACACACTGTCCATAGCAAACACAACACATCAGTGAGCCTCCTTGCCTGTCCCCTTCCTGCCTGCAGCAGTGAAGTCCCACAGATCCCTCAGGATGTGGTTTTGGTGGGCTCCAACTTGCCCCACCCAGACCAGCACTGGGCAGGCAGAGGGTGCTGACATTTGTGTGTTTTAATGGAATGGCCAAGGTATGTACGTGGAGTTAAAAATAAAGCTTTGGGGCTTTTTTCCTGCTTTAGATGCAGGTGGGGCTATAAAACCCTGTTAGCATGAGTCAGAGAGCCAGACTTGGCAAAGCTTGGCTTGCCACTTTAAAAACAGAGCACTAATTAAATCAAGTAACAACAAGGGAAAAAAAATCTCTTTTTTCCAATAACTAATCCAGCCTGAAATGAATTAAAAATATTTTACCTGGACACTATTCATGTACAGAATAAAGCAAAAAAACATGACTGAAAAAAAAATTGCTTGGCAAAAACCTAATGCAAATTGATCTAGCATGAAAGTGCAGACTCTTTTTTTAAGCAGTTTAGATAGATTTAATCATGAAGCTGAAAGCCTCCTCCTTCTCTACGGAGAGGCCAGAGGAATAGCCCTTGACTCGGTGTTCCTTGTAGGGGAGAGAGGGTGGGACTGTCAGAGTCATTCCAAGTATCCCAGTACAATCTGACACTAACAGGCAAAAATGAATCCTTTATCTTCCAGTGTATAGATTACACCCCAGTACTGCCGTGAGTGGGTTCATTAAGGTGAGGTTATGGCAGAAGTTTAGAATTTGAGCTGCTCCTGTATCCCCTGTGTAGAGGTCAGCCTTCACTGGGCAATGATCTTCTGCCTCAGAATTGTCCCTGATACAGAGATGCTGAACTAATCCTTGCAGTACATCGCGCAGGCACAACCAAACTGGAAGATTTTAATAGTCATTACAGTGATTTCTTTCCCCAAGTGTTCCAGATTAACCCAAACTTCAGGAAAATTAGATCCATTTTGAACCCGCATCAGTGCAGGAAAACATTCATTCTTCCAGTTCTTCACAGTTCCTTGGCACTATCCTTACAGATTTTTTTCCAGGGTTGTTTTTCTCTTTCCCCTAATAATATGCTGTTTATAAAAAAAAAAAAAAAAAAAAAACACCTTAAGAAATGTCAGTATCAGTGAGACACAGAAAATTAGTGTGAAAAACACTCAGTAAAAATGCTGGGATGTGACAGGAAGTAATCTATTTTTAAAACCAGCTAATTCCTCCTGAGCACACCGCACTTACAGAATTCGTTAGCAACAGCCAGGCTTCACACAGGAGTCATGGGACAAAGCTGTACAGTTGTGCAGGACATCTGATCAGCTCATCACAGGATACACATGCCTATAAAATTACTTGGGGCAAAACCCTGTGCAAATCCAGCTCAGTGTACATGACAGCCGTGCCATTAACTCCAATAGAAACCTGCTCGCCCGAATAAAACAGGAAAGACCTGCCAGGGAATTTCTCTCAGTGCAGTGAGCAGTAATAGGTACAAAGCACACAGCCTGCAGTTATTCACTTTAGAAATTTATTTTTATTGGGAGCTATTTACAGAGGTAGCTGCAGCTGCACATTTGTGGATGCTTGGGCCAGCCTGGACTGTGGGGTGCGATCCCGAGGGCCACCGAGGCACACTGACTCCTCTCCCTGGGGTTTGCTGCTGCAGGCTGTGCTCTTGTGCTCTGTGTGGGCTTATACCTGCACCCAAACCTGCCGGTAACCTCAGGGACAAATCTGGCTGCCAAGGAAAGTGATGTTGGGTCCACTCAACTGGGTGGGTGGAGGGCACATCATGGGCTGCATCACCCATCAAGCCTAAGCATCAATCCCATTAATGGCCATTAAAATTCCCAGCTGGTTGGAAGGAAAAGAGACATTGGTTGGCATGCAGGGAGTTCTTGAGAGGGAGGAGGCACCACTCCCATATTTCTCCAGGTCAAACCTGGTTTGGGTACAGGTCACCAAAGCATGGGGGCCCACAACCACAGAAGCTCAGTGGGCCCCGTGCCAAGCCCCCTCACAATTTGTCCCCTCACTGTCCCAAGCGCCTCACGTGAACCTGGCTCCCCAATATTTCTGCAAGGAAAACTCAAGAAACATATCTGAAATTACAGAGGAAAAGTAGCATCACCTGAGACTTTCCAAGTCCCTTCCTCGAGTCTTTTCACTGAAGGCTTCTTTAGGTTTTTTTCCAAGCGCTCATTTAAATTACATTTAATAAGATAGGCACGTCACATTTTGTTTATAGAAGTTTACTCTTCAAGTCAGTAGGGAAAATAAAAATATATCGACTGTGGGTTTTAAACAATAAGAACACAGATTTTTTTTATTAGCACTTCATTTTAGTGCAGACAGAAACATTGCTGACTATCACTGTTGTTTACTGTTAAAGGCACAGCTCCTGCCGCCTTTCCACACGTGGAATATTCCCATGGCAATCAATGGAAGTTTAGCATAAAGAGCAAAATATACTCCATCATGTTGTCTCTCTATATAGTAAATGCTAATTTCTTGCCAACTACAAACTTGAAAATTTCTTGCAGTACATTGCAACACAAACCTATTCTCAGTGTGTAATTTAGATTTTCAGGATGTGTACATTCCCCGAGGAGAGTCATTTGTGTGTATGTGTGTGTGTGAGCACATGTATAGAAGAAATGAAATGTTAATGATTTCTCCATCTCTGTTTCTTTGCTTTTTAGCTTTTCCTATGATTTTTCTTCTGCCCTTCAAAGTGCTAATTGTGCCTGTAAAAGTCCAGGAAATTTGTGTCATAAATTGTTTCTGCTTATTATAGCCAATGAAACACATACTGAGACAAATATATGGGGCTGAATCACAAGTTATTTCACCGAAGTCAGGGGGGTTACTCTGCATTTTGATTTCGATTTGGCAAAGCATGTGGTCTAAAGTTGGTCTTGGAGACAGGAATAAAATTAAGCACATGCATACATTCTTGTCTGGGGCTTTTTTTAAAAATTGATTCCATACAGGGAGCAGAATTTAGCTAAATATATTGAAGATAGCTTCCTTCTGATTTTCATCACTATAGATAATAGCTTGTATTAGGAAAAGTGTGCCATAAATATCACACATTTGCCAGAGAGTAGGCAAATAGGAAATAGTGATGCTGCTTTTGAATCAGCAGTAGTGCTGATTTTGATGACAAGGTTACTGCCGTCTGGCCACTGATTTTTCTGGTATGTTGGAAAATAATTTTCTGTTCTGTGTTAACTAATTAATTTTTTTATTCAGGAACAACAAAAAATTCTTTGGATGCTCAGGAGTTCAGAAGTATTACTGTTTCTTTGCCTGTTCCCCAGTTTTCAAGGTGTGGCACTCTCTCTGGTGGGTCTATTCAGCTCTTAAAACTAAGTTGTTCTCTTTTTTTCATGTGGTACAGAACTGTGTGCATGTGTGTTTTTAAACAAGGGCACCTGCATAAAAAATGTTTATCCTCATTAGATCCATTTTCTCAATTAAATTCGAGTTTCTATGTCCAAAAGGCATAAATCTGGGTATCGATTTAGCCATAAAATAATGAAACTCCCAGCAGTCTTCTAAACCCATTTTACTTGGATGAGCGTATAAGCTTTTAAAATATCGAGTTATTCCAGTATTTAATACACATAACTGCTTCCAGAGGTCTGAAGGCAATAAGGCATATCTTCCCCACTCCATTTGAAGCGCTGCAGTGAGAGCCAGCCAGTCCCTCACTACTGGTTTTAAGGCTTTTGACAATTTTACTCAGTGTGAGTTTGATACTTTCTCAACAGAGGCTATATCCCCCGAAGCCAAAATCAATAACCTATCAAATCAAATCTCTATAAAATACCAATGGGCTCTTGGTGGTTTGGTCCCATAAATACAATTCAGCTTAACTCTACACTTTCGAAACAGGCTGATTCTACTTTTTCTGGCCTCTTCCAAAAAGTTAACTGTATCGGCAACAGGCACTTCCAAAATTTTTTTCTAGGCAGCAAATAATGATGTGTTTCTTAAAGTAAATAATTAAAACAAATTCCACTCACTTGTACTCAGGGATAACTCTATGTCTGGTTTCCTTTTTTCCCAAATGGGACAGAACTTTGTTCCTCCAGTGCCTCCTTTAGCTGGTTCAAAGGACATCCACAGCTGAGCAAGTGTAACCTCTGTGGGGATAGCAGGAGCATGGTAAAGCATTTAAGTTCCTTGTAGTCCTGTTTCAGGTTAAACTGGATTTTACAGTGCACAGATAAATGTTGCTAAACATGTTTTAAAGGTACATTGGCCTCTTACTCAGCCCTATCTATGCTCAGGGCAGTTTGAAAACATAGAAAGAACAGTAAATTGAAGCAAATTTTTTCAAGTGCCACTTTGTTTTATTTGAATCTTTTCCACTCCACACGCACATGTTGAAGTTGCTGCTTGATAAAGCAAAATCTCACAGAGATGAGCATTTTATGAGCAAAGAATCCTTCTCTTCTACTGCCAAGTGTAGCAGTGCAAGGAGTAACTTACCTTGCTAAATGAAAGCAAATTCCCATGCGGTGTTTTTCCCCAGCTGACGGAGTTTAGCAAACAAACCTGCCCTGCATAATATAAAAAATATTCTTCTAATAACTGGCAGCAACATTTCAAATTCAGTGGGGTTGGAAGGTGTTCACTCTGTTGGTGGAAGTTGTGGTTCCTTTGCTTTCCTCACCTTCAGCACCACAAGCTCGGTTCACTGCCACCATCCTGTTATTCCAGGATTTGCACTGATACACAACTGGGGCAAAGCACCTGTTCTGGAGGTTTTCAAGTTATTTCAAAAGAAATCAACTCTCAAGTTCCACTGAAACTGCACACACCAAGGACTAAAGTAACATAGTGATGAATTAACCTCCAAATACAAGTGTTTTGGTTATTAATGAACATGAAATACACTTATTCCTAGAAGTTCCTTGTATACCACCTTGAGTCCTGCTCAGCAGCAAGATTGGCTTCTAAATATAGTATTGAGGTCAGCATGTAAAAACTGTAGAGTGTGGCCACATTTCAAATGTGGTTGTAGATCATAAATCAAAATTAATGCCAACAACTTTCATTCAAATTAGTGTCTTTTGGCTCTGCCTCTCCTTTCTTCTCTCTTATTAATGCTTTTCACATAAATATAGCAAGGTAGTTGCTTTTTTTTTTCCTCTGAGTGGCATTTACATAGTTCCCTTACAGCAAACATCACAGGAACTTATTTCTGTGTTACTCTCTGGTGTCCTCCAAAAAAACCAGTTCCCTAATGCAGCACTATTCCAAATGGGTTCTTATATTCTTGACTCTGTTCTGCAGAATCAATAAACATGTTTTCTTTTGTGTTAATAATAAAAAAGTTAGAGTGGATGTTCAGATTGACTGATATTATCTGGAATATTTCCTTCCACTATTAATTCCATCTCTGCAGCTAGCAAGGACGATGGCCAGATTTGGAGGGCTGAACAGCTGCCGAGCAGGACCACAACCTTTGTTTCATGCCATCTCTTGTTTTGACCCCTGCTTTCTGGTCACCGGAGAGATGATTGACTAAGTGCACAGCAAAGTCCATTTTTAGTGCTGTGGGCTGGAGCACGGCGTGACAAACTGTGATGTCTGAGTTTTGTGTTACACCATCTGGCCTGCCACTTCCAGAGCCTCACATCAGAGTCCTGATGATGTATGTTTAAGCCTGGCACCATCATTTATCTCATATCTTGTGTTTAAACAGATGCAAGCTGAATATAACAGGAAAGGAGACCTTGGTGCAGGAGTCGCTGAAGAAAGCAATGCTGTTGAGCTGTCTACAGACTTCAAGATTAAGTGTAAAATCTGACAGGGAGGATATGTATTAAAAAATATGTGTTGACAGAATGATTTAGCTAATATTTTAAAGGCAAAATATCAACTGAATTTCCATATCACTTATAATGTTAGTGAACAAGGTACTACGAAGCAGGCTATCCCCTTCTGTCACCAGCATCTTATTCGCAACTTTATTTTACAGATCAAGAATGTTTTAATAAAAGGAAGTTCTGGGGCTTGATTTTCAGCTGTTGTACATCAACCCAGCTACACTGATAGCACCAGAGTAGCCACATTAATGAAGTGACACAATTTACATCAGCTGAGAATCTGTTTCCTAATTCTAATACAAGTTTTTATACACAGGGATAACGTGCTGCATTGCCAGGAATAAAAGACCTCGATGATCAAAATGAGCCCTTAAAATGCTGTGGGTGGGAACGCGTGGTCTGACCCAGATGTGTTCATGAGCCCAGGAAGAGGAGAGGAAAAGAGAGAGGTCTGCCCTGTGCCACAGGGCTGTGTGGTGGTGCTGGGTGTAGGGTTCCTGCTGTCCCAGTTTTGCTCAGCTCTTTTTTTAACTTCATCCCACATTGAAACTATAGAATCACAGAACGGTTTGGGTTG
Organism: Falcunculus frontatus; assembly: GCA_013398115.1. Classification (NCBI taxonomy): domain Eukaryota; kingdom Metazoa; phylum Chordata; class Aves; order Passeriformes; genus Falcunculus; species Falcunculus frontatus. The sequence goes on from VZRV01002991.1 coordinate 668,260, forward strand.
GAAGAGACCCTAAAGACCATCTTGTTCCACTCCCCTGCCATGGGCAGGGACAGCTTCCACTATCCCATGTTACTCTAAGCCCCGTCCAGCCTGGCCTAGAACACTTCCAGGGATCCAGGGGCAGCCACAGCTTCTCTGGGCAACGTGTGCCAGTGCCCCACCACAAAACACTTATCCTCCTGGATCTAGCTTACATGAATCAGCAAATCCAATGAAAGAAAGACATTTCACACCAGCCTTGGATTCGTCCTCTGAAGCCTACACAAAGTTCAACAAACTGTAAAAATTCAACTAATGGCAATACTTAAATTAGCAATCCAGGTGTGCACTCCTAATCCACAGAACTAGGAAGGCATAACCAGATGAGTATTCTGCCCTTTTTAAGAAATGAAATATTAATTGAGGGGTAAAAGTCTAATTTCACTGACAGCAAAAGAAGTGCTGAGCAACTGGATTGTATCTTGGACAGCTCTGACCCAACATCCAGAAGAGAAAGTATCCCAGGGCAAACAAGCTAATTGATGCAGGAAAATGGGAACTCTGGAAGAGAAACTGGAAGTTGGAAGGGGAAGAAAATGTGATGAACTGAACAAAAGAAGTAGGTAACTGAGACGTGAACAGTTTGGGATGACTGAACTGCACAAAACCTGAATATCCCTCTTATTCCCCCAACACTGCTGTAAGCAGCAACAGCACTTCCATGGTGTCCATGGCCCATCCCGGTGCTGAAACCGGACAAGGAGCAGCCCTGGTGCCAGAGGAAGGAGGCAGCAGCCCCTGAGTGACATATACCCTGCAGCAGCTCCTGAGCAGACAATTTTCAGCCCTTATTAAAACGTTAGCACTTTATTTTGTGAATGGAGCAGTACTTTCATTGCATGCACAATTAGCCTTTTCGTATTAGCAACTTCCTAGCAACTCTGTTTCTTAAAATAGGGACTCACAGTGCAAGCTTTTATCTTATATAATCCCTTAGAAAAAGATAGCTCAGACACCTTTTGGGGGTTTTATACATCAAACCTTCAGCTTGAGACCTGTCTTTATCAAAGGAACTAGCAGCTCTATCTAGGGTTTATGTTCTTTAGAGGAATTCCAAATTGCCTGTTTTTTATAGACTAACAACCTCCTACAGTATTTAAATTTTTGTAATTTTCTACTCCTAATGTGATCTTCACATTTAAATGCACACAGATTATTTTACATTTATCTATTTAATATCATAGTTATGCCTTTCTTTAAATGCCTGTTATTCAACAACTTATTAATAGCGAGCTGTTTTTTTTGAACAGAAGCCATTTAAATTTAGTTAGTTTATGGTGATTTCTTGTATCTTTTCAGCCAGGAGAAAAGCCTTAATAGCCTAGAAGACTATATTTATAAAACGTATTTGTCTATTTAACCCCACATATATCACAATTATGAGAGGACTAAAGTATTTTGCCTGACTTTTCTCTATACAGATATTTCATGGCAGTGCATTAATAAATGGGTCTCCTCTGAAACAGACTTGCTGGCTATCACCAATCCATACAAAGAGTTTTGGCATTAAAAAAGTCCTTCACAGAGTGTTTAAGCTGTCCTCAAAGACAAAGGTCACAGCTAGAGACAAAAATCACAGCAAAGCTGTGCTTACCTTGGCCGTCATATTATGGGGTCCAAGTGAAACAGTCCCTCAGCCATCAGCTGCCAGATGTGACCCCACCCATGGTGACACAGAACACCTGAGGCCTGGGCTGCACACGGGGGTGAGCGGGCTGGATGTGGCTTAAAGAAACATCACCTTGCCTGTGAAGGGTATCTACTATCTCCTGGGCAGGAAAAGATAAGGGAAGAGAAGCAGTGTGGGGTCATTTTGCACCACGCTCAGCCCTGCAGCCTTCTGACTCGTGTGGACTTCATTTTGATGTACAGGTGGGCCGTGGTCTGGAGCAAAGCCTTGGCATGGGTTGTACGTGATGAGCAGAAAAACTCACAGGGTTTCAGGGGTGCCCTTGGCCACTGTTCTGCATGAGTGAAATGTGTGTTTTCCTGGCTCTGTAACACATGGACAGGAAGAGAGGAGGATCGAGGGAGAAATGGGATCAGCTGAAGTGGTGTTTGTAATGACCTGCACAGGACCACCAATGGTAGCTCCAGCTGACAGTGTCACTGACTTCACCCACATTGTTGACTCCGGAGTATCTCCCAGGCAGGAGGCAGGTGACCCCCTCACTTCTGATGAGTGTCTGAACATCATTCCTCTGGAACAGGCTGAACAGGAGGAAATGAAGGGTTTCACAAGGATGGGGACAGCCCTGCTCCCTGCTTTCCCCCCAGATGATCGTGAGAAAGGTTTGGCTGTAGAGGTGGCTCTGAGTGCAGGCAGGGCCTTGGACAAGGAGCATCTCACCCACCTCTTTGGGTTGTCCTCCTCCCTGCAGGACCTGATCTGCTTGCAGGTCATGCAGCTCCTGGCTCCTCCCCTGCTGTGGGTACCTAACCGAGAAGCTTCAAGGAGTCCTTTTTCTCCTTTTTATTTATCCACTGAGCATACTTCGCAAGGGCTAATTTATATTTGAGCAGCAGTGTGTATGAAGGTCCACACAAGGCAGCTCAGCCACCAGAAAAGTTAATATGTGCTTTGCATTTGCTGCCTCTAATTACAGAAAGAAAGGAGTGGAGGTACGGCCATGGCTCTGCACGAGCCACTTTGCCTATTCGAGAGCTAATTAAATATGTCTCCTGTATATAAAATATATCATCTCCAGATAACGGCATACTGTTAAATTCTTCATCTTATTAAAAGCTTGCATTAATGCTTTTCCAACATAAATTTTAACTGTGGACAGGTACTATTTGAGGAGCCTGACAATAGGACTGACCTAGATTAGGCTGACAGTGCCAAAAGATATATCACCTCTAGCTGTCTGGGGGAGAAGAAGGATGAGGAATACATTCCCCATTATTGCCTAATGCTGATGTGCCAGCATTATCTCCAGAAACCCGGTGCTGCTTCTCCTCCTGCTCCCTTGGTGTGGTAGGTGGCTATAGCATGCTGAGGAATGATATTCTCTGCTTGCTGTCTCTTATTTCCCATCTTATAACTCAGCTACGGGGAGATTTAATGGGGCATTGGGTAATGATTTTAAAGCCATTGATAAGTCCCCCTATAGTTTACAGAATTACAGGAGGACTCAGATAATTCCAGGTGGTTGGGTTTGTGCAGTGAGTTCTTGCAGGCATTTGGGTCAGGGCTGTCTGCAGAGGGGCAGAAAGAAGCCTGACTGTACCAACTCTCAAGCCTTCACAAGTTAAATTCTTCTCTAAGGTTGCTTGGACTCTTGCTTGCAAAGGGCAGTGATGGCAGGTTTAGAGACCTCAGGGTGTTTCACCACACAGGGAACAGTTTTTTTCTTTTAGCATATGTGCACAGAGCTGAGCAGAGATCTTTTCAAGGCATCCTTGTAAAAAAAAAGGAGACAGCAAGTGGGCTTATAAAAAACCCTTTACTGTCACACAACTTCTAATGCAGAAAACAAGACTGCTGAAGAGCAGCAATATTTCTCACATGCATTACTGAATATTCAAGAGATATGAAAATAGCTTTAAGAGTCTAAGAAAATAGAAATTCCAAATATTAATAGGAACTCTGCCATTGATTTTAGCACAGAGCTTGCACTGACACTGTGAGATTGCTCTGTGTTAGACACTTGATTGACACAGTGATGGCTCATTCAAAGTGTATGCAAAGTCAGTGCAACTGTATTAGGCTTTTCTCTTGACTTTGGATTTTTTAACTTTTACCACTGACATCCCAAGGGCCATTGTATTGACAGAATAATACTTCTTTTGCAAAGCTGCTGTATGAGACACTTTCCATTTTGGGAAGGGGGAAGGGAAGACTTTTCACTGCTGTCCTCCTGTATGAAGAGCTCGAGACACAGTGAATGAGGTGCAGCTGCAGAATCTTCAGCCTATAAAATTCTTTTTTGGACTAATTGGTGGGTTGCACATGTAAAAATTCAGTGAAACCCAGTGTGAGCTCCCTCTACAAACCAGCACCTCTGAACATGCGAGTTTATACATATTCTGCTGTGTGGACAATAAGGACAAAGGTCAGTTTTGGAGCCATACCTCTTTAAGAGCTGACTGTGCTGTTTCCCAGAGCTGGCTCAAACCTCCTCAGCAGGAGAGAGGAAAACCAGTGTTGTCACATTCCAAAAGAGGACGAAACTGCTTCCCAGGACAAGAATGCCATTTGACATGTTCCTTCCCCATGTACCCAGCCACTCATCTGCTGAAAGGGATCCATCCTTTCCCCAGGCAGTGAGCACATCGTCCCTTAGTCATTGACCAAGACACCAGTGCAGGCAAAAGTGGCCTACTCAGGGGGGAAAAAATCCCATTGCCATCTGCTTGTGCTATACAAGTGAGTGAAATATAAAAGAAAGGAAGAAAAACTGATGGAGGAAAGGCCTCTCTGAGGGAAAAGTTATTCCTCGAGAGCAAGGACAATAAAGTAAAATTTATTGTATCTAGGGATTCTGGCTGATAAAAAGAAAATTCAGTGCAAAGCAAAACTGAGGATTGGAAATACAAGAAGTGGAGGGTCTCGGGATCACTTCCTTAGCAGTAGTAAATGGCTATAAATGCACTGGCTTTAATACCAAACAAGAATATTTCAGGGGTCTATCAAAAATGTCCTACAGAAACAGATGTTTCCACCTACTCAGAGATACGGGCAAGAGTCTCAGTTACCCTAAATCCCTCTCATGCTCTTCTAAATATATACCCATCATATGCCCCTTAGAGTGTGAGAATGATGCAAGACAGACATCACATGTATGAAAATTTTATCCTGGATTTTTACAGGGAAAAGCATAATTTACCATTAAACTTTTTCCTAACAGTTCCAGTGGCTGTGGAAATTCACCTTCTCATTTTAAAGGTGCATACAAAAATCTGCCTAACTCAAGGTAGAAAAATGAAAAGTAACAATGAAGCATTATAATCTGCTTGATCAGCTGGAGCACAGAAATAAAAAATGCTATCTCTTAAAATAGTTGGAATTATCTTGATTTTTACATAGAAATAAGTGACAACAACCTCCAGATAGCACCACTTCCCACCCGCATATTTAACTTAAAAGTCAAGGTTGAGTGAAAAAATATTGCTGCCTTTAAAGATAAATATATTACTTATATTAGCTATATCAGGAATATGTACTAGAGTATAAATATTTAAATTCAGATTTGGAAACCATATATTTTGAAGAAACCTAGGCCAATAAATATTGGATTACATATTCATATTTACAATTTTCTTTAAAAAAAACCAAAACTTATCATTTCTGTTCAGTCAAATGGTGTGACAATAATTTATCTGTGTTGTACAAATTCTTTATTTGCACTCTGTTCTCCAAGCTAACATTTCCTAATGTCTTTTAACTACCAGAAGAAGTGAAAACATTGCCCAAGAATATTTCCATTCAAATTTCTTAGATTAAATCATATGCTTTTAAAGCTCACTCTGTGATCAAGACTGTTTCTGCAGCACTCCAACCCAGCTAGTTGAGAGACATGAAAAGCAATAGAGTTGTTTCAGTAGAGCAGTGCTAGTTTGGAATAGATGAAACAGGAAGGTTTCGCAGTCGGCAGATTACAAAGCCAACTGCCGACAGAAAGATCCTCTTGAAAGGAAGATCTTTGCAAATTTTTAAAAATAAAGAGGTGGAAGCGAGAGACCATTGTACATAATTAGAGCAGAAAGGGCTTGAAATGTCTTAAAATACAAGACATGCACCAGCCTGTAAAGAACACGAGCAAGGAGGAGGCATTTCCTTTGGCCTGCTCTTTCATTCTGACCTACTGTAAAGATTACTGCATTTAGCTCCAGGGCAGCTCTTATGGGTCATTTTTACCTACAGAATTATGCCTCCATAGCCTGGGGTCTCATATGATCTGATGGTTCCTGCATTAATTACTGAAGAGCAGGTTCTTCCCTTCTTGCTCAGATAAGCTGCTGTTGGTCTCTGATGGTGCAGGCTTTGAACCAGAGGATTTGTAGCTGTGTCATGGCAGGAGCTGGGAAATTTTAAACCAGGAGTAATAAAGAAAAGACTGAAAGTTAACTTGTCTAAAAACACTAAAAGTTTAAAGTATGCAAAGGATGTTCTTACAAAATTTAGGAAGAATATAGACTGTAGTCACATACATTGCATGGAATGAAATGCTTGAGTGGTGCTAGCAGTAGGACAGTGAAGAAAGAAAATTATCTGATTGTCCCATCCTGCAAATCAACAGCTGCAATTGTTCATGCTGGGTGAGATCCCAGGAGCTGAAATATCGTGTCACTGAAGTTAGGCTCCTGTCCCCTGGTGCTGGACCCCCATTTCAGCTCAGGACGGAAGGCCTGAGCTCCAGGCCAGCATCCCAACAATGCTGAAATCCTCCCCAGCACAGCTGATGGTACAAAGAACAGCACATCACTCTGGATTTCAGAACGAGATTGCTGGGTTTAGTTGCTCTTTTTGGGTGGCTGCCCAAGAGAATTGATTGCCAGAGAGCAAAGGCTTGGGCTGACTGTGAATCGGGAACTAATAAAACGTCCCAAGGGACAGGTGAAGGCATGCCAATTGTTTTTGAAAGCATAGGCTTTTAAACATGACATGACTACCAAAAAAACCTCAAAAAACCACCCCAAGAAAAAAGTGAAAAAAGAAACTAGTTTTTGTCATAACTAGCACAATAAAACATCTGATTTCAAGGGAAAAAAAGAAAATAAGGGGTTTTTGCTGCAAAATCTGACTAGAAAACCATTCAGTATTCGAGCATCCACAATGCTGACTCAAATAGGTAAGATTTTTTTTTTCCTCTGGGAAAACCTCATTGTCTTTTACATTCCCCTCCTTTTCTTTCTAGAACTGACTGTTGTGACAATGAAGTGTAACTCTTGTCCATTACTGGACCAATGACTGTACCAAAGACAATGCTGTGTACAGTTAGTGCCTTGATCCAGAGGGAAACGCTCATGACAAAAGAGTTTAAAGAAGCCTTGGGATAAATTCAGTTTCACTAATTCACATTACTTTATCACACTTTCCACCAAGTTTACCTCAGCACTGATCACCCACTGCATTCACATGGAGTGTGGCCATCATGTAAAATGAATTTTGACAATTCATCTCTCTCTCTGGGACACAGCAGGCTGACCACTGCCTTCTCGGGAAGTTTTAACACTTGTTCATTAATACTTAGGTTAAAGGGCCATTTGCTGCCCACTACAGTGTAGCCAGCATTTTTGATAAATAATGCATACTGTGTAATGAGGACAATAAAGGCCGAGGTAAAAAATGTAAAACATTTTAACGGGATGTCTTGAGGAAATCTTCCCATTACCTTCTCTAAATACTTTACTAGTGATCTTCTAGCTTGGGGAGATTTTTTTTTTCCTCAGGAAAAAGTTCATAATGTACTAATAATACGCTGTTAATTGTTGACGTAGCAAAGTTCAGATGTGTTAATCCAGCTTTTCTCACTGAGCAAATGTGTTTGTGTCACATGCCAAAATGTTCAGGAGGGTGTAAGAGTTACATGTCTGGGATCCTCTGCTGCTCTGCACTGTCTGGGACAACTTCAGCCTCTCAGCACCAGGGTGGATTCCAGTTTTCAGCAGTGGAATATGGAATAATGAAGTGAAATAATAGCATTAACCAATACCTAATTAACACACCATCTATTTAATTTCTAGCTCCACCATTAGGTTACTATTAAAGTATATTTAGTCGGCCTGTGTAAAACCACATTATGGCAGCTTTTCAGAGTCAGGCTATTCACAGGCCATTTGCAATGTTCATTTCTCTTCTCTTTAATGTCATAGATTTAACTTCACGAAGGTCTAGTGCAGGTTAGTGTAGAAGATGGACGATTACAGCCTAATAGGTTTTTCTCTTGGCCCCTCCAGAGGGTGTATTAGAAACCTGCACAGATCCAGAGCAGCAATGTGTCTGTCTCCTCCTGGCCTTCCAAGCTGAGGGGGAGCTGCATTCTTAGGTAAGAGGAACTGGGATTTTGGACAGAGCTGTGTGTTTCTCTGCTGAGCACCAAAGCATTTAATATTTTTGGATACTCAGGCATTTAAACACAGCCAGTGCCTGAAAGAAGACCCTACCTCCAATGAAATGTACAGAGTGTAAGGTCTGGGTCTGCACATTCACAGTTAAACTATTCCATCTGCCCCAAGCCTGACTGTGGTCACAGATACTATGGTCAGCAGCTGAGACCTCGGGGAGTCACAGTCCCGTGTTCTTCCCTGCCAAGACACCCTGCAGTGATGTTCCATATCCTCAGCTGGTAACTTTAGTAAATCATTCAAAATACTGCCTAGCCGACAACATAAAGGACAGCTGTGATTTAGTAAGGCTGCAGAGCAGAGCTGTCTGTGTTACCTCAACCTAGAAAAGGATGAGTTTTCAGCAGACCTCCTCAGGATATTTTAATTTGTGTAAGTGCATTCAAAGCATGAAAGCAGACGGACAATATGTGAATTATGAACTAATTGGGGGAAGATGGAAATGAGAAGGTAAATTTCATTTACATTATCTCCCTTTTTATGCTTGCTAAGGTCTAAGGTAAAGGCTTGGTCTCTTTCTGGTCCATAAAATATGGATTGCTATTTTCAAACTACATCAACACTGCTAATAGCCATTCCCATTAGTCAGCCGTATAATAGCATTATGATGCTATGAAATATTGACATGATAAAACAGTGTAGCCAGAGGTTACTGACAGTGCACACTCTGATATTGACAAATAAATGCTGATTTTTAATGCACTCCTTTTGCCACCTTTCTACCTGGCTGACAGTGTATAAAAAACGTTTTTCCAGATCCTTCACTCGCTACTGTTAATAATGCCAGCTGATGGCAGAGGACCACTGAAATTAATGAGGCTATTCCCACTGATGTTTTTCATGGGTGGGAAAAAAATTCAAGACTTTGGTTAAAATGGGGCCAGCACCGTGGATTTTATATCTCAGCCAATGTAGTGAGAAAAAAAATCCTGTTTGTGGAGGCAAAACATGGGTGAAGGTTCAAGGAACCAACAAAGGAGTTGTAAACTTGGTAGACAATGTCCAGCTTTTGGGAAATGTAAGCACACAGAAACAATGAAGGGAGGACAAAGTGACAGATCTGGTTGCTCCACCACCTCTTTCTTTCATCCACATGTCTTCTCTGGAAGGGAGTTGCCCTATACTCTGTCTTCTTCAGCTACTCCTTGAATATCCCCTTCAGCTACCTGCAAAGTCATCTTTGTGCAAAACAAATACATATAAACACATACAGAGCTACCCCAAGGGAGTCTTCTGTTGGGCATTTTAAAATATTAAAATCAATGATATCATCCGTTCAGTACCTAATTTTATACCCTAAATCATATCTGCAGTAGTATTTCTTTTGTTGGGTTTAGGCAAATTTCATGTAACATTTGACAATACAATATAAGTGAGAGGGAAAAGCCTAGTTTCCAGAAATAATGATTACTAGTCACCTACTAGAATGTATTCCAGAAACACTGAGCCTGAAATTATATCTTTAATTGAACACATATCCTCTGTATCAGAGGCTCTGTACCATTCATTAGTGTTTTCTCCACCTCTTGTTTTTAATTTTACCCAGTCTCACTGTGTTGACTCTTCCTTTATAACTAAAACATGCCTACGTAAAACTTCAGATGTGGCCATCTTTATCTTTCAGTCATTTAAGTGTTGTCTCCTCATTTACAGCTTTATGTCCCATCAGAATTTGGAATAAAGGCTCTTGCTAGGCAATGGTGCTTCACTCACTGATGTTTGTAGAGCAATTGGATGTACCCAGGTGCTAAGGTCCAGAGGACCTCTCCTGTGTATATTTCTGCTTCCTTTACACCCAAGAGGAGCCCAGAACAGATTTTTGTGTCTCCTGGAGGATATGTCTGTTGGACTCACTCCCCTCCTCCCAGGACTCCACCCTCTCATCCCTCCAAACCCATCTGGTTTAATGATGACTAATTTCCCCTGCACATAAATCACCAGCTCCCCATTGTTTTCCTGGAAGAATCCTTATTCTGTGGTACATACCTCCTTATCTCTTCCTGTAACCAGCTGTCTCTCCTTTGATGGTTTCTTCCAGAGCTGCTACACAAATCCCCAGACTATATAAATCCCATCCTGTGGAAATGTGGTGGTTTTGCCACCGGGGTGTCCAGCCCACTCCTGAGATGACAGGACCTGAGGAAGGGTCTGTAACAAGCACTGGCTTTGATGTTGTCTTCCCACATACTCTGTCGCCTCGTGTCTGAGGCTGTTTGTTCCGCAGGAGGGTACAGCAAGGGCAGCCTGAGGAGAGCTTGTCTGGTGGGGCTCGTTCCAGGAAGATTCGTGTTTCTGGTCTCCATTATCTGCAGGAGTCAAACAGAGGACATGTCAGAGCGAGCTGCCGGGGAGTGCTGAGCTAGGGAGAACACAGCTGCCTCTGAACAAACACAGCTCCTGTGTGCCTTTAACAACTTACACTTCACAGGCAAGGTCTGGCTAAGACAGGAAATTTCCCCACCAGATGCTGTAGCCCCTACCTGCATCACAGACCACACAAGGGAGTGGAGCAGCTCTGGGTGAAGAACAGAGGGAAGGAAGGATGGGGTCACTTGCTCACCTCCTGCCTCCTGGCACTGCTGGGACACTGAGATCCCCTCTTGCTTCCCACCAAAGTGGGATGCATCCTCTTGCTTAAGATACAAAGAGTGGCTTTTGGATACAAAGGCACAAGGATGCTCCTAACTGCTGCACAATAAAAACAAGGATGAAGGAGAGAAATAGGAGCAATTAAGAGTTTGCAACTGTGACTGTTGTAGAGCCGTAGGGCTGAGAGAAATCCTAGAGGAAGCTTATATCCCTGCTAATCTCAACTGCTTTCCCTGGTTTTATTCAGGAGACAGCTCATGAGAACAGGCACTCAAAACCAGACCTTCTTGTAACATTTACCATTACCAGATTTTAGCACAGGTTTGAAACCTTGCTCAGACTAGGACTGGATGCTTGGAATATGCTCCCCTGAGTTAGCACTTTCTCTGCTGATCTGGCTCCTTACCTGAGCAGTGCTTAATAGCCGTGAAGCAGCAGAGAGCATCCCAAGTTCTGTGCTACGCTGCTGAGCTGGTGGGTGAAGCGTGGGCAATTAAAAATGCAGTCAGAAATAAGTTTTCAGTCGCAATAGATAAGATACGTGATATGCAAAGCAGTTGCTTGTCCTTACTATTTACCTTGGTTTAGAAGCTGATGGCAACCCTCCAAAGAAATAAGTTTAAACTGAACACTGAACTCAGTTTAATTAGTTTTAAGGTATTGACACCACAGCAAGAATCATCAGACAAAACTTCAGTGCTGGATCAAACATACGGCTTTATCTGTGTCCGATGTGAGGCTTTTGCTGCCTAAACCTGAAAACTTCTTATCACTTAATGGCTTGGCTCAAAAGAAAGCTGATTTGGGATGGTAAGTGGATTGACTGACCAGTTTGTGTTTTAAGACTAATCCACATGTGCTGTACTTCACAGTGCTCCTTGGTGAACTACTCACCTTGTTCTGAAGCTTTCAGTATAAGCTATCTTCTGTGACAAGTGCAGGGAGATGCAGTGAAGAGTTAAAAGTGAATCTCCTGCCTCTTTGAACTGTTTTCTCAGTACTTCATGTACACAGATACACTTTTGATGTGTTAACTAGAAAATCTGACTGAAAAAGAACAAAGCAGCTGTCACTGAAAGGAAGACACTGACGAAGAACCACACAGCCTTTTATTGAAGAACTGTCAAGACTGATCCTACAGCACTCAGTTTGTCTGTAGTATTTATCAAAGACCTAGATCAGATGAAGGAAATTAAAAAAAATAATAAAATTCTATCCACTGGACATTTATAAATGGTATCTGAAAATGCATTACATTTAAAACACCTATGAGAATGGTTTTTTTAACAGTTCAGAACAGTTTTTTAAACACTGGAATATAAGCACATCGGCATTTTTCACAAGTCTTGGAAAACAATAATTTGCCATTGTGGAGCAAAGCCCCTTCACTGCTTGAAAAGTTTTAGATGAAAAACTTGATTAAAAATCATTCTGTGCTAATTAATAAATGAACTCATAGAAAGTTCAAAATCTCTCGAAAAGAGAAGCAAAGCATTTAATGCACTCTTCTAAGCACAGATATTCACATCATAGTCGCACTGCAAGAACTGAAAACAAGATCAAGGCACAAGAGTGCCAGAACCTCCCCAAACATGTGGGCAGGGTGCAGATGGCCACATGAGCAGAGTCATTAAGGTGTTTGCCCAAGGTCACACAAGGAAGCCTTTGGACAGTCAAACCTGCATCCCTGAGGGTTTCAATCCAATATTCCACCACCAGGCCAGCTGCTAATTGAACATCCTTGCTGGCCTAGGGATGAAGCATGTGATGCACTTCTCACAGGACTGTCAATGAATGGCATTGAAAGGATATTGAAAGCCAAAACTCTCTCTGGATCAATACCACAAGTCCTGATCCTGAGCTCCTGGAGAAACCAGCCCTCCATGGTGGGTAGCACAGAAAAGCTGCGGTTACTGCGTGGTATCTCTTGGCAAAGGCTGACAGTTTAATGGTGTCAGCTCCAGAGTTATCTCCAACACAGAGACAGTAAGACCTCCACTTAAAAGTAACAAAAATACCTTCCTTTCTTTTAGGAATAGCAGTTCCTGCACAAGGTGCTCTGAAGTATTATTCAAATGCTAATTAACATTCAGATTCTACTCATCTACACGCACACACTTCAAGAGAGGAGGACAGATTAGGGTTTCTGTCAGCCATGGACAGAAATTGCACTAAATAGAAGTTGCACTAAGGCAACATGGAAACCTGCATTAAAAAAAAGTGCTTTGTGCCATTGCCCTTTGTGAAAATGTACCAGTAACTCCTGGAAGTTCTGGTGTGGAATTCTGCTTCCTGGGCTTTCTCTGGCACTGTTTCACATGGACTACAAGAGGAGTTGCTGGCCTTTTTTAGCCAAGGCTCACCTGAAGAAGTCAGAAGAAATCTGCACCTCATTGAGTCCAGGTCCTTACACCACCCTCACAGATTTTCGCTCATGATGGTTAACACCTCCTAGCTCCCAAGACTGCCAACATTCCCACCTCTCCTCCAGAACAGTAAACCCACGTCCCTGAGCAGGGCAGGGCGCATGGCCAAGAGAGGCAGATATATGGTACATCTGAGAGCTATCCATAGGGGGGTCAGGCGCTCTCCTTGCACTGCCAAGAGGGATGTTTGCTAATAAGGTAGTCAGGCCTTCATCATTAATTCATGTGCCTACGGATGAGCACAGCTCTGGCCTGTCTCTCCCGTGAGAAACGGCCCTGGGAGTCGTGGCAGTGGGTTAGGCAAAGCAGGGGTTAAGAAGTTGGATTGGGAATAGACGTGTGTCTCAGTTTGACAGTCATACGCTAACTGGGGATGGGTGAACAGATGCTCTCCGAATGCTAATGTCACTCATGGTGTTCTACTTTGGGCAGACTTTCTCCACCAGCACAAGTCATTTGGGAAGCAGCTGAGCTTGGAGGAGATGGTGACCATTCTCCTGGGGCACTGGGGCTCTGTCCAGCCAGAGCTCACCCCAGCACTCGTGGCCAGGCTAAAACACGTTGCTCAAACACTGCTTAAGTGCCTTATCCAGCATTGACCCTTTTTGCCAGCCCTTGGCAAGGTGGGGGGGCGTAGTTTCTCTAAATCACCTGGGAATGGGGCCTTAGCCATTCAGATACTCTTGGAGGAATTAAAAAAGTACATTGGACTTGCCATGTACACTCTAAAAGACATTTACAAGTCCTTAGCCAGCATATCTTCATCGATTTAGACACCAGTTCTGTATTCAGACCAGCTCCTACTCAGACTCCACTTCTGAAGCACCTTTTGAAGCTGAAGTGTCAGTGCTATCAAAGCCAGTGCACGGTCAAGACCTCAAATAACAGGCTGCTCAGATCGAGGATGTGCCACCGGGACCTGTGACACTATATAGTGATCATTAACGAGGCTGACTTAAACTGCTCTGGGAGAAAATAGATATTTATACAAACTTTGAGCAGAAGACCCTGAAATTTTAAAATTGCATTGGAGCTGTCCATTATAAACAAAATAGCAGAGTTCTTCCCTAGCTCTACCCCTGTGAGAAGCAGGCAGAGGCTTGCTCACATATGATGCTGTCAGTGCAGTAACACTGATTTACACCACTGAGAATCTGTCCCAGAGATTTGACTTTTTCTGAAAAACACTTCCCGCTGTGGCAGACATAACGCCATATCAAAGGCATGTGCTGTAATACACAATAAAGATATAGCTTTCATAATTTTCAATTACACTTCCTCTGCAATGATGTTAGTGAATCTCACCCAAAAGTAAATTATTCAGTGCAGATGATATAGAAATCGTTTGATGAGTGTCACTTTTCCATTTAAAGTTTTACCAAGATCTTCTTGGATAAGGGTCTCTTTTTTTTTTACATGACACATTTTATATTTTGTTTCTCTCCCTTACCTTCATTCAGCAGGCTTTTTCAACTTTTTAATATACTTTTCTTACAAAACATCGAGTAGCCATTCAAATAGGTCTATTCAGGAGAAGTGCTCTTTCATTCTGCCAGAAATACTAATATATATGTTTTATTTAGTTTTAAAAATACTATTTTTTTCATTTTGAGAACTTTGAAAGCTGGAGCCAAATATGAAAAGGCAACCTTCTTTCAAAGCAGGCTTGGAGGGAGAAGTATTGTGGGCTGCACTGGAAATCCTTTTCTTTCATGTAAATAAATAGTTCATTTACAAGAGCTTTTTAAATGGAAAAAACATATCCAATGCACCAATACATTTAAACTCAATCATATGGTAAAATATAGCAAACTGAAAAGCTGAATTCCGGAATGTTTTTATCTTCCCTTTCATGAAGTTACAGATACATTGAAATCTAATTCCAAAAAATATTCAGTGTCCCTTCAACTTCACAGGGTTTTTTCCTACTTACTGTGCTTCAGAGATGTACAACAATTAATCATTTCATTTTTCAATCATTTCATTTTTCAGTTTGGTCTTTCTTTTCTATCAAGCTATTCAGAATCCTGCCCATGTGACATGGCCAGTAAAGGTTGTCCAAGTAAACTTTTTATATGATGCAAACTCCTCCTTTTATGTCTGGATGACTAATACATTGCTTATTACCTCAGTCATACTGGTCAAGAAGCACCAGGTACCAGTCCTGTAAGGGTTCTGTTAATTATTCCTGGTTGGAAATGGGTGGGTAACCCTTAGCTCCAGCCATAACTATTTTTTCAAGCATGGAAGCAAGGGAAGGAGCTGGAGGAAGAAAAGGAGGCTTGTACATTATTACAGCATTTAACCAGCACACAAGGAAGCCTCCGTACCATTATATTAAGTCAGTAAAAAAAGTCCCACCTCTATCTACTGATGGAATGGTGGAATTCCACTGATGAACACATGGGTCAAGAGAGAATAAGAGCCTTGAATGGGAAAAGCAGCAGCTTGTGTAAGGCATAACAGCAAAGGAGATGAAAGGTGATGGAGGTATGGACAAGAGAGGTCTAGCATGTGTTGGTGTACAGGAAAGGCTGCATCAGCCGTGAGGGGAGGAGAGAGAACTTTCTTCACTGTTTTCTTCTTTCTGCCTTGAGCACTGTGCCTGCCTGCATTTCCCTGACTCTAAAAAGGGCCTGGATCTATCTGCGGCTCATGACAGGTGACACATACCCATGAAAACCTCCAGGCTGCAGCATCTGTCACTGAACACATCCAAAGCTTAGCAAAGTGTACCTGTTCATCCTGGCATTTATCCTGCACTTGCCTTATTTTTGTGCTGCTCAGGCAGCGCAGTGCAAGTCTGGTTCCAGCTTCTTGTAAATAGCCCACAAGCAAAGGTCAAAGGCAGACTTTAATCTTGTGCCTGATACTAATGGTGTTTTCCTTGATGGTCTAGAAGAAGCTTCCTGAAGATTAAGAATTTTCACTAGTGCATAGAGACATACAAGATTTTGTCCTCTACAACGATAATCTGGCAACAGAGACGTGCAACACCTTTTGAAAAAAATCAGGGAGTTTTTCAGTTGGAAAATATACCACCAACTTCTGTAAGTCCAACCGAAGTTCTGCATATGCAAATGATGCACAGCTTTGGCAGAAGAAGCCAAAAAATTTGATGAATTGTTCCAGTGTAGGGATCAGCACCTGTGTTATGGGCTAACACACTGTTATTGCTCAAAACGAATTTAAAGGTGAGTGATAGAATAATCAAACCTGTGCAAAAATCTTTATGGGAAGAACTGGAAATGAGTTGAATTGTTTACCCGAAAGGAAAGGACATACAAGATAAACAGGTAATAGAGATCAACAAGGACTTTTGGTCTCCCTGAGTTAAAACACAAAGGGAACATTAAAAATGGGGAATTAAAAACTGGTATTTTCCCAATTTCTTCAAGTGCAACAAAAAGCCCTTGAAGCCTATAACCTTGTGAGATTCAAGAAGGGACTGGACATCTGGAAAAACTTCACTATCCAGAGAAGTTTTAGCTCTGCTTAGCAGCCCTCTGTTAAACACAACATAACATCATTTCAGTCATTCTTAGACTGTAAGTGGCAGACCAGTCTCCCTGTCGCTGGGCTTTAGAATACAATTGTGAGAGTTCCCGAACTTCTGGGTCTCATGGACCACCACAAAACCACTGATGTCCCTACGGATTGCCACCCTAGCAATGGAGAACTGATAGACTTGCTAATGTTGCCATCCAACACAGATCCATACTTCAGCTACAGATCACATCCCCTTGCCATGCAACCAGATTGACAGCCCATGCTGGGAAAGCTGGTACAAACTTTGACTACTGTTGGCGTGCTCCTTGCGCAGACTTCAACTCAAATGTGCACAGTTCTCAAAGAAACAAGGCCACAGCCCAAAAGACAACGGGACACCCCTTTCTGCAATCCGGCTTGTCTCCCTAAGCCAGTGATCTATCAGGAACGTGATTCCTCCCTACCACAACCCCTCATCTCTGAAAGAGGATTTGTAATTCCCATTCTTGATTTCCTTTCAACCTGTTTCTCTAAAACAATCTTCCCCTCAGGCAACGTGAGTCTCCAGCCTTTGTTTGGCTGAAGATGTAAATATTTGGGCACTCACTGATTTGATATATATACATATTTGTTGGAACATTTACCACCTGCTATTCAAAGTTAAATCCATAGATTACAGAAAACAAGTTCTTTATCACTTTTTGTCTAATGTAAAATTAAAGACAGCTGAAAGCCTACAAGCTTTCTCTTGCTTGTGAATCACTTGTAGCATAATTACCCCTCCAAGGCTTGAATAGCAGTGAAGAGCCAGATCTCTGCAAAGGCCCATCATCCCAGCAAGAGCTTCAGGAGCTTCTCTGCTCCGGAGGACATTAAAGCAGAGGTCACAGACTAATGAAAACTCCTCGGCTGTACTCTGTGTGAGCTCTCATCTGCCAGTGCTAAAAGCTCCCTTGTCTCCTGAAGCAGGGAGACCCAGGATCCCCATAAAGCATCGTGTGCCTCGTTCTGAGACCAGTGCTGATACCACGACAGTGTTGCTTTGTGCAGGGTTTTCTCAGCCCCATTCCCAAAGCTGAAAGGAATTTATAGAGGTCCATTAGATCTTTACATGGCCAAACTCTTCCTACGTGTGAGGTCAGGTCTACCAAACCTGCATTGCTTTCCCAGGGTTTTTTATCTTCCATAAGGCACTGCAGCCATTTTAGGAACAAGATCCACCCCTTGCTATGGGCAGGTTTCTCCTCTCTCCAGGTTTTTTGGAAACTTCTTCTAACTCAAAATTTGCTGAAGCATCTGGAGGCATTGCAGTGAGGTTCTGCCAATGCTCAAAATCAAACTAACAAAACAACACCAACCAAAAATCCAAGGAGATGTGTTTTCCAGGAAAACCGTGCTGTGTTCTTACTGTTTATTGTTTACGGTAGGCTTTCAGATGGTGATCTGTGGTGGTATGAGCAGAGAAGAGCAAATTACATAAGAGCAGGACATGTGTGGGGTGTAGGGTAAACTGCTACAAACTGCAGCAATGCCATGACCTCCAGTATCAAATTTGGCATGATAGCCAGTGCTACAAACAGGCCTCTCTAGGCTTATTTCACTCTGGGGGGTTTCAAAATATGCTTGAATAAAAGAATTACATCCCTAAAAGACACTAGGCTTACTTCAGACATTTCAGAATTTCCCAGTCCCTTGTGACTCCTCCAGCGAACAGACACCAGTTCAGTTTCAATGTCTTCACCCATCCAGACTCCAAGCACAAACCCAAACTGGTCATCTGGTAACTGCTGTTTTGCACTTTAATGTATATGTGCCAATATTTTGGAATACCCAGCTGTGTGTATGGGACTGACACGACACACACCCAACAGGACACACTACAGCACAAGCAATATCCTTCAACCTGGAAGGTTTAGAAATCTGAGAAGCAGAAGAGCTGATGGCTGGTCATTAAACTGACTGTTATAGGAGAGGAAGGGTATGTCTCTGCTCCCTAATGAAAAGGATAGACAGATATTGAAGAGGAGTAAGTTGGACTTTAATTACTGTTTTTGATGTCTGATCTATAACTCCCTAAAAGTTTTGTACAAGAGTAATAGGGAAGCATCAGAATATTCCACTGGGATATAGATGAGGTCCAGTTTGCAAAAATATCCTCTTCATAAAGAAGCTCAATGCCCTCTTTTACTTGGCAAACCATCATGAATTTATGATGCATTGCATTTGGAAGGCAACACGGCGCACAGCTGAGGCAAGTAACTGAAACGCCGGGAGAGTAAAAGCAAAATGTTCTGAGAGTGAGGGTGCATATGGGGATGTATTTGAAAAAAATTATATCTATATAAATATACACACACATTTGCTAGAGAAAATGTATATGTATTTATAAAAAATCTAAACTTCTCACCAGTCAAAAGTTAGAAATGATGCAAAACGCATCTGCTTTGATAAGTCTGTTATAAATCTCAGCTTGAAGCTTTTAACTGACCCTTTCCAGTTCATGAATATTTTAAGGGAACCCAGTTTAATTTAAAACAACCCTGGATCAATATATGCATTTATTCTGGCACTGTCCAAATTCTAGATCCTTGTATTATCAAAAATTCTATCATACATCTCCAGTTTGGCTCCAAATATAGGGTTCATTCAAGGCTGGAGCTCAAATTAGGGGTAAACCTAATTGGACTACAACCTAAAAAAATGCCTGTATGGAACCTGGACGAGGAAGACAATTTGCCAAACTATATTTAGAGCAATCCCGTGACACAAAGTCTCCCCTACTGCTCGATGCTGATGTTCAGAGAAGCACAAAAATGTCCTGGGGAATGGGTGGTTTCCATTATCACTTTGGGAGGGCGTTCAGCTTGGGATAGCAGCATTTCTGCATGCAGAGGAAGGCCACACTCCCCAGCTTCAGAAAATTGCCTGCTTGTTCCCCAGAGCACTAATGGGGAGAAGAGATGCCTGCCCCACCACAAACTGGCACCTCCAACCTCACCGGGAGCACCTTCCTTGTGAAAAAAATTTCAACAGCCCAAAACTGCAACTGCCCTGAACACCCTTTGGAAGAAGCCTTCCTGCCTGACATCAAGAACTGCAAGAAAAAGGATGAGAACTGCAAGGCTGACAAGTAATTCTTTGAAGATTTTAGGGTCTTGGAGCACTGGCATGACTTTGCAAAGCTTGCGAAAAAGCAGCTATTTATAAGAAGAACTCCAAACGTACTGTCCACTTTAAATATTAATAGCATTAACAACTCTTCATTGTCCCACAGATCAGTGTTCTCCTCTCATCTTCACATAAGAGGCATTTCTTAATACCTACAGTGAAAATTAAATCCTGTCTTCCTCTAAAAGTCAATGAGAGTTTTGCTCTGAGTCATGATTTATTGTGTACTTATGTTTTTCCTTCCTAGCACTGTTCATTTTTTAAAAAAGGTTCTCTTGAAAGACACTAGCATATATCCTACTGCAATAAATATGTTTTTCACTTTAGAACCTCTCTTTCCATACATCTCCATCCACTGCAAAATTCATTTGGTGCCACTAATACAACACAGATCCTGTATTAATCCAAGCAGGATACTTATATCACCATTAGGTTTTGTAGCAGCGATGGCTGCCTGGCAGTGATCCTCTCACCTGTGCCAGATCCTGCACTGGGACACCCTTCTAGGCACAGCACCCTTCAGAGACTTCCCAAAAGCATGGACACAGATTTATGGGTGTCTCTGGGTAGCATTGTGGTGTTTTTTCTTCTCAGGCATCAGTTTGATGCCTGAAAAACAATTTCCATAGGAAGGAGAGCCCGAATCATCTTCCAGATGCCTTGGTGGAAAGAAAAGCTATTGGTCATTTTAATGCAGTGAATAACAGCTATTAAGTCAAGACTGCATCACAGCACCAACATTTCCACCTAATTACACATGCTACCAGTGATAAAAAGGCAGAAACATGGGCTGGTTTTGCATTTGAGGTGTATCTATGGGCATTTATTCTGTGCACAGATTGTGTAACCAACCTCTAAGGAAATACCTACATAAACATCCAGCCTGTGACTTCATTAAATTGCTCCCTGACTCCATGGGAAGTCCGGAATAATCTCTATAGAAAGAACACGATCAATATGTTATCGAGAAGATAAGTCAGTGTCAACGCTAATGTTTAAATATTCATCTACTTGTACCAACATCTTGTCTGTTACCGAAACAACAGGAATATTCAAAGATTAACTCTACATAAAAGACTCGGTAATTTTTTTCTCCAATTCCTTGTTTTTCTCTCGTCAGTTCTACGAACAGTTGTTAAGTAGAACAGGTTGGCATTTTTTCATCAAAACGTTACTTATTTGAAAAATGGGTCTTGGAACAAACCAAGACTTTTGCAGGAAATTTTCATTTGGGGAAATTTTTCAGCTTGTTGTCAAGAAAAGTGAAAACTGAAAAGAATTCCTTTTCCAGGATACACAATAGTTCTGAATATATAATCAAAAGAGCTAAAAGAACCAGACGGTATTTGTTTTAATCCAAAGAATTTGAAGGGAGAGAATATAAAAGGACTCATATTAACTGCAAGCACATTTATGAGGAGCTTCGGAAGAGAGAAGATTTGCTTCTTCATTCAGGACTACTTAGACTAACTCCAGAAAGTACCGGAGAAGAGAAGGAGGGAGGATGACTCCCAAGCATCTGCGACCCACTCAAGCCATTTCTAGCACTGAGAAGAGACTTTCCAGCATTTCTGAAGTGAAAGATCTGTTTAAAATTAGAAATTAAAAAAAAAAAAAAAATCTATGTAGACGATTCAGAAGCCTGTGAAATGCTTGGACAGAAAGATGCTGAAGTTCATTGAAGCTGGTGTTCTGCGTGGTGCTGCTTGGAGGATCTAAATATAACCAATGTTTCTGCCACCAGAGGCAACAGTCCCCTGCAAAGGAGGAGAAAAGTGGTCTCCCAGATGATCATCACACTGCCCTGAGAATTCCTTCTGAAAGGCATTGACGTGGTTTCATGCAAGATGCTGAGTACATCTACCTGAGGTCTGGAAAAAGTAATATGTAGTGGTGAACCAAATCCTACCTCTAATTCCTCTGTTACAGCATAGGCACTTTGCAGCGTGTCAAAAGTAAACACCTTCCAACACCTTATTCACAGGTAAGCATTAAAGTAGAGCCTGTTACCATTTCTTAGGTGGGTTTTGAACATCAGAATTGGATGAGTGAAATGACAGCAAGAGAAGTAACAGAGACAAACCACACTGTCATCAAGGGAGGCTTGTAATGGAACAGTGTAGCTTTTGCCATTTTGCTATTTACCAAAAGCCTTGTTTCAATCAGGGCTGTAATTAAAGCCCTTAATCATTCTGAACAGTTTCAAGTGAATGGCTTCTCTTAGGTGTTAACATATCCTGTATGCAACAACTGTACACATAAGGTAGTGTCAGGAGTCTGTCTGGACATAGGAAGTAGCCTATGGAAATATAAATCTATTTCTCAGTATTTTAATATAAATCTGAAAATGTCAGTTTACACATTTAAGAAGCCATTACAAACTGTTGAGAAAAAAAATATGTATCTTGTGAATTAATGAGGCTTCCTGAAGACACAAAGTGTGTCTGTACACAGCCTGCTACGCCAGAGAGAGGGGAGCAAATAGAGCATGGCACAGAGCACTTGCAGCTGCAGTGTGGGGTTGTGTCCCAAAGAACATCTTCCAGGGGAGGGAACATCATCCCCACACCCAGCATATATTCAAGAACATCTTCATGTCTTCAAATAGGAAGGAACTGAGGTGGGAGTTACTTGTACTCACTAGACAAGAGCCTTCCTGCTTTTGCTATGGCCAATGGAGTCCTGGTACCAGAAGCTATGTGGACTGTGATGGAGTCATTTCGGGGGCAAGTAAATGAAGGTTAAATCCAGGCCTAGACACTGAGAGGCATTTCTGTGCAACCTACACCCTGCTTTGTCCTTCTCCAGTGTTCTTCTTTTACCTCATGCAATGGGGCAGCAGTGGGAGCACTGGCAGCAGAGCAGGGGAAAGAGGTCAGGTAGGACAGGTGGGGAAAGGAGAGCTCTAGAGACAGAGGAAAGAGGTGTGAATGGAGAAAAGACACCACTTAGGTGAGAATCAAACAGCAAATACTCACTGTTATTCAAGAATTCTGAAGAATTCTAATCTATTGTGGTGAGAAGGCAAATGCTGTAAGATTGCATTGGGGTTCTCCAAGGAAGAGCATGTACTTTCCTTCCCTGCTTTAAAGAATTGAAACAGTGTGGAAATTAGTATATAATCAGATTTATAATTACAGTGTAAAACACTTATGATATTAGGCAAGGCTGGGAAAGTTATCTAATTTTCAGTCCTCAGCTCCATGTGTTTCCCCTCCCAGCAACTGTTTAACTCTCTTGAAGTCCATAACTCTCTTGTAACTGGGTACTACTGCTCCGTTTTGTCCCTCTGAAAAGTCTCTGGAAAGGCAACAAGAGCCCCCCAGATCTTCCTGCTCCCTAAATCTGTGGGAAGGGCAATCCCTATCTACTCGCTAGCCAAAGATGTGGTAATTTGCCAAAAAACCTTTTGTCCTAATAAGGGCACTGCTGATTTCTTTAAGAAATTGTCCCAGAATAAGTTTTGCTGAACTTCCAGTAAAACACTGGCGTGTTTCTGAGGAAGAACTGGTAGACTCACAGTGCTGTGGTGGACTTCACAGGGAAGTGCTGGCAATGGGATGGACTCCACAAGGTGGGCGTGTCAGAGTCTGGGCCTCCCAAAAAGCAGAAAACCATGAGAACTTGTGTCCTCACAGCACCTGGTAGGTCCAGCTTCCTTCACACACAGCAGCGAGCCCTGAGAGCCACATCTCACAGTGCAATGTCTCCTCTCCTGCTTCATGCTGGAAATCTGAATGGTTCTCAGCACGTGTGCTCCAGTTCTGTGCTGGAACAGAAATGTAAAATGCACCTGGATGAAACACTTTACTGACCTGCTGCCCTTGGCCTTGCACACCCACATCCTTGAGACACCTGTCTCCCAGATGTCTTCCATCACCAGAAACATTCTGTCGCACTCCGGGGCTGCAGCAGGGGGTACGATCAGCAGGTACTGCAGGTCACTGTCCTTGGGTCACAAGATGTCACCCACAGCACCTCTGCCTTCAGAGGTGAAACCTTAAAACGTTTCTTTCTGGATGAACAATGATGGATGGACAAGCTAAAGGTATAAACTCCCCCTTTTTCTCTCAGAGACCACAGTAACATCCAGCCCCACCTCCATGTCAAGCTCAGGTCTGCATTTTAACATATACATCGAGGAGACTGTGTGAAAAAAATCTGATGTTATGCTTTTGAATAGAGAATTTACCTAAGTAAATAATTATTTTTAAACCCAAGATTTAAGCAGCTTTAGTATTCCACATTATGCTAATGTTTGACAATTACTAAGTGTGGGTATCAGCCAGCATTTTTTTTTTTAAGTTTAATTTAAAGCAATTTGACATGGAAAGGTTATTACTTTAGTTGCCAATAAAAGCTGTACTTTTAACATAAGTGTACACCAAGCCCTAGGGTATGTGACTATTATCTTTTCTGCAATTATGTGGTGTTCTACATAAATGTTTAAAAAAAAAAAAACTTAGAAATATCAAAAGTACTAACTTAGCTGCAATATAAAAGTTGAATAGCAGAGCCGGGAAGCCCGGCTCCCGCAGACACAACACAGGTTGAGGTTTCCTCCTAGAGGTACCGCCGGGAACGGCGCCTCCGTCTGCACAGCATCGCATCCCCCGCACTGCATCCCCCGCACCGCATCCCTCACACCGCATCCCCCCTTTACCACATCCCCCAAACTGCTCCCCACTGCTCTGCATCCCCCCACAACGCATCCCCCACGGGTCTTGCATCTAGGAGGGGAAAAGGCTTTTCTCACATTCTTCACAGAATCACAGAATGGTTCTGGCTGGAAGGGACCACAGTGTGTCTCCTGGTCCCACCTCCACGGTCAAGCAGGGTAATCCTAGAATACACAGCACAGTATAGCATCCAGACGGTTCTGGGTTATCCCCAGCGAGGGAGGCGTCACAGCCTCTCTGGGCAATCTGTTCCTGTGCGTAGTCACTGCACAGAGAAGAAGTTCTTCATGTTCAGGTGGAACTTCCTGGGAATCAGTTTCTGCCTATTACCTCTTATCCTATTACTCAGCATCACCACCATCCTCTTGACACCTTCCCTTTGGATACTTCCAGACATTGACATAAACCTCTTGAACGCTGTTTTTCCCCTTTAAAGTGGAAATTGGTGCTTCCACTTGGCTCTAGGGCTCTGTCTCCAGAAGAGACCCCATGGGTGCAGCAATGAGCCTTGGCACAAGGCAGAGTGTGGGGAGCCCCATGCCCGGGGAGCAGCCACCCCACAACTCTCAACCCAAGCGCCAAGTTTGGTGCTATCAGACAGAAGCAGTGCTGCATAATCACATCCCTGCCTTTGAGTGGAAATCCATCATTTCCCTCAGGAAGTTCTGTGGGAGAGGGTGAAGAGCCACAATGCCATTGCCAGAAGTCCCAAATGGATGAAGCCATGGTTGAAGGCCGGGTTGGATGGGATTTTGAGCAACCTGGTCCAGGCCATGGTGTCTCTGTCCATGGCAGGGGGGGTGGAACTAGAAGATCTTTAAGGTGCCTTCCAACCCAAACCATTTCATGACTCAACAGGTATGTGGAGGAGATGAAAGTGTTTCATTAGAAAGAGACAGGCCAGCTCACACATATAGGGGGAAAGACATTTCCCTTCTGACACATGGTCTCCTCCAGGATGTTTTTCTGGCCAAAGTGAGGATGTCATGAAAAACAAAAGTGCTGTGAGGGTATTTGCCAATTAGCTTGGGAACTTGGCACCAGGTGCTGTGTTCCCTTGTGCTGCTTAGTCCTGAGGCCCTCCTGTGTCATGGAGTGAGAGACGGCTCCTTCCACCAGCCTCTCTGGGCCAATATGGGGCAGGGCCAGGGCCCACGTGGACGCACAGCAATGTCCCCAAACAGGAGCCAAGCCCCACATCAGCCTGTGCAGGTAAACTCAGTCCTCTGCTCTGCCCGATCAGCCCTTCAAAGGCAGAGCCTGGGGGCAAACAGAGCAGGTGAGACAAGCTCTAGTCCAAATACCAGAGGCTGCTTAGTTAAGAGATCATTTTGATTTTTTTTTTTAAGTCTAGGAGAGTTTTTTTTATGTCTGGGTTTTGTTTTTGACTTGAAACTTGTGAAAATCACAGCATGACCTTTTCTGGCTGAAAGTCTTCCCAAAACCAGCCAGCACCAGGGCAGTGAAGTTCAGCTTCCTGCAATGCCCTGCCAGTTCCTTTTGGTTCTGAACTGCAACCATCTCCAGACAGGGAATGGGAGTTCAGGCTCAGCAGTCTGTTCAGCCCTTTGTCTTACTGCTGAGAAAGTGAAAACACTGCTCGTAGTTGCAGTGCCAACTGCAGTTCGTGTTTCAAATTAACTAAAGTTCATTATTTTACACTTTAGGTAGAAGCTGCAACAAACTGTTCACCAGCAGTCCAAGCAATAGTATACAAGCCCCTCTAGGATCCCTTGGAAAAGCTCCTGATGAGTTCACCAATCTTTGCACATTAACCTCTGGGTGAAAAGCCAGCCAGAGGGATGTGAGAATTCCGCCGAGCCCTCCAGAGCATGACACAAAATGATGCAAGTGTGGGAGCTAAGAGAGAAAAGGTTTTGTGAGCCCAGAAAAATAAAAAAACGTTTAAATCCTTAATTGTTTTTCTTGAAGATTTATCCAAAATCAAGCTCCACTTAAGCCTGTGAGTTTGCAGAGCATTGTCAATAAATTAGATCATGCACACAAGGCAAGGATTTCAAGCCAAAAAGCTCTAGCCCTGAGTCGCTTAACAGCAACACTCCCCAGAAAAACGACTCAAGATGAAACATGAGATATGTATTAATTATCAATGGTCTAATAGAAAATTTAATGAAGACAAGTATCTTCTTGCACTTTATCCGCGGTAACGATGATAGTACGTCAGCGAGGCGCATACCTTACAACGTAGCAGTGAATGTCAAGTCTGAAGCCATTATAGCAATTCCCCACAATAATGGCCAGCCAATGCATGGGCTTGTAGCACTTAATCAAAGTAATGACATCCATCCACAATTATTTATGTTATGGTAACAAAGAGCTGCCAGATGCAAAACAAATGACATGAGGATTTGCAAGTGAATTTCTTCCCGTAAATTCTCCTTAGGTTATGCTTAAGGGCCCTCAGGATGAAAGTCTGTGTATATCCAGAGCAATATCAGAACCGTGGGGTTATTGTGCCACGTTTTACTGCCTATAAGCAATGAACCCAATGCTATCGCCAAAATGAGCTCTTCAGCCAACAGAACTGTATCAATATAATTTGAGCTGGCCTTGGTTTACACCCAAGAGTTGTCTTCAGAATGTTACAAGATGAAAAAAATTATTTGGAAGACGACCTTTGCTTACTTCTGTCTATCAAGGAAAACAAAGACCCAGTTGTACCAACACTTAAACATGCATTTAACTTAGAGTACATGAGCAGTCCCTACTTACCTCAATGGGTTTGGATTAGAGCCATTATAATTACCAACCATGAATCTCTATTAAGTGCAGCACTGTTCTTTCAGGGGCATTTATGTGGGTGTTTGTATAAAAACACTGTCAAAAACTAAAGAACACCAGTAAATATGAAATGGCAACATTCAGGTTCAAATGTAATGAACTAATTTATTTTTTTTAACACTACATCCAACTGTTTTTCACCACTCACAGATGTCACGGGAACAACTTGAATACAAAAAAATTGCCTAAGAACAATAAACTACACAGACCCGCTAATATTGATTGCTTTAAAAATGTCCCCTGTTAAACTTAAATAATAGCCAAATCTCACTGCAGTAAATGTACTTTTATATCATTAAAAACTAATTTAACAGAAATGTGACTGCGCAGTGAAAAACACGAAAATGCTGGGAGTGAAAGATTCCCCTTTTTTTGCCTTATTTTCCCTGTGCATTTTACAAGTCTCCAAATTAACACCCTAAAGAAAAAGCCAATAATTTCATATTAGCTGGCCACGTAGTCTCACAAGCCAAAGCTGGGACTAAGCTACACTCTAATCTGCACTTTCCAAAGCCCCTTAGAAGGGAGACTGGAGGACGGCCCTCACCACAGGCTCTGGCCACCCTCGATGACCAGGTTATGGCCTGTCATGTAGTCCGAGGCTTCGGAGGCCAGGTAGACGACGGCAGCCTGCAGGTCGGTGGGCTGGGCCAGCCTCCCAGCGGGAATGTCGGCCAGCCAGCGCTTCACCAGTGGCTGCAGCTCCTGCGAGCGGATCAGCGGCGTGTCAACGATGCCCCTGCAGAGAGTGCACAGACCAAGGGTTTAGCAACGGGTCCTGCCCAGAAGGAAAGGCAGCACCTAGAAGTGTTTGAGATGTTAATTCAGAAGGAAAAGAGTGTAATAGCACAAAGGAGACGAGCACATCCAGCCTGCTCTGCCCTTGCTGAAAATCATGGCGCAAACTTCCATGATGCTCCTTTCGTATCATCACCTTTTGCTGCTGATGGGCAACCCAGAGGTTTCCTTTCGAGTACACACACACACACACACACACACAAACTTCTTAGTTAATAGCACAATCCTCTTACTTTTAGGTTACTCATAATCACCAGTTTAAGTTTTTTTTCTAGAAAACAAGCACAGCATTGGAAGCGAAATTGCCTTGAACTGGGTGTGTCGCGGCTCCTGGGAGCTGTTGTCCTTCTACCGATTTCTCATCACTCTACAACTAATGTCACACAGCGTGTTTGTGTACAGCCCAGAGACTGAAAACAGACCAACTCTTCATTGTCAAAAAACAAGCTAAACAAAGGCCAGCGCTCTTCCGGGCACCTGACTCTTTCCACACAAAAAATGGAGAGGCAGAAATAAGCACAACACGCCCAGTGTGATCCCTCTTAAACCAACACCCTACAAATCACACTGATTTACCTGTCTTGCCACTTTTACATTAATGAATGACTCCACTGCTTACTAAAACTCTGCTAAGTTTGGGTTTTTTTCAGGTGCCCTAAAAATGATGCTGCAAGAAGCACAATGCAGGGCGAAGATTTGGCTGGCTTTTATGACTTTAACTGCAACTGATTTGTCATATTCCTCCTTAACAACATATTTGTATTTTGTGAAATGTATAATTTTTTCAGCCCCTGAACAAATATATTTACATAACTGTGTCTAACGAGAAATTACATTTAACTTCTCAGAAATGACAATAACTAAAACCTGAACTGCCAATTCCACTTCATTAGTGTGGTAGAAATGCATTCCAAATGTTAATAAAAATTCCAACATGCTGATAAATTAGCGCTTCTAAGGAGCATGTGACACCTTGGTTAACATATTCAACCTCAATTATATTTCTCTTCAGCACCCTGTTATCTGGAACCTTTGCTGGCAATCAGAGGTGCTGTTTTTCAGCGGCCAATTTTCTAGATAATGTAGCTTATCAACACTGTGGGTAAACTTGCCAATGAAATCAGGCTGCACTGAACCACACACACGCTAATTGCATCTCTTTTTTATGCATATTTACAGACTGTCACTTCAAAGAAATCAGTGGCCCATTGAGGCAGCCAGTTAGCTGGAAGAATTGCCTCTTGCAAATGAAAATTAGCAAACAAGCTAGTGATAAATATGAAATGAACAAAGTATAAAAATACCCGTTTTGTTCTGAAACTTCATCGGCATCCCAATTTAGACTTCCAAGGAAATAATTTTTTGAGACAGACTGGATTCTGGGTATGAGATTTACCTTTTGTTTTAAATGAAGGCTGAAATCCACTATTTACTCTGTTATGAAGTGGAACTAATTCAGATTTTCCCCCAAACATTTCTGTTTGCACTAATCAGGCAGGATTTAAATATTGGCTTTATATTTTATTGTAATTGTCAATAAAAAGCAGAGCAGTTCAGAAACACTGGGCGATGCAACTCACTTAAGTTCTGGCAACGTAACAAAATCAAGCACATTCCAGTATAGGACTGCGAGTGGTTTACTTATTTCCTTCAAGCACAACCCCCTGCTCTCCCTCCTTGCTTTCCCAAACTCCTCAAGAACTGGTTTTCTTCAGAGAGAAACATGCTTTGAGCAGCAGACATGAAATATATTGAACTCCTTTCCCTTACGTGCCTCTCACTGTGCTTACAAAAGCATCACCATCATCATCATTCTGGTTTTACACTATCGGAGACCAGAATAAGATCCATATGATTTTCTTTTTTTTTTTCATTTATGGATATATTTTAACCCCAAGGGAATGCAGATTAGGGAATAAAACACACAGTCCTCCAGCACAACAGATTTTGCTAAAAAGAGGACGTTTTTCAATCTGTTCAGAAAAATGATCTTTGGTCTGATCATTGCAGCCTGCGAATCGCCGTGCTGTGCCTCTTGCTGGACCTTTCTTTGGGTTCACTTCATGTAGCAAAAATTTAGATGTATAACCAAACTTCACTACAAATTTTTGTTATAGAAATGAGAAAAAAATATAACGCAAAACTTAAAAGTTGCAAACACACATACTGATGGCACTATAAATATTAGGCATGTCATTGATACTACACATCTTCTGGGAAAGCTTTGGTGCCAAGTTGGGCAATTTAATGTTGTCGAACCCTTTTAGGCAGATTTTAGTTGGCTCCTAACCAGTTCCAGCAAAGACAACTGCCAATGCATTAATTCCCTACCTCATCTTGTATGCAGTGCTGAGCCTATCAGTACTTTCTGTTGCATGTCAATGTAATATCAAACTGCTGGTTCCTTAACGTTAGATATGAGCATCAATATTTCATTATCGATGCACAGGACAATTTGAGACATGAGGGAAAAAAAAAGAACGCAAAAAAAAAAAAAAAAAAAGAGAGAAAAACAATTGCCTAAAACATTTCCACTTCGAGAGACACATTAGGAAAAATATCACTTACCAGATACTTAACTGGAATTGTTACGTGCACTCAATCCCCAAATGAGAGCAAAAAAAGATTCCATCTGTGTGTAACTTGATTTCTTTCAGATGAGTTATTAATTTGAATGAGTTAAGTACACTCCACTTAATCAGGAAGTGTTTAATCACAAGATCCACTTAATTGGGACATCTCCCAAGGAATTAAGATTTAAGTCCAAAGATACTTACCAGCAACGACTGCTGCTTAATGGGGATAGTAATGCTGCTTAATTGGGATGCCTTCAGGTGATGCTGGGGTGCTCCTTCTCCTGCCAGCTCTGCCTCTCCTTCCCCCTTATGAGGTGTTCCCCAAACCTGCAGTGATCCTGCCCTGCCTGCTTTCTGGGGCTACAAGCCTGGTGCAGCACCGTGTGGCTGCCTTCATGCTGCCCCAGAGGAGCAGGGCAGGATGTAGGGCTCACAAAACCTCTTTGCCCATCAGCCCAAACCCAAATCCCTGCAGCCCATCAGTGGGGAACATAGTTCATCCCCCAGGGACACTGGCTTGGCTGCAAGTTGACCATAATATCAACTTCCAGATGCCCATCCCAAAGGTCATCACATTATGGCATTTCATGTCTTGCTAATCAAGAAAAAGGCAGTAATTAGCCAAAAAACTGGGCATTGATTCAGTGTAATGGCTGCAAAAATGACGTGTTCTAATGCTGCACATGCCAAAAACCAGACACCTTCCAGAATCCCTCTTCCACCACACCCAACACACTTCCATGTCCTTGGGCCAACAAAGAGACTAAACCCTGTGGGCAGCTGGGCATCAGCCACCAGTCAATGCTGTGTAGAATCCCTATTCACACGCCAGTCCCCTCTGCAGTTCATCCCCACCATCCCTTTCAGGAAGACTCCAGGACCTTCCTTATTTTTTTGGCATCAGCTGTGCAGCAGGCTATGAGGTGATGGCACCGGATGGTGGCACAAGGAGTGAGCACAGTTTCCACGATAGCAACAGCATAAGTCAGCCAAAACACCCAGGGAATCTCTTCTCTCCCCGGTCATCAGGTTTGCCTGGCCAGCAAGAGAAGCCTGCATGTTCAGTTTTATAAATGCAATAAATTATCCTAAGGACTCTGTCATAACATTTTATGCATTGCTAACTTTTATGCATTGCTCTGCATAAGTTTTATGCACTCATTAAGAAATTAAGTTGATAAAAAGTGACCAGATAGCAAGAGGGGGAAAAGGCCAAAAGGTTTGCATGGTGAAATAATGTTTAAGGCCAGACTGGAGCATTTGGATCTTCAGACAGAGGCACTCCGAGAGTGCCTTAAAGCTTTAGTGCAACCATGACTGGGAGGGGCAAAGTACTTAAGGACACAGTTATTTTACTTATCCAGAGCTGATTTTGGGTACCATCATGCCCTATATCTACACCTGTGCTCCTCAGACTCCTTAAAATCCCATCCTGTTATAAAATGACACTGAGGCTCCTGTTGGTGTTGGGTACTCAGATCAAGTGGGTTGAAGATATCCCTGGTCCTCGGTGAGTCACATCAAGAGAGTGACACTGGTGGGGTCCACAGTTCTGGGGATGGGTCCAAATGCACACTGAAACGCAGGTTCATATCTCACACAGATAGATGTAGATGTGTAAATGTGAATAGTTATTCACTGAGAAGCAGATGTGGTTTTTGCTCGGGTGATGAGAGATCCGAGCTCTACGAACTGCTGCAGGCTCCTTCCTCCTGCCCAGAGCTCCCTGGGCAGCTGCATCACAAGGTGCTCAGCCAGAGCTTGGAATCTCTGTGAGGGAAGTTCTGCTGGTCTCCAGAGCAGCTCAGTCCAGGTCCCCACCTGAATTAGGGGAAACTGCTCTGTCCAGAACAGGGGACCTCAAAGACAGCAAAATATTTGTTCTCCATGCTGTGTTGCTGGCTATTCCTCCAAAAAAGGGACACATCACCCCTTCCTGTAGAGGGAATTTAAGCTCAGAGCTAGAGGTTTAGACAGGTAGAAATCATCAAAATGCAACCCTGTGTTGCTTTGAAAAGTAGAAAGAGAAGTTGTCTGTTTTTTCTCCATGCTCTGGCGACTGTCTCCAGGAACATAACTTCTCTAGACGTGAGTGCTTGCTTCCAACTTGTACAAAACAGTGAGTTTTGATCATTCAGTGCCTATTTTTTAAATTTATGTAAGCCCCTAAGAAAAGCGTAATTCCTCCTGTAAGAGCCTTCTCATCCGTAATTGCTGTGAATGTGGCACAACTATCCCACCTCTGTTGGTACAGATTACCCGTATGTTTTCAGACAATTCCTGCCAGGTCCTGCTGAGCTTTCCTAATTCCCTTCATCTCCCCAGCTCCCGAAAGCCAGTGTAAATTCACTAGCACTAGTTGTGGGAACACCATCACAGTGCTGCTAGCATTGGCATGGGGAAAATCCCATTAGGAAGTAAGATGCTGTTGAAAGAATCTGTGGATCACATAGAGCGACGGCTGGAGTCACTGGTATAATTAGTAATAAATAATCATAAGGAAGACAGCTAGCACAAGCAAGGGGAGAGCAGACGAGCAATAAAAACAGAGGCACTTGCCATTAAGCTCTGTGATTTTTTTTTTCCCTCCACTTCGTGGATTAAAATATGTAATTTGTTTTCCCTAATTTGATGTACATTATTATCTTCATTATTACAATTTAACTCCTGGGTTAAAATCCTGCCCTTCTTACTTACTCTGATTGACTTCAATGGTCTACAGAATTTGACCGCTTCCAATTAACGCTATCCACTTGGGTTTCTGCTCAGCACTATCATGCACTGCTAATTGTTTAATGAAATGACTGGTTGGGCGTGTGTGTGACAAACAGGGAGAGACAAAGTGGATCTGGAAGGAAAACTTTTCTTTGTGAATAAATACTCTAAAACATAGAGCTTGAAGTCTCTAAAAATAAGGAAAATGTAATTTGTAATAAATAAATAAATAAATAAATAAATAAATAAATATATATATATATATATATATATATATTTACAAAACTGCACCTGGCCTCCTGTGACTGTCAGAGCTGAACAGAAGCTCAATAACAGCAATAAAATGCAGGTTTTAAAGTGCCTATATATTTGTCTCAAGTAAAAAGGGAAAAGAAGTATTGTCTATTAAGTGTCAAAAACCCTTTCTTTAACCACAGAAGGCTTGGACAGACTAAGGAAATATTTCATCTGGAAGGGAAATGCTAAAAACTACCCTTCACATTATTGGAAAACCTATTATCAAATGCTAAAACCTCTCCTTAAATCCCTGAGTATACACAGCAACAGAGCAGGCTTGGTTCTAAGTATTTAAACCTTTGTTAAGGAAAAGACAACATAAAAAGGGATGCAATCCACCTGCTAATTAGAAACTTTATTTGCTGAGATAGTGTTCATTTGAGCTTTGTAGAACATTTCATTCCCTTTGTAGTTTCAAAATGAGACTACGTTTTACTTACGGGGAAATGCAGTTGACTTTTACTCCTCTGTCAATCCACTCGGTTCCCAATGTCTGTGTTAATTTTACGACCCCGGCTTTGGAGGCATTGTACGCCAACTGCTTCTGCGGGTGAGGGACTGCAAGGGATTCAGAAGGAGAAAACTATTTATTCTTCCCAAATTAAGATAGCTTAGGCACTACACAGACAACTCCCTGCATTGAGATGAGCTATTTGCCCTTTTCCCAGGTACCAGGCAGGGAGCAGCAAGAAGTCAGCCACCTACAACATAAATCCCTAAATACGTATTTTGCCATCTAACAATTTTGTCTCAGCATATGGGCTATTGGAAAACAGTGGCAAAAAAAAAAAAATAAAGACACTTAAAAGATCCCTTAATTGGGGAAAGAAACAACCAATGTATTAAACATATATTTGCAATACTTGACTCCTCTGAAGAAAGATAAATAATCATACACGCGTATTCACATTCATATATTATACACATATGTATATATACTTGTACACTGTAATACTAATAAAATATATTATCATATAATTATAAAATATTATATAATTAATAATATGTCTATTATAGATTATGTATTCTATGTTATGTAATATATTAATATTATTTATAACATGATATGTGATAGATAATATATGATGTGATAACTCAGTGTACCATTAAATTGTTTGATATGACATTATATGATAGAATATGATATAAGCGCATAACAGATTTTATATAACATATTATATATAGCTTCTTGGAACAAATTATTCTCCCTAATTTTTAAATTATCCATAGTCTGAAGCAAACACATCTTATTATCT
This sequence comes from Falcunculus frontatus, assembly GCA_013398115.1. Lineage (NCBI taxonomy): Eukaryota > Metazoa > Chordata > Aves > Passeriformes > Falcunculus > Falcunculus frontatus. The sequence goes on from VZRV01002991.1 coordinate 703,164, forward strand.
AACTGGTGTTTGTGTGGATGTGAACACAGGTGCATCCCAAAAATTCAGAACACCCACCACTTTCAAAATCTGAAGCTTTTGAAAATGTTTCAGAGATGTCACATGTCAGTCAGAGACAGAAAATGATCAGCTTGCTAATTACAATGTTCAAGCTTGTTAGTGCCGTGTGCTCGGGTGGCTCTGCCCCTCTTCAGCTCAGTGAAAGCTGCTTAAGGATAAATCCCCTGTGGGTGTAAAGTGCTTTAAACCCACAGGAGTCAATCCAAGTCAGTCCAGGTGTTGGGATTTACACCCACAAAATGTCTCTCCTTGGACTTTTCTGTCTGCCATTAGGACTTCGTTAACAAACCCAGAGCAAAGCATCAATCCATAATTAGCTCTGTATTGGCACCAAGCCTCCCTGAGCTGCTCACTCTGATGGAGGGAGAGCGGGGAACATCGGGGCTAAATATCAGTAGTCACAAAGACAGGCAGTTCCAGCCTGTGGGGTTGGATAACACTGAACCCTGGAAGAAAGGGAATCACTGGGTTTGTGCAAGGTTCAGCAGCCAAACCCCAGCTCCCAGCATTTTGATAAAAGCGCATAAGCAGCACTGATAGCTGGCAATAAACTGGTCTTAATAAATTAAGCTGATGCATCAGTTCTATATCACTTCCACCCATGGCATCCCAATACACCCACTACTGATTTTATTGACTTAAAATCTTGGGTTTGAATATGTCAATGTAAGGGGTATAAAGGAGGTGATAACTGAGTTACCCAAATCCTGAAAGAGCCAAAAGCCCTGGTAAAAATTACTGAGCATGTGAACAAGGACCTTGCCTTGAACAGAGACATTTGTGAATAGATTTAAAGCACACACATGGTGGGATCAACAATTATAGGGGTTTTTTTCTGCATGTGCTGAAGGTTTGCTCAGAATTCAGAGGCCTTTTCCTTGCTACAAAGAGCATTTCATACCATGGCCCTCCTCTGCCAGCATTTATTCTGTGCTCTTTTTTGTTCAATACGAAATGATTTGCATTTTGACCAGCAGAACTGCTTTGCCCTCAGTGTGTGCCTGTTGCCCCCTGACGCAGCACGCAGTGGGGGCTCTCAAAAAGATGTGGAATGTAATTTCTTGATTAATTGCCATGCATCAGCTCCAAGTTACATACAACTTCGGTAGTTAACCTTGTAACCTCCCAAAAGCAGTTCTTTGCTAAACTTTCCAAACATGTCTGTCTGTGATAAATCATTTTGGTGATCACTTGCTAAGAGGAGAGGAGTTCTGGCACTGGCTCTGCACCTACAGTGCATGTGGGTGAGAACAAGTTGCTGCAAGCCACAAGAATCAGTTTCTGACTTCGGGTGGGTGATGAGACAGAGTTATCAAAAGTCCTTCCACGGACTTTTGTCTTTATAAGAGTATCTAAGGAAGGTAGTTAGGAGGATGAAATTTTCCCCTGCTGAGACACTCAGCCGCTCTCAATAGGGAGAACTCAAGGAGAAGTTAACGGATCCTGTGAAGCTCTGGCGCTGGATGGGATTTCTGCAGCTAAACATCCCATGCCACTTCCTCTTCTCTTACCTAAGGTGGTCTCTGACAAAGAGAAGAGCAAATCTGGAACCCTCCAAACTCATACAAAATGAGGCTTGTGAATAAAGCTATGCCTCCAGCAGTGTCACCAAAAACTCTGCATTGCTAAGGCTTCAGGGAAGCAAGGACACTCACTCTTGTTCAAGATGGAGATGATAGGAGAAAGCAGATCAAAATTCTGCTAACAGTAGCTGCATTATGGTTTAAACACCTTTGTTCCGACTTTGGCCGGGATAGTTGTTTTTTTTTCCCAGTAACTGTTACAGTGCTGTGTTTTGGACTTAGGACAGGAAGAAAATGTTAACACACTGAAGGTTTAGTTGTTGCTGAGTGGGTCTTACTCTAAATCAAAGACTTTTCAGGGCATCATGCTGTCCTGCTAGTGAGGAGGCTGGAGGCACAAGAACCTGGGAGAGGACACAACCAGGACAGCTAACTCCAGCTGGCCAGAAGGATATTCCAAATCACATGGCCTCATGCTGAAAAATAAAACTGGGGTGAGCTGGGAGACTGACTGGACATCGGTCAGTGGATGGTGAGAAACTGCACTGGGCATCACTTGTTTTGCATGTTCTTTTATCCTTATTATTATTTTCCCTTCCTTTTCTGTCCTGATAAACTGTCTTTATCTCAACCCACAAGTTTTACTGTTTTTCCTAGATTTTCTCCCCCATCCCAGGGAGGAGGGAGGGAAGGGCTGTGGGCTGTTCGCTGCTGCTGTGTTTGTACCACAACAACCTGACACTCTGCTTTTGCACCCTTGTTTGGTACATCAGGCTCCCAGCCTGACCTTGAAGCAGCCATGCAATGTTAATGAGAGGTGCACACAGACAGAGCAGAGCAGAGCAGAGCAGAGCAGAGCAGAGCAGACCACTTCCCACTAAAGATATTCACTGTAAAAACTACAGCTCTGAGTTACATCTGTGTGAACCACCGAGCCGCAGCAGCCGAGCCGCCGCTGCTGGAGCGTGTGCCTGGAATAATTCCAGTGGAATACCAGAATCAAAATGCACATATGCAAAATGTATGCAACTTATCTTCAATTAATTAAAGCTGATTCTGAGCAGTGTATCTGGAAAAATCACAAACAAAAACCTCCCTATCCTGCTAAGTGTCTCCTCATTTTCCTGTATCTCTGAGGAAGGACTCAACCTACAACAACAACAAAAAAAATATCCCCTAACTATTTCTAGAAACATTTCATACTATGCCAGTTGGCCAACATACTTAAATAACCAACCAACCAACATATTTATTTAACATTCAGCAGATGGACATGATATGAACATCGTGGTTTTCAGTCGTAGTTTCATAACTACTAGATTTTTTCAATGCCAAGATTCAAACAGGTTCAGAAGGTAAACACATCTCTCCATCTCTTAACTTCTGGCCTAGCATGGATTAACTTCCACTGACATTTAAATGCATCTTGGGATGACCCCTCCAGGCTGCTCTCAAGGCTGCTTTCCAACATTCCTTCCTGTTCCAGGACTGTCGCTGCCCTCAAATGTGATCCCCCGGTGGAGCTCTGGACGTGGCTCATCAGCCAAGGAGGTGCAGCTCCAAGCTCGGGCTGGGACGGATGCTGTGCTGGAATGGCATCACCACCCAGCTCAGCAGAGCTGTGCCAAGCCCCGATGGAAAAGTTGGAAAATACCTCTCCTTAAGCAGAGCAGACCACTGCTGGGCTGCAACAAGGCTGGGAGCTGTGTGCCAAACCAGCAGATACCCGGTTTCTGCCAATTCCCAGAGCTTCCTAACTTTCTCCAGGATGGACCACCTCCCAGGAAATTTTGCTTTGTGACAATGATGCGGATGGTGACAGCCCAAGCACAGACCAGAGCCCGACTGCTTAGAGCAGAGCAGGAAAGCCTGAGGTATTTGAATTTTAAAGCCTCACAATCTTTCCAGAACTACTTTTCTTTGGGAGGTTTTGTAACTTCACAAAGCTGGGATGGAGGGATGGTGCCTGTGTTTAAGCATAAGTAAAACAGCTGGTAAAGACACTTGAAAAAAATATTAACAACAATATTATAAATGGATTTTTGAAGAACCATTTAAAGTTACTGTGCAATAAACTGAGTAGAATGTCATAGAATGTCAAACTGGGCACAGTAAAAATAAACGTTATTCCAAAGGAAAATAAAAAGACTGCATATTTATGTAACATTCAGCAGATGGACATGATATTAATACAGGGGTTTTCAGCTGTACTTTTATAGCTACTAGATTTTCTTGCCTAACTTGGCAACCCAAGGCACCATTTGATTTTTGGATTTGGACAATACTGCAACAGATGTCCAGACCAATAAAATAAATTCCTAAAGGGCTATGCTTAATTTGTGTAATTGATCAATTTTTGTTACATGGGCTTCAGCTCAGCAGCCTTCCAGATTAGCTCAGCAGTAGGGATTTCATTCCATATGTTACAATGGTTTATTGGTGCTTTTGATGACACTGCTGATTCAGCAGCGTTGGTGCAGGCACCTGTTGGCAATGAGAATGTTATAAAGCCCATGGGTAGCAGGGCAAATATTGGCACAAAAGCCTTTGGGTGGCTTGTAAGCATCTTGTGGGCTCAGCTTCCCACAAGCCAAGGAGTTGCCTGGAACAGCATGGAGGGAACCAGCACCTCTCCTGTGGTATCTGTGCACCGGAGCCAGAGAAGGTGACTCTGCCTTTTCGATAAAAAGTGATAAGTGCTCTAAAACATTGAGGACAGATAAATGTTGAAAAATGATATCAATAAAAATTTTGTAGTACATTTCCTCTAATACGAAATGTCAGTGATTTACTCCTTCCCAATACAGGTTTAATTGATTCAAATAGCATCGGTAGTAATTAAAATATGGATTCTGAAGCACAACTGTTAGCTCTCATCACTCACCTATTAAACTTGCCATAGATGCTGTGTTAATTATCTTCCCATATCCTTGATTCAGCATAATGCGGCCTGCAGCCTGTGACAGAAATTAAAGGAAAGACCAGTGACCCTTTCTGTGATTGTGCTAATAATGACATGATAATAAATTAGTCTTCACTGTTCAGAAGAGTTGATGTGCTAACACATTTTTTTTAAGCACTTGATATAAAAACTTGGTATAAAAATGGCTGATGCAGGAAAAAATCCCATTGCCATTTCACACCTCTTCACTGTTGGCAATATTTTTTCAAAATAATCACTAATGTTGGGAATTTCCCCCTCCAAGCCTTCTGGTTTTCAAATAACCACCCTTCAAAACAATTCTGGCCATTCTTTAATGCCTGGGCTTGGGTAGCCAGCAACTACCAGCTGCTTTTGTATGTATTGACCAAAATCTGTAATTCATATAAAGCAAATCTCACCTAAACTCCACCAAAACTAGGACCAATTTTATTGTGATAATTATTAATAAACTGTTATTAGATCTTGAGATAAAGTAAATACTTAGAATGTCAATATCTATTTGCAAAACTAACCAGTGCAGTATTTCACACTTACTTGGCAGCACAGAAATAATCCTCGTAAATTAACATTAAAAGTTTTGTCCCATTCCTCCAGGGAAGTCTCTTCACTTGCAGAGTTCAGGTTGATTCCTGCATTGTTGCATGCAATGTGGACTGTGCCCCAGCGAGCCACAATTGCATCCACCATCCTTTGCACATCCTCAGGCTTGCTTACATCTGCTGCCAGGGCAAGGCTTTTAATGCCTGCATTGAAACAAGAGTGATGGAGTCAGCACAGGAATTCACAAAGAAAGAAAAAATTCTATTTTATTATTATTATTTAATTCACATATAGAGATATTTTATATATGGCTGTATTTTATACATATAAATAAATAAATTAATAAATAAATGTATATATTCCACCTTCATTCACTGCTCCACAAATAATAACAAAACGTGTGTTTGTTGCTGCAGTACCATTATAAAGTTGCTGACTGCTGCGAGGTTTGCTTTCTGGAGACCAAGCTGCAGCCCAGGTGTGGGAGCGAAAGCTGCCACTCCGGCAGGACGAAGCTTGGAACACTGCACCATCTTCTGTCCAAACCCTCAACTGCAGCTTCCCCAGCCTCCGCCAGCTCTGTAGATGCTTTTCTTACGCCAGGTCCCCCTCAAGACGCTCCAGAAATCAAATTTATCCTAAAAATGCTCTCTGGATGAACTACAGCATACAGAGAGCTGGGAGCCTGACAAAACCAAACCAGTTTTAGGTGGGAGATAAGTGGCAATACCTGCAGGTGCACAGGTATGGTAGTCACAGCGCCTTATTTATTGCAAGTGACACTGCCAGAATAATGCAAACATCTGGAAGTGAAGAGATTTACCAAATTTGAAACATGCAGAAGTTTTGCTTTTTTCCCTAAAATAATCCAGCCATTGACTTCTGCACCAGTGGTGATCCATAAATAACTTCATTTAATTTATTATAAAAACCAGCTTTAAATACCCTTATTATTAAAAAACTTAAGAAGCCTTCTGAGGCACCCGATGCCACTGGGATTATATCCACCCTGAAAGACAAACAAGGCTGCACCAGTAAGGGCTGTGGTGAAATGGGTCTTAAGGGTCTTAAAAAGGAAGGAGGAAGGCAGCCACTGGGGTTGGACCACGGATCAGCAGACTGGGTGGGAAGTGGCAGCCGCTAAAGCAAGATTTTTTTACTTCTATATAAATGACAAATTTGTTCCACATTGGTCCCTCTTTTATATCATTCTGATAAAACATTTAAAAGAAGGGATAAGTCTGTTCTAGAAGGAGACTCTCCCAAAGTGAAGCTGAGATGGAGGCTTCCAGGAAAGCACGACAAAGCAGGAATTGCCCTGTGGTGTGTGAAGAAAATGGCAGGAAAGAAGCTTGTGCATGGAAAAGCTCCTCCTCGTCTCCAGTGCCTTCAGGAGCCTGTCAGAGCACACAGCCCCAGGTGATGCTGCTCTGGGGTGCCAGGGCGTGGAAGCTCCTGTCCCCATCAATGATGACACCGTTCTCTTGATTTCCATGGCAGAGAAAAAATACAGACAACTAAAAAATAAATGCACGCTCTGGCACAAAACAAGACCTCTTATTTCATCTCAGGTTTTATGCTAAATATGCTGAAAGAATAAGAATAGCCAGACGGCCCCTCTTGCTCCTCCTAATTGTTATCAAGACATGTAATGCACAGGGAGTTGCTGCAATCTTTCTCTTTCAATTTACAGGCAAAATGGGTGCAAGTGTGTTACTAATGGTAACAGAAAGACTCTTCACCTGCCCTCCAACTCTCACCCTATTTAGAGCTTCATCTTATAGGTCAGTTCATAAAAATGAGACAAAAGGTGCCACGAGTGAGAGTCTAGTGAAGAAGCAGTGAAGCCACGCTCACTTCAAACCGGAGTCCCACACTCGACCTTAATCAATTCAGCTGATATCCCTGCATTCTGAGAGGAGGGAGAAAATAACTTTCTGCCTCTCCACTGTCCCCAAAACCACCTGTTTAAAATAATAAATAAAACAAACTATGGAAAATAGCTTCAAATCCACAGAAAAGACCAGAGGCAAGACATCCAGCACAGGGCAGCGCTGCTGGGTGCACGATGGGGCCAGTGCATCTCCACAGTGCTCAGTTTGGTTTTTGGGGCTCGTGGAGGCAGGTTTTTGACAAGAGAGGCAGGAGAGGAGCCAGGGTCTCCGTGCCGGAGAGAATCACTGTCCTGGATCCGCCCGAGGTGTCCTTCTGCAGGGACACACACACATCCCCCTGCCACAGATTTCATCTCTGGTCTCTCAGTATAAATGGAAGTAACACGTTGCATATAGACAAGAAGATCAGGAGTGACATTGCACAAGGCATTAGCATAGTTTACAGAGAAAATGCACATTTTAAAAATCCCATCAGACTAATTCTTCCCTTAGGGTAGAGGCAGTGATTCCCCCTGAAGACAGAGGTGTGTGTAGTGGAAGGTAACCCTTAGGATTTTTTGGTTATGTTTCATCATTTTTGGTTCTTCTGTCAGGATCCATTAGCAACTGTTGAAAAAGGTATTCACACAGGATCTAGAAACAAAGACCCCTGTAGCCAAGGGATGTACACCAGAGCTGTCTAACAAAGCTAAAACTGAGATCACAGGCGTTCTGATGTTTAAAACTCATCATGAAATGATGGCACCATCCCAAAAGGCAGGAAAGGGCTCCTTGGTGTAAGAAGCAGAGCGGCTCTAAGCAAGCTAAGCAAAATGTTTTGAAAAAGTATCAGTATGGGAATGACTTGGGGCACTGAGCTTCCAACTTTGAGTTAGAGATCTACAGCCATAGAGGGGGAAAAAAATCACAGCCCCTTTGTCCTTATTACAGCAGGAAAAATACGTATTAATGTTATGATTGCTTCAATTTACTCATGTGAATATTTTGAGAGTAAAGCTAGCTGAACCTTTTTGTCAAAATTTATTTCCAGCAGAGCATGATACTTCTTTGAAGCCAAAATGTTTCATGGAAACATTGATTTCAACAAAAAGTTTTCAAGGGAAAGCTTCTGAGGTCCAGGCTAGACTCTCTAGTTACCTCTGGAGAGAAAGAGATTGAAAACCTGACCTTTTCAGATCCTTTCCAAAAACGGGCATTTGGATATAATTCCCTTTCACAAAAGCTTTACAAAGTTTGGGGGTTGTTCCAACAGGGAACGACAATAAATTTGAAACCTCAAAACCCATCATGAGATGGAAGAGATGTGCCCTGACCAGCTGCACTGGTCAAATTGATAGATAATATTTGACCTCAAAGGATAAAGATGTGTAAAGAGTGAGAAGTGAGATTTTCTTTACTTTAGACTGCAATAATATTTGCTATGCCTCATGACCTCTCCGACTGCATTTTGGAACAATCCCCCACCTCCTCCAGGCTGGCTGAAGGAGCAGAGATGTAGGGCAGCCATTGAAGGGTGGATGATCAAACTCCTACTGAAAATGCCCTGGAGATGAGTTAAGTTCATTTTCCAATAGACTGTTGGCATCCAAAGTCTCATGGCTCTATCAAGTAGCCCATTTCTATCCGAATAGCTCTGCTTGATATGCAGCATCTCGCAGGGAAAAAACGTCCAAAAGGCTAGTTAAGGTGTAGGGCCCAGCTACTTTGTGCCAAAACCATACGGCTCCGGCGCATGAGAGGGTGAAAAGCTTCAGGGAAGGAGTGGCTGGATAACCCAAGGATTTGTAACAGGAACTGGACACTTTTTTCCAGGTCGTTATTTGGGATCAGAGCTTTAACCATTACACTGACACTCAGCGTAAAGTGTCTCCTGCTTACTGGAGCTGGGATTGTGCAAACAGGGATGTTTCATTTTAGATGTTCTCTGGGGAGGCTCAGGATGGGATCCAAACCTGAATGACACCATTCCTTGCCCCTTCCTGAGACTGGGTGAGATAAATACATCTGCAGGGACTGGTTTTGCTGGAGAGTATGGTTTCTAATGGCCCAATCCGTTGCAGAAGTCAGAGTGGAAACAATTACTGGTGACTTTATCCATATGGGAATGTGAAAATTTCCTGCGTAAATGTCCATCTTTAGAGATGAAGAAGTACTGAACTTTGAAGAAGGCTCAGGTGCAATCTCACAGAAGGAATTATAAAATGAGTAATATCTCCTTTCTTTTATCATTAAAATTGTATTTCCAGTTTTCTTTTTCCGCTTTACAATTGCAGTTTAGCACGGCTCTATGGGGAAATTCAATTTTATGTTACATTTTCTGTTTTTACTGCTAAAACAGGAGTGGCTTGTAGAGGATTTTACCTCTTATTTGGGATTTTACTTATTATGTCTATTAGTATTGTGTTCCTATATCTGACCTTGTATACATGTTTGAAAGAGGACTTGAAAAATTACTTTTCTTCAATTTAAAGGGTGCAATGAGAGATTCAGACTGGCAATACAACAACCTTGTTTTGGTGTTTTGGCTCACGGTACAGACATTAGGTCTGGAAGAGTGGGTGGGTGGGTTTGTAGGCCGTATCTGTCATTCGCCCATAGCAAAGCCTGAGGTGCTGCGCGATTTACTTCGAGCAGCACCATCTCTATTCAGTGCTGGTTATACAGATCTCGCTTGTACGAGGTGACGCTTCCCTGTTCCTGCCAGCCATGGCTCCCCACTTTGGGCACTTTTGGTGAGGAATTTTGTTTGGATCACTTTGCCTCTCTAGTAGAGTTTATATTGATAAATAACTCTCACAGGTAGTGTGGTATCAATGACTGCTGCGACAACACCAACAGGGCAGGAGAAGTTTTGTGCCCACGGTGTGAAAATCCTCTGCTCCTCCTCAATTCCCCACCAGGGCTGGATGGGAGGGGATTGCACTGCAGAGAAGAGTCGGGTTTGAAGAAGGAAAGCCACCCATTACAGCGCCCAGACGCTCAGTGCTTACCTTTGAGGCTGAGCTCACACACCACTGCTTCTGCCTTGGCAAGGACCAGATCCACGACAGCTACTTTAGCTCCAGCTTCCCCCAGTGCATGAGCAAAGGCTCTCCCAATTCCCTGCCCTCCTCCTGTGACATAGGCAACCCTGCCATCCAAACGCAGCCGCTCCAGGATGCGGCGCCTGTTACAGCCCCAGAAGACGTCATCTCTCACCACTTCTTTCTGAAACAAGAACATAAACACCTTGCACTCTAAGGGGCAGAGCTCACCGACAGCTGTGAAGGACTCTGCTGGTGAGAACAAGGTGGGAGCATGAGCAGGGATCCATGTCTTCTTGGCCCATTAATTAATACCGAAAGTATCACTAGTTCAAGCCAGAAAGCCCTCTTATCCATACAGATATTAATCTCAGATATAGCACTAAGATGCTAGACAACAGAGCAGAAGGGCTGTGGTTTGGGGAGATGCTCCAAACACTCTGCTTTCAGGAGAGTAGGGTATGGCATTTCCTAGCCTGGCTTCCCATGGGAGATGGATTGGGTACAAAGTCTTAGAAGTTGGCTGTTTAAGTCTTCCAGTTATTTCATCCCCAGGGCCCAATCTTGCCCTCAGGCTCAGCTAAGAGGCTAAGAACAAGGTTCTAAAGGCAGGATTTGGGTCAAGTAGAGTGCAATCAAAACATCTTCACAAGGCTGGTGCGCAAATAAAGATATCAGCCAATAACTTAAACCAAGCTGTCATCTGATCAGCTGCCATACATCATTTCCCCCTGACTGGAATCAAAATGCAAAATACAAGATGTTTAAAATATTGTGTTTGAAATGCCAGGAATTACCAGTGGGTGCAGCTTTGGGAGTGCTCAGAAACTGCAAAACAACGGGGATGTTTGGTTCTGGGTTTACTGGGTGAGGCCATTATGATTCCAGATGGGAATTTCATTACAGCTGGATGATGCCCACTACATAAAACAGAGAAAGATAAAAGCACCATTTTTTTGCTTAGGACAAGCAAAATGTAAGGCCATGAAAATATCCAGCTCAGAGAGCACAGGAGGGCATCCTGCGCTGCCTTTGGGCAAAAAAATGAGCTACTTCAGAAATATTGTATTGGTTCATTCAGCTGGTCCTCAGCTCCATCTTCCCACACTCCTCTGCACGGGAAGGATGGGAGAGCACCAGGCACTGACATCTGGTGAGCAGCACACCAGTCACTCCAAAGATTCATCACAGGACCAGCTGATCTGAAAGACTTTGAAAGGAATCAGCATTTAACAGCTTTAGTGTAACCCTGGACTAGTAAGGCCAAGCCCTAAGCTGCTGAGTCCATGACCACAGCACAAAATGTTCAGGTTCTTGCCACCAAACTCTTGAAAATTGTTTTGTCCTTGTCCTTGGCAGGACAAAATTTTCCCAGAAATGCTCACAGAGAGGAAATACCCACCTTGGATTCAATCACTGCATCTGGAGGCACAGGGCTCCTTCGGATGAGGCTCAGTCCACTCTGCACAGGTAAAATCACCTGCAAATATAACACAGTTCTCCACTGCTTTGTACCTGGCTTTCTGTCACCCAGATTCCACTGATATGAAGGATAGTCCTCAGGCCACAGTAGCTTTTCCCCTACTCCTATTCTTCAGCTGAAGTTCCCTCCAGAACAAACATGTCAGGCATTTGTATTTGCTCACATTCGTCTTCCAAACTCATTGCTTACACAAATGCCAGGGAAAAAATTGCAATCTTGTCTCTCCAGTTTCTAAAACCACAACTTATTGTTTGTGCATCCTATTACTTCTTCTTTTTTTCCCCTTCTGCTGGAGTAGGACTTTGCTGACTCCTGTTGTGCTGGTGATGCCCTACAGCCCCTAGAGCCATTAAAGCAGAGTGGTGATTCTTTAGTTGTGCTGTAGAGCTGATTATTCACTCTTAAGTGCTCTCCTTTTATCTTGCCTTTATAAGATGTAGACAGAGTAGGGACCACTCCTGAATATAGAAACTCATACCTAGAGCTCAAGTGAGGTGAATTATAATAAAATCTGAGTTCATTTTAGGTCCTTTGGATAATGGCTCCAACAAAAGAAACATTTTAAAGAGTACTTTGCAAAATACATAGATACAGCACCGCGGGCACCTTAACCAATGGCATTGCACTAACCTGCTCAACACGAGGATCTGAATTAATCACTGAATTTAATTTTCTGACAGCTACTACATTTTCATCTGATACGTTCTCCAGGTAGACTTTTCCTTTCATGAGTGTATTCTCTACGCAGATCACTGCATCCATGCTCAGCAAGTGGTTATCCATGACAAAGCTGTAGTACTGAACAGCATTCCTTTGATCAGCATCAATAAAGACTATATCAAAGTGCTCATCCTCAGCATGTAATGCCTGGGAAAAAAAATTGTGTTGGAGAAAACACTAATTATTTACCTGAAATTTAACATGTTTCCATTAATTTGTCCTTCATATAAACCCCAAACCAGAGGGAAACTTGTTCTCTTAAGGTAACACTGCTAGAATTTTTTGTGGAGATCTTGGGAGTTTTCTATGCTTTGCAAACAATTCTTCAGCAATGAATATCGGAACTTCTCAAGGAAAATGAGGATATAAAAGAGGATGGCTAATCCCTGCTTGTGGTGTTGAGAGTCACAGCAGAAACATCTGCATACCTTGAGTCAAAGCAAAGTGATCCATCAGGGTAAGACTGGCATCAAACCCTGCCACTGAGGTGCTGCAATAAGTTCTCTCTTCTCAAAAGAGAAACTATCAACAAATTGAAGAGTGGCAATTATATCAGTCTGGGGAAAAAAAGAGGCATAAGGCAGATCTGGGAATTGCAAACTAGTGTGTCCCACTTCAGTAGCAGGAAAAGGGTTGAAATCCCAATTAATAATAGAATTATAAAGCACATGAAAGAACAGGTCATGATAGAGATAAAGCAGCACAGCCCCTGTGAAGGAAAATGATGTTTCTTTAATCTAAAAAAACGCTTCGGATGGCTCAGCAACAGAGAGGATAAAAGAGAACTGGCTGCTATCATCTAATTGGATTTTCAGAAATGTGGCACACCTTCCCTCCAAGCAGGCTGCTGATGATAATGTATAAAAGTGTTGATGGATGACCAGATGGGAGCCTTTACAGCCTTCTCCTGTGGCAGTTAATGCACTCGCTGCCCAAGAGGCTGCTATGGAATATTTCAGATTCCATCTGGGACTATTTAACTGCATCTGTGTGCATTGCAATGAAACAACAGCTCATCCACCTATCTCGAAGAGCAGAAATGCTTTCAAGTCTTTGCATTTCAAGAGAAAAGAGAAGCAGTTCTGTTTTCCAGAACTCACTGTCTCTACCACAACTTTTAACGGTGCTTCTTGCGTCCAGATTTTCCTTTTGTGTTTGGAAACATTGTGCACAACAAGTGATGAGCCTTCCCTTGGGATGTACCAAGCAAAAGCATCAACAATGGCAACAGAATGGGAAAAACTTGTTTGGTTTTGGGAGTAAGGTTAATGGATCCCAAAGAGAGATTTCAGGAGCCTTTCTGAGGCAGAGACTGTGTGGATCAGACAAGGAAATGGAGGAAAGCAGATCACTGAAGCTCTGAACTCTTCTGTTGTGCAAACTGGTGTCATTGTGAGCTTCTTAGTGGTGAGGGAATTAAGCTTGGATAGTCACATTTAACTGCAGGTGCTTGATAACGCAGAAACACTGCCAAAAGCATTCATGAGTCCACATTTCGGACACCTTTTGATACTACACTATAATGAAAGAAGACCTTAAGGCCAAATATATACTGGTTTATAATAAATGTAGCAGAAACTGGGACATCTGGATTCCTGGGATTCATCTTTTCATTTCATGACCAGTAAGAAAATCTTGCCCTCTTGAGCCACGTTGGTGGAAGGCAGCAGGAATGTTTTTGCTACTGTGGAAGAGTATTTTGTGTCATGTTGCACCTCAGTCAGTCTGTCCAGTGTAGATACTTCAGGAAGGGTCAGAAGATGAAAGCTGGGTGGAGGAGCCCATAATGAAGAGAGATTAGAGGTCTCACTCCCTAAGGAGAAGAGCCAAAGCCAAATTCAAGTAATTATCATGACTTATCACTACTTTCTGACTTGTAACCTTCCCGGGCGGAGGAGGTGGGGGGCAGGCATTCAGAAACAGATGTGGCCATCGCTGAACATATGTTGCTCTTGTTCCGTGGGATGGCTCCCTAATGAAAAAGAATCTCACTTTTATGCATTGACTTCATTAGGTCCATATGGAGTTGTGCAGCGCTCTGGATATTAGCTGGACTTCTCATTTCAGCCCTCTTTCTGTATCACCTACCTGCTGGCAGCTTATCTCTTTCTTATCTGTCTTCTGATACAGATAAACCACCTTTTAACATCCCAGCATCCATCCCAGGAGGGTGCCTGGGTTGGATGTGTAACCAGTGCACACCTGGCTTGTCCTTGCACTGCCTGGGTGTGCCAGGCCATGGTTTCTAAGGCATTTCTCTTCTACCACTTCACTGAGTCCTGAATGGCCAACCAGAAAGGTCACTTGGGCACCCTTCCTGTCTTCCAGATACCCAGTGCCTGACATATGTAAGGAATAGCCTGAGTTTGGACTGGGACCTGCCATCATTTAAGCTTCTTGTTTCCACAGCTTCCTAATTGCTGCTGGGTTTTCCATATTTAGCTAGAAACAGCTCCAGGGCTATAAGAGGAATCCAGAAATTCCTTGAACCAGCCTTGCTTCTAGAGCAGCCTCTACACAGCAGGAGAACAGACACAGGGAGAGGAAACTGCCCTGTTTCCTGGAGCCCCCTGGCTAGCAAAACACGGGTCACCCAGACAGGTGGTCACCATGGCCAGGGCACCACAGTAGAGAGGGTTTCCTCACTGCCAGCACCCACTGCTGAACCGAGACAGCCAGAAAGGAAAAAATCTGCTCTAACCGCAGAGCCAAGCACTGGAAAGATGGGTGCAGAAGACAGCTCCACACTGTCCAGTATGGATGAGGGGATTTAAAATGAGGGATTGACCACCCTGGCCCTCCCAGCACAGACTGGGCCAGGCCCCGCCTGGGACCTCACAGCGCTCTGGAGATGCCATTGTCCTTTGCTTGGAGAGGAAGACCCCAAATGCCTCCAACTGCGAGGAAAGCTGAGATCCAGAAGGAAATAATCCGCCTGCAAAATATCCTGCTGAAACTAATTTCCTGAGTGTTTACAGTGCAATCCCTGCTCCTTGCTACAGAGTCATCATAGATGGTAACAGATGGCAGTAAGAGTTTTAATTCAGAGCAAACTTGGCTAAAATTAATGCTTTTGCTTACAGTGAGTCATTAACTTCCTTTTGGATTAAAAAAAAAGAAGTGTAACACTGCATTCCACTGAGGAGATGTACCAAAAGTGACCATGAGAAAGGGCACAGCAGCACTGCTGAAGGATACAGCAAGAGATCAAGGAGAGGACATCTCAAATAAAACCATGAATGAATCTTCTGTCAAAGCTCAGAGAAAACCTGATTGGAGTCCTGATCAGAGACAACACTCTCATAAGGCACATACAAACTCAATCAGAAAAAAAATGACTGCCCAGTTCCTTTGATATGGATCATACAGTCAGCATATTTGTAATAAAGATGTACTCAAAACTTATTACCTTTCCTGTACCTTGTTCTTGACCTAAATGTAATAGCAATCCATCCTTGGGGTGCACAGAATACATGAAAAAGTACAGTTTCCTTTTAAAACACCATTAGAATATTATACTGTGTGTGGACATACACTCTTGTTACTCCTAAATGCTATTCTATTGAGTACAGTTTATATTCACCGGCAAAGCGAAATCTCTAGGGAAGCCAGAGAGGGAATGCAATTTCTAGTAATAACAGCTCACAACAGTGAATACTATCCACTTATCCCCACAATTTCCAGCTATTTTGGACTCCTTTCTGAATTAACCTTTCATATCAAAAGGAGCAATTCTAGAGCACACTAGAGACTCCGACACAATTTCATGCATAATTTATTCACT
This sequence comes from Falcunculus frontatus, assembly GCA_013398115.1. NCBI lineage: Eukaryota > Metazoa > Chordata > Aves > Passeriformes > Falcunculus > Falcunculus frontatus. The sequence goes on from VZRV01002991.1 coordinate 719,136, forward strand.
CAGTTCAACATTAAACGCAGAGTCCTTGACTTTGTCAAGGTGGATTCTGTTGGCAGACTTCACAAGCAGCAAAACAGGAGAAATGAGATCTGCAGCTCAACCTCTTCACCTATTCTGTCTGCTAAAAGGAGGGAAAAAAGAAGAAAGCAAACCCCGACATGCTTCCACAGTGCCCTGCAATCAGCAGAATCGGCTGCAAACACCGTGTTATTTTTTGTGTTGCATTTTCAATTTTAAAATGGAAGGATCAAAATAATGGATGGGAATAATTTCCTGATAGTTTGCATTCCCTCTAGACTCAATCTTGTATCCATTGTTCATCAAAAGTCCACTGGGAATTGAAGGAAGCTCTTTGTGCAGGATCAGGCTCTTGCTGGCAGCAGGTCCACGGCAAGGGACACTATCCAGGCATGGCTCAACAGAGATTTGACTTAAGGGAAGGTTTGTTGGAAAATGTTTTTAAACAATGGCCCAGGACATGATGAATAGACAGCTAATTCCCACTGAAGACACCTGTACCAGTGACTGAACCCAAAGAAAGGCTTCCCCTCAGTCCGTATTTCAAAATATTATGTAAAATTCCTGAGGCCCTTGGGCACAGAGGGTGTTGCGATCTATGTGAGCTCTGTGCTGTGGTGGGGACCTCACCCAGCTCGGCAGTGTCTGTCCCTTGTGTGTGGGGAAGGTGGAATTTTATCATCATGCCCTGAGGTACCAAATGAACTCTACTGTGTATTTGAGCTCTCTGGCTCCGGTCAGATACTTGACCTTGACAGGTCAAAATCCCAGGTATTTTGTGCTGGCTGTGATCTGGGACAGGAGGGAGGGAAACAGGCTGACCCCAGCAGTGCTGTGTGATAATGCAAGGGAGCATCAAAGAGGTTTCAGAGAGCCTGGTCAAGGTGCTGCCACGGACTGGTGTGCTGCCTTTGCACTGCTCTCCGCTCCCTCCCAGCCCTGATGAGCCACGGATTTACATGGAAGAGCCAAAGCCATGGGGGTGACATAATGGCCCCACTGTCTGAGGTGCACTGGCACAGATGTGTTGCATCCTTGTGGCAACTGCTGCAAGATCTGGAAGCTTCCTTGTGAAGGGCAGCAGCCAAAGGTGTGGGGGCAGCACTGGACATGTCCTGCAGCACCTGGATGATACCCAGGGCAGGGATGCAACTCCTGGCTAGACTAGTTTTACACCAGAAGGGAGAGATCATACACCTTCTGACAGTTTGGGTATGCTGAATCATAACTTCATGCAGCAGAAGAGGAATTCCCTGAAAGGTAGTTAAACTAGGGATCATACGACATTTTCTTGCTTTCAAAGGGCCAAGGCAACAAGGCAAATCCTACTCCCAGGAGTTGTATGACTGCAAAAATTTGAGGAGCAGCAGATAAGCAGAAATCCTGCCCTGTTGCACTCAGCTAGAAGCAAAATTCAGCTGTCATCACCACAGCAAGAAAGCTGCATCAGACACCTCTAAAGAGGAATTTGTGGGTGACCATCTCTGCCCTGGAATTTCTCCAAGGGACAAGAATGACATCTAGGGCTGCAGACAATATAGGCAACAAGGACAATCCTTGCCAGAGCTTTTTCCAGCTCTTCTAAAACTCACTGTGCCCTTCAAGAAATGTTAGCCAGCTCTGCTCTAGATCAGCCTCCCTGCAGATGGTGAGGGACAGAAATGTTCTCCACTTCCTCTGTGAAGCTGAGCTGTGAGAGCCCTGCTGTGCCACCCCTCACCCATCTCCTGTCCGTGATTGCCTTGTCCTCCTGCCTTTCAGCTGCCCACGGGCCAGCAAAGGAAGCCTGATCAGCCTCCAGCCTACACTGGTCATCTGGGAAGGAAAAGGCAGCACGCTGTCCACAGCATGAGCCTCTTCCACACACCCAGGCATCCCATGTAGCTGCCACGCTCCAGCTGGGCAAACCTCAAGGAGCCCAAAATGAAAAGGCACCAGAGAGGCCACCAAATTCATTGCTTCAGCGTTTACAGCTGTTGTGGATTAAGCCTGTAGGACAATCCTGATTGTCCTGATACCAATGACAAAATGCCTGCCACACTGAATAGCAAAAGTTCAGAGCCCAGTGCAGAAATCCTGCTCAGAGAGGAGTCCCCATGCTGGGATCTCTCCTGCCAAACATGAGCGTCTCTGTTCCCAACACCTCCAAGAGGTATTTGAAGTTCTGAGCACCTGCAGAACTAGGGTCAGGATGTGCCTTCATGTTGCAATTGGAGGATATAAAATCAATTGCAACATTCTGTTTTAAGGATTTAATTTTCATGTCTTTGCTCCCTTCTTTAATCTCTACGCAGCATGTACTCTGCCTGCCTCTAGATATTTTAATTCAGTCACAGTAAGTCAGTTGCACAGAATGGGCACTAGAGAGCAACAGCAATTCAATTAATTTCACACTCACTGCGGGGAGCTGGGATTTTAAATGCTGCACATTGCAGGTGATCTGTAACATTTCGTTTATTCGTATACTTGCAAAGCTCTTTGTTCCTTTCTTATCAAACTTGGAGGTCATGAAAACCAGAGGTCAGAAAGCTCCTGGCCATTTCATTTTAGAAATAAATATGGTGCCTGCTAATGCAAATAAAGTTACAATCAAGCTCACACTGACATGTCCAGATTGAAAATGAAATCAGATCAAATTGATTTGTATTAATAATAGAAAGGCTTTTTAATGAACTTGGTATGGGCACCACCTGTCTCATGCTGGACCCACAGCAACATCCTGGAGATCCATAAACTGGAATTAAACGTGAGCTGCTGGCAATCACAAGAATTTTCTTTCTTGGGACAAAGTCACTAGTCAGAATGAAACAAGTACAGCTAAGGCATTATTTGTCTGAGGCTTATCACGTTGCTCTGGAAGTGAGAAAGTGGGGTCTAATTCCTCTAAGAGTTTGTAGTGGGGAAAAATAGTAGGAGGTTTTGGCAGAATTACAAACTTCTCCAGAACTTTTCCAATTCTTGTGAACATTGGGAGCAAGCTGTCCTTTTCAAAAGCTGGCTCGGCAGGGTACGGATACACTCTTCCTGTTTGTTATACTTGGAATTAGGGATCCGAAACAAAGCCAGCCCATGTTGAGTTAAAGTGCCATTGAAGCCTATCGACCTACACTGAGAGTCTGTGATTCCTCTGATCAAAAAGCTGCAGGATTTTAGTTAAAAGGGAGTAAAACTGTCTTGTGTGACAGAGCTGCCTCACCATACATTGGAAATAAGAAATAACCTCTGTGTAAGAGTGTGTTCACACATTCGCAAGCAAACCAGGGCCACCATCCAGCATCTTGTGGGCAGGAAATAACACCCATCTGAAATCCTTTAATGTGCTCTGCACGAGAGATCCCAAACTCCCCTTCCAGCTGACTTTACCTCCAAGGTGTCTGCCACAGGTCCCACTCGCATGCTTATCTTTTTGCCATCTGAGGAATAATCAAATGCTTCCTGGCTGTTCACTCCGAGATACGGCGCTTCTGCACAGGCAAAGATTTTGCCATCGTCTGGCAATTCCTCTGCAATAGCAAGGATACTGTAACCTTTAAGCTTGCCAATTAATAAAATCTTCCTGGCTCTGATCATATGAACAAACATCCTAAAAATTTGGCCTGTGGAAAGACAAGAATGAAAATTCGAAAATAAAACCATAAGAAAGACTATACTTTGTTCACAAAGAAAATTAGATGTGCCTTTTAAGTGTTCATTAAAAAAAAAAAACCCTAATCTTAAAACACTCTCAAATAAAGGTTTAACAACAGAATCTGACAAAATTTCATCTAAAATGCAGCTAAAAGACAACAGAATAAAAGGACTGGTTTTAAATGTAGAACCTTTATCATCAATGCTGCTATTGTTCAAGTGCTTGTTAAATAGTGCTTGAAATAGTGCATATTTTAACATTCCCCCCATATGAAAATGGCTTTGAGATGGCTCCATATTCTTTCTGGAATCCAGTATAAAAAAAAAAGTCACTACATTACATTGCATTTGCTCTTAGAGTCATTATCCCTAGACAGCACCATCATTTAAGAAATTTATCATCAGTGGTGTCCTTCGAACAATGTATTAGTGTAATAGATTATAAGAGTACTTCACTGGGATGATATATTACTCCAAAGATGAGAACATCTGGGAAGAATGAATTTGGGAATAGATTTAGCGTAATAGGCTTTATAAGGGGATACAAGCCTGGGTATTGCTACTTGTAAAGGTGCAGTGCTTGGCCACAGCCACCTCCACCACAAAAAGCACATAAACCCCTATCAGACACCCTGAACCCAAAATAAAAGTGTTTTTCCACTCCTTTTCCTTCCAGGTGGGTTGACGATCTCTTCTGCTCATTAAGGGATGGGGCTGGCACTGTGGATTAAAGCACCTGTGTGTGTGGGCACGTGTGGGTGAGTACAAGGGCACAGGAGGCAGGATACAGGGAAAACTCGTGCCAAAGGAAGATTAAAGCCTACAGGAAGCTCATATGTTTCTTTTAAAGTAATTTTCCACATTATCTGAGCATTTCCATGGCATTCGTCCTCCCCTTACTCAAGACAAAGTAGAGGATGATAACTTCAACTTCAGTGACAAACTTTACACCAATACAGTGCAATTTTACCCTCTTGGCTGGCCAACTTGCCATTCAAAGAGCCAGAGGCACGTGTTTCCTGCAGCCTGACTCCGGTTTCAGCTCCTTCAGCATCCCCAGGGACATGGTCAGGTGAAGTCTTTCTGGAAAAAAAGGACATTTCGATATTATGATGGCGACCAAAATCTGGGAGTCCAGCATAAAAAGCAGCAACCAAGAGAGAACTCCTGGAAAAGCTCCATCTGTGCATGACTGTGAAAAATTAGCCCAGAAGCATTGCAAGTATCCTAAATTCCAATCCTAAGATGATCTGGCTTGGCAACAAGCACATCTCAGTGCTGGCAGCCACCCCAGCCATAGGGGCATGGGAAGAAGGGGGCATGGAACTAAAGGAAAGAATTCCCCACTGTTCAACCCCAAACCTTTCCCATTTTCTGCTGGTCCCAGATAGGTCTCTATCTATCTGCTGGTTTGGAGTAAGTTACTCTAGTTACCCTGGCCAGGTTTTGTTCAATTCTACAATGATTTTTTTTTTGTTTCAGCCAAAAATAAGGTTTCATTGCAGAACAGGGGAAAGATATAAAATCTAAATTTTTTACAAGACAGGGAAAAAAAGTTTTTCCTCACAAAGTGCTCAGAAAAGCAGGGTGCCTCCAGATGCTATTTCACAGAAGCCAGGCCTGTGACAATGTCTCTGGATGAAGTGAGATGCTGTCTATTACATAGGGAAGGCAATAGATGGCTGGAAGAAGTCCATAGCCTCCAGACAGGTTAGATTACCCTATCTAAAGAAAGTAACCACTAAAAATGGATGGTGATCATTCTTCAGGCCAGAATTTAGAGCCATTTCAGTGAGTTTTTTTCCTCCAGCTCCCCCTCTCCACTCCTCAGTAAAATGAGAAAGAATTCATAACCCGTGTCAGCCACACTCAGATAATCCAAGACTTAAAGAGTAGAACATTTCATATAACCTCTTTTCTGCCCCTCACAAATGCTTTAACAACTTTAATAAGATAATGTATAGCTATTATCCTACAGCAAGTGTAAGTCAAACAACTATCAGCTATTATTTCAGCAACAGAGTGAACGCACAGCGTTCCCATAATCCACAGCCTGGAACAGTTTACACATTGTCAATTTTAGACAGAACTGGCTTTTTCCACATATCAAAATGTACACTGATAAATGGGAACTGTTTAGTAGACCCCACATGGCTGGGTAATATACTGTAGCTCAAAAAAGAATAATGAGAACTTCTGAATTAATGATACCTTAAATTAGTTTAATTAATTAGTTTAGTTACTAGAGTAATTTAGTTAGCAGATTAATTAATGTTTGTTGAATGCTTGGAGATAAAAGCCGCATATAAAGGCTGTTATTAGAGGGTGGATCCAGAGGTGCAGGTTTTCCTCACTCTTTATTTAACTCAGCACCAACTGGATCCAGGGGCTTGCTCTTCAAGCCTTCCAGCAGGCACTGTGTGGAGGTTGCTGTTCCCCAGGATATGCTCCAACTCAGACAATGCCATAGTCAACAGGCAATTGGGAGAATATCTTCCAAAATTTAGAGCTAAAGCTTTTTGTTCTCACGTCCTCTCCGCCAGGCTGTGGGCTCTCACACACATCCATGAAAGCCTTGCTACATGTTTGGGTGCAGTTAAGTCTCATTCCTCTTCCTCCCGCTGTCCCCCACATTTCCAGCATGTTCTGGACAGAAAATCTAACAACATATTCATCCAATCACAGCCAAAAGCACAAGGCTACAAAGGAGAATCTGTACCTCTTGGAAGTTGACATCGCATCCAGGTAAGGGTCTAGTCCGAGAGCAACTTCAAGAGCTTTTTGTAAGTAATTCCTGAGCTGTTCGGGTACACGAGAGTCATTGAGGGCTATTTCTTTGGCTTTGAGAAGGTTCTCAGCAATGTGCCCAGCTGGGGTTTCTGAAATGGAAATGAAAAGGAAGAATAATGATTTTGTAACTGCTCAAATCAGTGGAAGTGGAATTTAGAGTACATAAGCACAGGTGTGCTTTTCTTTATACAAAATACAGGATTTTGAAGGACTATGAAAACAATCATGAAAACCTTTTCAAATTTAAAAAATTCTATACTTCTAATAGATTTTTGTCACATGCATTCTCCCTTTTCCCCCTCAGAGCTGATCAAGCATAAGAATGTTTTAAACACATGAATTTTGCTTTTAAAGCTCCAAGACAAACATCAAACACCAAACAACTGCACACAAACCCCACTCCCCCAGGTACGATTTTTCTTGGAGGAAAGAGAATGCTTTCAAAACTGCTCTTGCCAAACCAGGCAGGAGATGCAGGCAGTGGGTGAAGTTTTGTAAAAATGAGGATCTGTGTGTCGGTGGGGTGCAGAAGTGTTCCTGAGCTGTGTCTGTGCCAGGGAGGCTGCTGCGCACCACACATGTCAGTGTTCCAAAGGCTGTGGAAACATCTCCAGGATCTAGATCACCTTGTTCTGGGGGCCAAAAGCAATGCTGCCCATGGCACTGAACCTGCCCTGAGATCCCAGAAAACCCTTATGGCAGCAATCCACCATGGATCACAGCAAGCCATGGCCCCAGGGAGTGAGGCATGGTTCAGAGAAACTCCCCCACGCCTCAAGTGTAAGAGCACGTGTTGGGTTATGAAAGCACCTGTGAGACACAGACCAAGAGGCTGTGAGTGTAACTGGGGTGGAGCAGAGTGCCCCTGGCAGGGTTTTATTGCCTGTGATAGAAAAGCTGCAGAGAACTAAGTGGAGGGAGTGAAAAGAGGGTTTCCAGCAGCTTCCCCGTACCTGAAGGGAGCCTACAAGAAGGATGAAGAGAGACTATTTACAAGGCATGTAGTGACAGGACAAGGGGGAATGGCTTCAGGCTGAAAGAGGGCAGGTTAAAATTAGCTATTAGGAAGAAATTCTACGCTGAGAGAGGGGTGAGACCCCAGCACAGGTTGCCCAGAGAAGCTGTGGCTGCCCCATCCCTGGAAGTGTCCAAGGCCAGATTGGACAGGGCTTGGAGCAACCCGGGATAGCGGAATCTGTCCCTGCCCGTGGCAGGGGGTTAGAATGAGATGATTTTAAGGTCCCTTCCAACCCAAACCATTCAGTGATTCTGTGATATGATTCTATGGTTTACATCTCATCCCAGTCTCTAACCATCAGGGGCAGCTTGTATCTCTTCCAGCACTTTTAGAAATAATTGCAATTGCAGGAATAACCACCCCCTTCCCAGACCGTGTTGGTTTGCTGACCTCAGTCAGCCCAGCCACACTTTGAGTGAAGAGGACACACACTCTTCTTGCAGCATTTTCACCGCCACATGAGGGAGCATCCCAGGGTTTCCACTGCACAGCTGGAGAGTGCTGGAGGTTGGGATCTACTCATCTTCCCTGCCAAGCACTCTGAGGCTTTTTGTTAATTTAGGAGGAAAAAACATGTTTATAATCCATGTCGGCTTTTAGTAATCATCATGTTATGCTTCTGGATAAGTAACAGACAGGGACTGCCTGTCACACAAAGCGGGGGAAACAAGACTTAACTGCAGCTGTTTTGTAACCTGTGTTATAACACCAAACGTGACAGCCAAGAGGTGCTGTGGGGAGAGGGTGCAGGCAGGGCATGCCAGGAGCAATCCTCCATCCCAGATTACACAACCTTTGCAGGGAGTGCTGCATTTTTTGCAGCCTGGTGATGCTTGGGGCCAACAGCAGATGTCAGAATTGCCCGCATTTATGCAAGCACCAGACAAGTCAGAGCGCAGCTCAGGGCTGGCTGCCTGGCCCAATGCTCTGAGCACTAAGGTGGGCTAAATTTTATGTAACTACCTTTTTTTTAAGGTTATTCCAGGAAAAAGTGCTTCATTTCAGTGCATAGTTTTGCACAATCCCAGCAAAGCTGCTGGACTATATTAAGCACTAAACTAGATTGCCTGAGTGCCTCCCTATGGCTCAATGTATGCACAGACATCTCTTTCCTTTCCCATCTAGTTGTGCATTATCAAGGGGAGAAAAGAAAAAAGAGCTCACTCAGAGGAGGAAGATACTGAAAATAACTCTACCATGAAAGAGCAGGAAAGGGCTGTTTTAAGACTCCAGCAGCTTCATAAAGAAAGATAAGGTGACAATTCTTAAAATGGGCCATTCTTGCCAGCAGGATGGTTCCCAGCATCTTCCTGGGCAGGTGCTGAGAGCACAGCCAGCCTGTTCTACAACTAAGCTGAATAATAAATTGCAGCTTCTACTCTCTCTGAAATCACGCACTTTTGATTCACACCAAAGTCAGGAGCCAGGACTGCAAGGTTGTACATGTGGGACATCAGTGTCCCCTGAGCAGACAGGCAGTGCAGTGCTGCTGGGACCTGCTGCTCCAGAATCAAAATTAAACTCTGTAGTTTGTGCTCAGATGGCCTTTTTTAGGTGGGGAAAAGAGGAGGACACTTTACTGTTTGCAGGGGGCTGCCCAAGAGGAGGCACAGAGACAAGAAGACAGTCTGGATTTGGCAAAAACAAAGCAAAGACATGAGATCAGAAAGTCCAAAGCTTTGGTTCCCATTTCTGGGCTATCCTCATTTCACCTTCCAGCCTCTAGATATGTTTTGCAGCCCCAGCAAAGCCTTCCAAAAGAGCCCCCCTTCCCAGCCAGGGCAGAGCACTGAACCTGATCCACCTGAACACTTTGTTGCCAGACTGTTTGGTGCTCCTGTGCCAAGCACTTTGGCAGGAGCTGCTCGGTGCTAAGCACTTGGAAATCCAGTCTGCTAAAATTATCCTGAACATCATATTCACCAAGGCGCCTCGGGCATTGACAACAGCTTATCCCAACCCTCACCTCTTTGCCTTAGTGTGCAAATACATGTCGGGGCACAAGGCATGTCATGGTCCGTGTGGGGACAGGGGTGGGCTGGCAGCATGGCCAAAACCCGAGTGCGTGGCCATCAAATATTGCAGGGGTCATGAGTAGAGCTCAGCCTGCTCAGCCTTAGCCTCAGCATCCACAGTGCCAGAGCCTGCAGCAAAGCCAGCAGTGATGGCCTGGGGACGGGGAGCAGCTTAGGGATGGAGTGGGAACATGAGGAGAAAGAGCAGGAGGAAGCAGCCAGAGAGAGGAAGATGCTGCTCGTGGCAGGAACCAAGGATCTAAACTCTGACTGAACTTCAGGGGAAACCAAGGAAAATATACACTAGCTGATGTGTTTTCTACAGGTCCTACCGCTAGAAAATAAGCAGAAAAGCTGAATCTCCCCAGTGCTCCATTAGGGAGAGGAATTGTTTATAACACAAGCATCACAATCCATCAGAAATTAGTCACAGCCAAAGCTCTCTCAACACTGCAAGTGTCCACCACCCCACCATTCCTTTCTCCTGGGACTGTCCTACTCCCTCCACTCCAGGTTCCTGCAGACTCATCTCCTGTGCTCAGCCTCTCTCCTCCTCCTGACAAATCCACCCTCTGATACTTGCTGCCAAGCCACACAGCCTGCAGGTCCCATCTCCATGGGGAGGAAAGGGACCCAGGACTGGGGCATCATGCGGTGTCCCCTCCTGTCACACCGCTCTCCTGGAGCTCCCCACCCCACACAAGGAGTTTACCTGAAGGGTAATGCATGTTCCTTCTTGTCCCCTGGCCTCAGAGGATGCTGTGGTGGGTTTGCTGCCTCTGCAGAGCAGGAGGTTGGTGCTTGGGTGCCCAGCAAGGGAACGAAGTCTCCTCCCTCAATCACCAGGGCAGAGCCCCAGCTCCGGGGAGAGGCTGCACGGGGAGGATGGCCCCAGGCTGAGGCTGCACCCACCTGTCCTACCCAGACATAGGCAGCAGGTGAGATCCAACAGCATCTGACATGAAAAAAGCACAACAAAAGAGCTGACTTTCAATGCCTTTGCTTTACATAAGAGTAAGTTCACATCCTGACCTTGGGAAGCTGCTGGCTCTCAAGGAAGTAATCGGCAGTTTCATAACCTTCTAGTTACATATCACAGACATGCCCCAGCTAAACCACCAGGTATGGGGCCAAAAATGTCCCAGGACTCTGAACCCCATATTATCTATAAGTCGTCCTTAGCCACAAGGTCACCACTGCCCCAAAAAGCCAAACATCGGAGTAACCACTGCTCTGGGGTCCAGGTCTCTGCATGGGCTGGGGCAGCTTGTGTCACTTGGGTACCAGGTGATCTGTACCCCAAGAAAGGGTCCCAGGAATGGACTGGCTGAGGGAGGTATCAGGAGCAAGCAGTGGGAACATCCAAGCTATCCAAAATCCTAAGGTGGCCTGCAGCAGAGCTGGGCAGAAAGGGCTGGTGAGGAATTAAAACAAAGCCCTAAAGAGCATGTGATGGAGCTGAGGTGGGCTGGCCAACTCCTTTTCACTCAGATGAAACACAGACTGAAGCTAATGAGGAAATATGAACTCTCCCATAACCAGAGAAGCATCCTTCACCTCTAGGATGTACCACCTTGGGCTCATTCACTGAAGAACCCACTCAATGTACTTGCAAAGTGTGCAGAGAGAGCCCAGGGCTGGGCAGGGGAGGTGAGCAGGCTGGGGCAGCTCACACAGGGCTCTTGGCAGCCTCTCTGCAGGATGGAAGGTACAGAGACATGGCAGTCACTGGTACTGGCAAGCAGCTGGACTGTGGAAAGTTAGTTTGTCAACTTCTCAAATGTAACAGAAGATATTTCAGTGCCCCCAGAATAGAACAGGGAAGTATAAATAGAAAATAAGTAAATGCACATGATGAAAGAGTAAAAGAAAAGCAAATAAAAGAAGTCTCAATGCTGAGTGTATTGCTATTAAATAAAACAAATAAACAAGATAAAAAACCAGACCTCCTGGCATACCTAAGATTATTCTGTTTTATGATTTAGCAAACAACAAACTGCGTTAGAATTGCAGTTCTTGCAGAAACCAATAAAAATTGTGTAAAGATTGGGAGTTAAAATTTCAGATGAATATTTGGTAAACAGGCTACAAGCTTTAGTGTGCCATCTAATCCACACCCATCAGCTTTAAGGTGACTTTGGGAAAGTTGTTTCACTTCTGGGACTCTATTTTCTTCTTCTACAAAATGGGGTTAACAGCCTGTCCTCTTCAAAAAGCACTTTGCTGTCTGGAGATGAAGCCCGCAGTGAGGACTGCAGTCAGGAGTTAGACACTTCCTGGAGCACGGCTCCATGGCTTCGGAGAAGGTTCCTGTAGCTCTTTCCCAATATTAATTTTGAGAGAGATGAAGGTTCCAAAGTGAATTTGGCTGCAATTAAGCCTTCAAAACAATGACACAGCCTTGTCCAGTGGGTCCTTTAAGGCCCATTTTTTCCTGTCTCTGCTTTTACATCTGCTTTTGGTTTTCTTGATCTTTGTTTCTGAACAAGGACAGCTTTCAGAAACACGGCTGAGAAGGTGGCGAAGACGGGTTTGTGCCTTCAGGCACTGCTGGTGAAATCAAAGGAAGATCTTCCTGTGCTCAGCACACAGAGCTGTACACCAAGGGAATACTTCGTGTGGCAACCTGAGCCCGGGGCCCTCCAAAAGCTCCAGCTGAAAGATCATATGGAAAAGTGAATTGTGCATCTCCCGGTCACGTGGGGATCAACTCACCTCATGCCCCAAACAGCCCTTCAGGAGATAAATCCTCTCTGATAATTTTTTTAAACCCACCATAAAAGCTAAAATATATATTATATATATAGTTTTGTTCCTCAATTCAAGAGAATCCCAGGGAAGTGAGTCAAAAGAGGTTTAACCAGCTGGTATTGATCCCCATGCTTCTGCTCCTGTCTCATCCCATAAGAGCAGCTTAGAGCTGCAGCCAGATCAGAGGCTCTGCTCAGCTACGGAGGTTCCTGAATGATGTGAAGAATCACACAAACTGCCTTTCATAACTTCAAATTTGCTGTAGGGCATCATGTTGGAAGTTAATGCATGCACTCCCATTGTACTTCTTAAGCATTATAAAACCAGCTGATTACACAACCCCATCCTGGTAGTCGCACGTGTCTTCAAACGTTCCTGCCACCCCAAACGTGCATCCCAGATTAGGTAATCTCAGTTTTGTAATTAGTCTCTCACATGGAGATGAGGCCTCCCCTCCCAATGCCTGGTCACCCTGGAGCCTTTAAAAAGCACCTCAAAGGCACCCAGTGATGGGAGATCTCTGGATAGGGAGATTTCACCTTCTGGAAGCATGCTGGTGTCAGAAGAGGCCTGTGCTCCAGCAGTCCCAGGAGCCACCATGCCCCAGGAGCCCCAGCAGACGGACTTCCAGCTGGTGAGAGTCAAGAGCACATGGTGCCGCATCAAGAAAGGAGAAGCCCTTTCCAATGATGAGGACGAGATCACTCTCTCTGAGGCAAAAATGTGAGTATGGGAAGGAGCCTGTGTTTCTCTGGCGAACCAAACTGGGCAGTCTTCTTGGTGGGACGGAAAAACCATCTCGGGTGCCATGGCGGCTTCAACCCACAATGACAGAATTACAGAATACCAGAATAGTTCAGGCTGAAAGGGATCTTTGAAGGTCATCAAGTCCAAACCCCTGCAATGGGCAGGGACACCTTCCACAAGACCAGGGTGCTCCAAGCCCCATCCAGCCTGACCTATGTGTACAAACCTGTGAACATGTCCTTGGGAACACGTTCAGTATGGCAGCGTGGGTGAGTGTTGTGCTCCTCGGCACAGCTCAGTGCTACAGAGGGAATTTTATCAACAGCCTCCATTTTTGTAGATGTGAATTTTCTTTAAACTTCTGAAAAGCTTATGCAGGGGCAGTCTGCGTGCTGCACTCGGGCTTTATTTTTTCCAGCTACAATCTGTGTGTGCAAAATGTCATACACAGGTATGGGAGATGGATGGGTTTATGGAGGTGGTCACAGACAAATGAAATGGGTAGGTGGGAAAAATAAACTGTCACTGACAGGAGCAAAACCCTTAACACATCTTTCAAACTGCAGAAGTCACCTAATGCTGCTTCAGACAGAGCAGAGACATAAACTTCCCCCAGGGATACATACAGCTCTTTGCTGATAGTACATCTCTCCAGTTAATTATCTTTTAATTACGGGATACTCCTTTTCATGAGCAAATGGAGCCCCATTCATGATGCAGATCTTTCTTAATACAGCTCTGTTTTGTGTGTCAGAAGTTTTCTAACCTTTGTCATACTCAGATTTTAATGGCACAAGTCTAACCCTTTTCTCAGTCAGGTCAGAGGGACCTTCACCAGCACTGGCAGTGGGCAGTGACCACACAAGAGCATCACCCAGGAAGAGCTGCAGCAGGTAGAGCAGGACTTTGGCAGACCCAAAACCAGCCTACTGGACCTCAGTCAATAGAAGGATGAGCCTAGGGCCCAAGAACACCCAGAAAAATCCTCAGCTGACATATTGTCCTAGAAGGGCATGTTCAGCCCCAAAATCACTGATTTTCATGCAGCAGAGGGGTTGCAATGGGTACTGGTTGTACCATCCAACACCCAAAGCTGATTCCACCAAACCATCCTGTCTCTTAGAAGGGTCACACCAGAGGTGGATGCACACGGAGTCAAGTACAGCTCCAAGATGGGGCATTAAAATGTACACAAAGATGCTTTTTTGCAACATCACATTTGAAAAGCCCAGAAGAAATTTTCTGGAAGGTGTAAATCCTCACTGGTTTTCTTTAACAGCTGTGAAGGTTAAGGGCAGACTTAGAGATAATTTTGTAGAGAAAGCAGAGAAGCATCTATTTCGACCTCTAAGTGAATGTTCAGGCATGTGAAAAGAAATTGGGCATGTAGGGAAATCTGATTATCCAATGAGTCAGCTGCTCACTCAAGAAACAAAACAAAGGCTCACAGAAACTTTCATTTTTTACCCAACTGCAGCTCAAGAAACAGTCTTATATGAAATACATTTTGCTGTTTCCTTCTGCCTGTTTGGTTTTTTTTTTCCCCTTTTTTGATTCCCAATTTATTTTTCCCCTGGCTTGCCCATCCCACCGAAGGAAGGGGTTGTAGGGCTGTTTTTTTCACTGGTTTAGATAGATAAATTTATTTTATTTTATTTACTGTGAAAACTCCAATACAGAAATGTTTCCCAAACCCTGAATAATTTTCTTTCCCTCTCCAGCAGCACTTCCTGTTTCTATCACACCTATTTTGAGGTAAAGATCCACTAATTAAACTAAAGCATTGTAGAAACACTAGTCTGAATGGAGATGTGTGTCTGTGTATAGATAGACGAGAATAAATTAACTCCTATCACCCCAATATACCATCAGAGGGTGCTTCCTCCATAAATACGGAAAATTTTGGCAACCTCTTCTCTTTCCAACTCCCTTTTTGGAAGCTGAAATGATTGGGCTGGGTCTTTTTTTTACGGGTTTTCGACTTCCAGCATGAAAAACATGTTCCAGCCCCTCTTGGACTGTATCTTTTCAATGCTATGTAGGAATTCAGACATTTAACTCTTCATTAAGACCTAGCAGAGCTTCTCCATGAATAAAATTGCTGACCCCTGATACCCAGGAGTGGGTCCCACCCTCACAGCCTCACATTTCTGCAGTGCATGGGCAGGAGACTCCACATTCTTCACCTCCCAGCTACATCCTTAAACCAGTTCAGATGTGCAAAGGTCAAAATAGGAATATAGTGATTTCAAACCATGCTTTCTGATCCTTGCCAGAGGTGAGTGCATCTCCAAAGGAGGGATTTCCTGGATAATTGAAGCTCCCATCTATTTTTGCTACAAAGTGGTAGAAACATACAACATTCTGGAACCCTCTAACACCACTCTGCTTTGGGGTCACATCACTGACCCCCAGCAAATAGAGCTCACCACTGCCAGCAAGAGGAAACTGCGGCGCTTTATCGTCATAGACGAAGTTGTCGACAAACTTTATGGCTCCAAAGTCAGAGAATACTTCAAAAAGAACAATGTCCAGCACAAAATCCTCGCCCTGCCAACCACTGAAGAAACAAAATCCATGGATGTGGTCTTGAACATCTTACATGAGGTCCAGAACTTCAGCCTCGACCGGCGAACGGAGCCCATCATCGCCATCGGGGGCGGCGTGTGCCTGGACATCGTCGGCCTCGCCGCGTCGCTCTACAGGAGACGCACCCCCTACATTCGGGTCCCCACCACCCTCCTGTCCTACGTGGACGCCAGTGTGGGGGCGAAGAACGGGGTGAACTTTCGGCAGTGTAAGAACAAGCTCGGGGGCTACACCCCTCCCGTGGCGAGTTTCCTGGATAGATCCTTCATCCAGAGCATTCCTCGGCGACACATCTCCAATGGCCTTGGCGAAATTTTAAAGGTATGAACTTTTGCAACAGTTTCAAAACTGAAATCGTACAATGGTTTAGGTTGGAAGGGACCTTTGGAGCTCATCAAATCCAATCCCCCTGCAACGAGCAGGGACACCTTTCACCAGATCAGGTTGCTCAAAGCCCCATCCAATGAGTTTTTAAGTATTTCCAGGAATGGAGCACCTATCAGTCCTCTGGAAAACTCATTCCAGGGTTTCACCACCCCCATTGTAAAAAGTTTCTTCCTCACAACTAGGCTGAATCTATCTTCTTTCAGTTCAAACCACTATCTCTTGTTCTATCACAACAGGCCCTACTAAAAAGTCTCTCCTCATCTTTCTTATAAGCCCTTTTTAAGTGTTGAAAATAGAATGTCCAGGAGCATCCATGGCATTGTATAAACAACTTAGAGAAATCAAGGTGGGCCATCAAGGTTGCATGAGGACTTTTAACTCTCACTGAGTCTATATATATGTATCTTTTTACAGCTGCTAAATTTGTTAGAACATCCCTTACACTCAGTGTCCAGCGCTAACCCTGTGGAGGAAACTCCAAAACTCGTAGCCAGATGGAGACAGAGTAAAACCAGGGAAGAAAAGCCTCATCTTTCTGTTGAGGCTGATCCATAGCACTCTGTAATGAACTCCTGGCAGAGAATATGAGGCTCATTTTACGGGGGATTAATAATCTGCAAGATCATTTGCACCTACCTCGCTGGGTATGTCGAGTGTGGTCAATCAATCTCCTGCGAGGCAAATTCTCCTTCTAAAATTACCTGGAAAGTGCACAGTAGATGACTTTATGTCTGGAGAGCTTTGAAAACTTTTGATGAAGCAGAGTTCAAGCTATTAAAATGTATTGTAGAGGAGTTTATCAGCAGCAATTTTCAGTGCTTGCACAGTGAGAAATCCCCTGGATATATGGAGGTTTCTGGTAGGCACTTTGAAAACCTCAGGTCACCATTCCCCACTGCAGGGGGGGGGCTAATGCAGGACTCAGAGAGGGAAAAAATACGTACTGCTAACGAGAAAATCACTTCTAAACCCTCTTATTCTCTATACTGCAGTGTTTTCCCACCTTTCATGGCTCGAAGAGCAAGGATTAGATGAGAGTTGTCCTGGAACTGGCCACCACACAGTCCCCATCCTGGGGATGGCCACCATCCAGTCTCAAGTTTCCTTTCAGGCACACAAACAACCAAAGCTCATTACTAACCACTTGCTGGGCTATGGGAGCACGTAACAAACTCCCAGCACTCCCAGCACAGGCAGACTGCTCCAGTAGCGGGGGAACTTGCACACCAGTGCTCCCATCATCTCTGCCGTTTTACCAGAGTCACACTGGCCATTTCCATGCTGCCTTTTGCACACACCTTCACTCAGCACAGCTGGCAATGTGTGACACCACCAGGTCACATTCCATAGACACCTGCTGAACGTACCCCAAATATATTTGTGCTAACCAGGAACTGTGCCTACAGAGACACCTTTTTAGGTTACAGAGCTACAACTTGTCCATGTACCACATGGGCAGGTGTTTCTTTATTAGTGTACAACATGTTATTGCAGTCCAATCTACTGAAACACTCAAGTTTCCAACAGCCCATACAAGGATCAAATAATTATCCCTAATTACCTCTTCTATTCTTTGTCCCAGATGGCCCTCATGAAACACAAAGGGCTGTTTGACCTGCTCAAGAACCATGGAAAATACCTGCTGGACACCAAGTTCCAGTCCTACAATGGCTTGGCTGACCACGGGGACGCTGCACTGCAGACTACCAGGATTGCCATCGAAACCATGCTGGAAGAGCTGGCTCCCAACCTCTGGGAGGATGACCTGGACAGACTGGTTGACTTTGGCCACCTTATTAGCCCAGAGCTGGAAATGGTGAGTGACAGACTTTATATTGCAACATCCACTTTAAATATAAAATAAAAAAATTTGATAGGCTGAATGAAAACCTTGTGAAAAGGAGCTGAGAAACTCCAGATCTGCACATGCTACCCCAGGTCACCCAACACACCAGCCTGGTCCTGTTGAACAAAGGGACCCCTTCCCCTGCCTTGTTTCCCCCACACCTCCACAGATTTGCAATTCAGACCTCGCTCCGGTTGTTGCTTCTTACTGGGCACTTACTGAAGCTCAAAGACAACCAGATTTCAGTGAAGCCACTAGAAATCACCAACATGAACTGTGACAGCACAAACGCATGGAGATCATAGACCATACTACTGGGGAGAAATTGGAATTGAGGAATGAGAGGCAGACACCTACACCTTATCCAATATTCAGAGTTCATCCCTCCATCCCATGGTGCTTTATCAGTGATTGAGATGGGAGGAGAATTAGATCCTAGATCCCTATGGGAGATTTTAGCTGCAATTAATCATGTGTAAAACGGATCATCCTAGCAACCCATAAGTCACAAGATGCCAACATCCAGCAACCGCAGTGAGTCAAATGTCGATTTTCAGGGACACTTTCAGAAATAAACCCTACTTATTTCCTATTTGCCACCCCAAACCTTTTCTGCCACCCACCCTTGCTGTGTTCCAGAGGGTTTTGCCGTCGCTGATGCACGGGGAAGCTGTGAACATCGACATGGCATTCATGACGTACGTGGCCCACGCGCGCGGGCTCCTCGATGCCGAGGAGAAGGAGCAGATCCTCCAGTGCATGCGGGGCCTGGAGCTGCCGGTCTGGCACAGCGGCTGCAGCTGGGCCCTCATCCAAAGAGCCCTGCAGGAGCGCCTCAAGCACAGCGGGGGACAGCCCCGGATGCCCCTGCCCACCGGCCTCGGCGTAGCAGGTACTGCCTGAGGGACCCCAGGGAGCCCCCTGAGAGGGCACTTGGCGGGCAGTGACATCCTGGAAAATGTGCTCTCTGGTTTGCAGTTGTGCATATCTTGTGCTCTTTTTCACATCTCGATAAACCCATCAAGAGACAGGATCCCTCTTGTGTACAAGCCCCAGAACTCCATTAAGGATTGAGGTCTAATTAATTGCAGTATGATTAACCAATTCACCTTGCAAAGGTAAATGCAGTGCTCTGGCAGACATACCAGGAAGGGCAAAAGAGAAAAACAGTTCCTTTGCTATACTTGAAAAGGTTTGTGAAATAGTCCTTGGCAAAAGAAATTTAATACATTAGTGTGCCTAGATCTAATACTTGCAAATTAAATAATATCTGTTCAATATCTAGGATGAAATACTCATAAGATTTAAAAATAGAAGCCAACCAACCTCTAACACAGAAGCAATGCATGGAACCAGGTTGTGGTCTCTGGCATCTGTTTCCTTTTCACACCATTTCCGTGAAGCTCGGTCTCTACACACAAGGCAACAGGCTCTCACAAACTGGAGTGACTCTGCCACAGTCAGTCAGTGTGTGCAGGCAAGAAGAGCTCCTCTGAATGTCCTATTAACTACAAGTCTTATTTTCCAGACATATTCAATGACACCAGTGAAGAGACCCTGGAGAGAGCATACGAGCTGTGGGTCAGGGACTGCAAGACGGTGCTGGAGGAAGAGCTGCAAGACCAAGGTGATGGTCCTGCCCCAGGCCTGAGCTGTTTACCCCTGTAAGTCAGTGGGCAGAACTGAATTTTGGACAAGATAAATCCAGAAGCACCAGTGAAACTGCATACACCCCAGAGCTGTGTGGAACAAGCAGAATATTAGCATCTAACATGATTTACCTTTTTCAATTGCTTTGTTTGAAAGGGAATCTATTATTGCTCGAGAAGTGATTGCTCACAAGCGAAACCACCGAGTGTCTGTAGTGTAGTTCATAGTAAACTAACTTCTTTCAGGGAAAGTAAGCAGGTTTATTCATTTATTTACTTAATCCAAGCTGGGAACTGCCATGGCCCTTCCCACTTGTAGTCCACAATTGCTTGTGCTTGGACCCCTGACACGAGCAGGTGTAGCTGAGTCATAGACCATGGTATGGCACCATGCAAAATTTCTGTGCTGTATAAAATACTTGAAATGGGTTATCTCCTTCACTGGTTATTCTTTTCTTCTTGTTTCCTCTCATTCAAAAGAGCAAAAAAAAGAAGCTCATCTGCCAGCCTTTGCACCCAGTGTAAGGGGATGACACACTCTGATAAGAGGCACCATCACAAGTCACAGATCAGTAAATATCACTGCTGTGAAGCACGTGGGGGCTGTCTGTTGGCAGCATGGCAGCCCTTTGTCTTGGGACTCGCAGATACTGAGGACATGCTGGCAAGTCTCCTCTTGCTGCCCAAGGGTATGTGGTGGTTTCACTGTGTAACCCCTGCAAGCCACCAGTGTGACAAACAGGGCACAATTTGCAGCACTGCTGCCTAAGAACAAACTTGGGCTCCTGGCAATGTTGCAGAACCCACTGGTGTCCCCACATTTGCCCCAGGGCTACTCGTACCTGTCAGTCCCTGGCTCCTTTCCCATCTCGTCCCTTTCTGGTTAGATAAGGCCAGCTGGGGAAAACCAAGAGAAATTAGAGGACTCCAAGCAAGTTAATCACCTTCAAGCAGCCTCAGTGTCATGTCTCAGGATCCTGGCAGACTCAGAGCAGATTATATAACGGATGCTGATGGTGAAAAACGTAAAAGTAATGCCATCCTTCTCCCTGGAGGTCCAATCAAAGGAATTGCAATCAACAGCCTTTGAATTATTTACAATATTATTCGTTTTTTCCCCTGGTGTTTATTTTTCCCACACCATTTTGTGCTGATGTGCTGGCTTCTGTTTTGCTAAAGTAATAAAAGCTACTAAAACTGAAAAACTTCTGAAAAAATGTTTGCATTGCTGCCTGCAGTGTGTGCCTGAGTACATTTGCTTGTGCTTGAGAGACAGAAAGAGACTGGAGAAGTGTGGCACAGAGCTGACATAGTAAATCCCTTTTCCTCTTGAGCCTGGAGAAGATGTGCTTAAAACTACACAGAAAGCCCTCCTCAGCCTTCTCCAGAGCAGTGCATCTTTCCAGCTTCAGGACAGGGTTTCACAGAGATGGCACCGTCTTACCAAGGAGCTTTATAGCATATCCTCAGAGCCACAACTTTTTAGAAATAAACCCATATTTCCCACAGTTAAATAAGCCTGAGGCTGAGGATATCAGTGAACTTGTCTCCTTTTCCCAGACCATCAAACACAGGCTCATTCAGTGTGTCTCTGACAGTAGCCACTGTGTGGGGAGAGCATCACTGCTTCTCTCAGGGATCCACCAGCACCCCCAGCTTTGCTAGAACTGACAGGGACAGTGCACCAGGAGAGCAGGTGAGGGCCCACGAGTGTCTGAAGAGAGGGTCAGAGGATGGACCAGGCTCTGCTCAGTGGTGCCAAGCAATAGAACAAGAGGACAGAGGCAGAAACTGATGCACAGAAAGTTACACCTGAACTTGAGGATGAACTTTGTTGTGCAGTGACTGAGCACTGGAACAGACTGTGCAGAGAGGGTGTGGAATCTCCTCACTGGGGATATTCCAGAACTGTCTGGACACCATCCTGTGCTCTGTGCTCTGGGATGACCCTGCTTGAGCAGAGAGTTTGGACCACATGACCCACTGTGGTCTCTTCCAGCCAGAAACATTCTGTGACCCCAACTTTCTAGGAGCATGAGAGAGCCCCAAGGACAGCAGTCTGAGGGGCAAAGGTGCTGACAGTCATTTAATGTTGTGCTTACAGTGATCACCTGGGCACAGTCACAAGTGGTTTTCCACCTCCCCAGGAGCTGTGTGTGCCATTTTTCACACCAGATAACCTAGAAACGAATGAAGCACAGGATTATCATCTGCCCAACAGTCAGTGTCCTGCAGCACAGCATCTTTACTCCCATCTACCTCTGTGGAGGAGGTACAATACAAACATCAACTTTTAATTGTTTTAAATGTCCAGGAAGAGACTCTCAGGAGCCCAAAGGCATTTAGCACTCCATTTCTGGGGAAAGCCAAGGTGCAGCTTAGCAGAGTCTGGGTGAACTGAACTAAAAAGAGTCACAAAACCACACACGTACGTTAAAAGCCCAGCATCCGGGACCGATGTATTACTGGTGACAGTGACCTGGCTGTGGGTCACCTGTCAGCCATCCCCCCAGCTGGCTTTGCCTCTGTCTTCAGAAGCCTGTGACAACATATCCAAGGAGCTGAACCACAATTAGGACTGAAAAGTGAACACATGATTATTATTATTTTTTACCCTCCCTTCTGCTGTGGGTGACAGAACACAATCAGCCCCTGACGTGCTTGGTTGCTTGGTAGCAGACAGGCACATTTTTAATTATATACTAAAATATGCTAAAGAACATAAAACAGCTGCGTGACTAATATGTGTGTATCAAGAAAGGCACATGACAGCAGTAAAATTGCTTCAGTGTCTGATAAAAAGTGCCTCTGCCAGGCTTGTCATCAAAAGATCAAGGGAAAGGGGTGGAAAATATTATTAATAAAACAGTGACTTTTTAAAATACCCCTCATTGTTTGAGGTGCATTTTTTTTTTAATGTCTAGCATGAATTTAATTCTTTTCCATTTATTCAGCTTTGATTTAGTTCCTGCTTTTTCAAACAGAACTACTATATTAGACCTAAAACTCCGCTTGTTCTGTTATGATGCATTACTCCAAAGAGAAAAGCAGAAAGTCCCAGCTGGGTCCCCGCAGTGCAAGTTCTTCATGGATTTGTTTGAACAAAATTACTTTAGTGGTCAGAGAATAAGAAATCATTTTATTATTTACAAGTGCTGAAGTAATTTCTTTTGCAACCACCTGCTCTCTAAACTGCTTTTCAGCAGGGAAAAAAGAAGAGAAATATTAATAAAGTCCCTTCCAACCCAAACCAGACTATGATTCTGTGGTTCTGGAACTGATAAAGGAGTATCTAAGCAGTAATTAGTCATGCCCTGTGAACAGTAGCATTCAGTGTACTCAGTGTAAAATGAGAATCAGGCCAGAGGTCTTGAAGATATGAAAAGATTTTGACTAAATGTATTTAAAGTGGCTAAAGAAACAGCGCTGAACACAACAGCAACTGCCCCATTCCTCGTACAGCACAGCACCTGCCCCCCCCCCCCCCCCCCCCCGCTCTGTGCCTGCCCGGCTGGAGCCGATACCTCTGGTGTGAATTACAAGCTGCATTCAGAGAAAACAATCTGCAAATGACTTAATTAAATCACAGCTCGCCTTGGAGCAGGGTGGGTTTGCTGGGCCGTGCCGGGGTGGAGCTCAGGCGGCACCGCGGGGAGACGGCGCTGGGTCTGTGCTGGGACGGACACAGCCCCACAAGAGTGTGCTGTTCCCCATTCTTTTAACTCAAGTCTATCTCCTGCTGCTGTCGCAGGCACACAGGAGGAAAGCCAGCGGGAGCAGGGAGCTCTGGAGAGGCGCTGCTGAACATCAAGAGAGCAGGCAAAGCGTTTGAGCAAGACCAGAGCCCCCAGAGCCGTGTGCCCCATCCACCAACCTCTGCATTGAGGCAGCATCCCCAATATGTACATCACCCCCATGGTGACATTTATATGTATATTAGAGAACAATTAATATTTAGATGCTTTGCATATAAATATTGCATATAAATATTTTTATGCCCTGGCCCTTTCTGCTGACCACAGCAGCCCTCTCCTTGCCTTGCACAGCTCTTGGACAGCACTAACACAAAGGGGTCTGTCACAGGAACCGTCACTTCCCTCTATGATTCCAGAGCACAATTTCCAAAAACTGACCTGGAAAAGGAGCTGTTTCAAGGAAGGGTGAACCTCGGGTCACAGGCAAAGACAACGGTGTTGTTTAGAGCACACACATTTGACCTGTGAGCCAGAATCCTGTCAAGCCTCATTGATTTTAGTAAGTCAGGAACGCTTTTTCAAGCCATTCCCCTGCAATTTTAAAAAAGTGTATTTCAAAGGAGATGGAGCAAGAGCGTAGGACAACTTTCAGTGCTGCGACCACCCCCAGACGTGAGAGCAAAAGGAGCAGCACAGCTGAACCCAGCGAGGGAGAGCAATCTCCACCTCCGTCCTGGCGTCGGGAGCTGCCAGGCTCCCAGGTCTCCCGGGAAGGAAAGCACAACGAGGTGACCCGGTGGCAGTGTCCTGCTGTGTCACCACGCCACACAGCCGAACCCTGCAGCATCCCCCAGCCCGGCCACGGGGCTTCCCAGCAAAACACACCACACCAGGCACGGCTGGACTTACTTTTAATATCCACTTTCTTACCCTGACTGAATTTTTCAGGCTTGTCCAACACAACTGAAGAGGCTTCTAAGCAGAGCTGCCACCAACTCTTTACTGACACAGAGCTACTGCCTACAGCCAATACCCCCATGATGGGTGTTCTGCTCCTCCTGGGTTCTCCAACACAGAAAAAAAACCTTTAGGTGCTGCCACCCACAGCAAGAAATTCACTCCAAGCTTGACCACAAGAAAAACAACTGACCACCAAAAGCAAAGTCAAAATACATCAAAGAACTCAAAATAGAAATTATATCCTAGGCTGCTGATAAATAGATTTCCTAATGCAGTACTTCTACATTCTAACACTATGCTTAATTTCTGAAGAAATTACATTACAAAACCTGCTGGAAACACTCATGAGCTTTAACTCAAGTATCTTCTATGAAGAGGGACTGGGGCTGTTCAGCTGTAGTCCTAGTAGAGTCAGGCATTTTTTGTTGTGTTGGTTTTTAAATTGAGCTAGTAATTTTTAACTCAGCTGAATTAGGTATTTTCTATTCCTAATAGATATCAGACTTTCAAGACACTGGTCAAATTCAATACTCCTGTTTGTACTCAGGGCTCAAGCCCCCTGAGATAACACTCAGTAACTCCCAATGCTGCTGCAGCAAGATCCACAGAGAGCAGGAACTCAATGCCGTGAGCACAGGAAGCAAAAGGCTGCTGAAGAACAAGAGCAGAAGGGATGAGAGCAACAGAGACAGGGAGAAATAATGAAGATGGGAAGACACAACAAGACCAGCAGAAGCCAGGAGCAGCTGTTTGCATGTTGGGTGAGAGGAGGTTTGGGAGGAGTGAGCAGAGAGAGGACAAGGGATCCTGCCATGCACAGGTCAGCTAGAGAAGGGGTTGAGGTGCTCCTGTGTAGGACTGCTGGGGACAGGTGACCTTGCAGGAGTGACAGCAGGGCAAAGGGGGGCAGGTATCCCGAGGCCTCACAGAGCCCGTGACCTCACAGGGCTGCTGATGGGCTGCAAGGGGCAGGGAGGGATGGAGGCAAACGACAAGAGCCCATGGGAGGGGAAAAAGGCAATGACATTTTACCACATCCACCTGTTTTATTCCTTACTCTGGACCATAAGCTCTGAGTCTTTCCACCTTGGGGTATATTTGCAAAGCCCAGGTGGGGTCTGACTTCATTCTCCTGTGTGACTGCCACACAAACACAACTGGACAGCTCTGGAGGAACCAAGGATGCCAACCAACACCAGGTCAGGGACATGGACACATCCATGGCCAAGTCACAGACACAGAAGCACTGCAGGGACTCCAAATGCACAGGAAAACAAGATCCACTCACATGGAAAACGAGTGACTTACACAGATGTATGTGAAAAACCAAATGCTTTAATCCATCTATCAAGAACAACAGTTCAAATTATTTCATTGGATACATTAATATTGATCCATAATTTACAGTGCTATGGACCATACACAAATTATTGCTGCAGTCAACAGCAGATGAATATCAACATTACAGTACCAAGCATCATAGCAAGAGGCAGTAATTAATGTCACTTTTTCAAGAAATATAGGTATTTATACTATTATCAACATCAGCTTCCCCCCCAGTGCATTTTATGTCAAACAACATAAATGTAAGTGCATTATTTTGTGCTTTGTGCTTTCCTTATGTACCTTCTTTTTGCTTTTACAGGTTGTAAGAGTTAAATATTGCTTTATAGGCCAAAAGCAGTAAGGAAGAACTTCATGGTACTCTGCACGTCCCTGCCTGTTGCATGGCTTTGGCAAAGTGAGAATTGGTCGGTTCCCCACCCACCTGCTCAGGGAAGCCACCGCTGCCCAGCGTCACACAGGTCACTCTCACCAGACCGGGCAACAACTTCTGTCCATCTCACTCCACCGAGTCCATGCCAAACCCCGCCTGCGACTGCTGTCTCTGTCCTCTGCCACCAACCCCTGCAAAATGTCGCAGCCACACCCTCCACGACGCTCAAATGGGCAAAGGCACCACCCATTAGCACCCACTGGGGGTCTGTGTCTCCTAGAGGTGTCCCCATTGCAGTGTCACCGTTTCAAGGGTGGGCACACTCAGAGGAGGGCTGTAACCTAAGGAAAAACAGGGGGAAGAGTAAACAGGGCATGGCCAAGTTCTGTTACCCCAGAAAACACAAGGTATAGGAGCACACAGCACAGCTGCTGCGGACACAGAGAATTCTGCCAAGGAATCCAGCTCTTGATGGAACGGTTGGCCTTGAATCCTAACTCACCTCCACACACCATGTAGCCAAAAATCAGAAGTCATGGCTGTCAGTGAGTACCAGTGGTTTCACATAAGCTTGAAAAATATTCATATACCACAGTCTAGACTTGAATTTCTGAGTGCCCAGGGCAGGCACCAAACCAAAAGCCTCATTCAGTACATTCAGTGGTTCTCAGTTACTACACTCCAGCATGTACACCCTGATTTGTTGTACCAACGCTGCAGAGCTGTCCCATTTTCTGGGAGAGGGTAACACAGCCTTGTGTTACAGCTCAAGCATTTTCTACAGCCCTGATTTTCCTGTCACCCCAGCCAAACAGCAGCACCAGAAGCCTGTACCCCCATACTCAACTCAGAGCTATGGCACAGCTGCCTTGCAGGGACTGGGAGCATTTCCTGCCACAGGACCACGGCGACCACAGCACATCCTGCAGCCTCCCGGGTCCTGCCTGGGCCAGAGCTTCACTATCCTAGGAAAGACACATTCCCAAAAGCTGTCTGGGGTGGGGGGGGGGGGAGGCATCATTACAACCCAACTCCAGCTCCTCCTTCAAAAACCATAAAAGAAAAAAAGCCACAACCCGGTGGTTGCATCAACGCTAACACATTGCTGGCAGCTCAAGCGGGAAGCGAGGGCCGGACACAGCCACGGGAAGAGTGACAGGAACACAGACCCCGAGTTCCACAGCTGCCACCACAGCCCCACCGAGCCTGAGCCCCCTGTGCTGGGAGCAGCGGTGCCAGGCAGGGGACACCAGGAGCCCTTGCCTCCCATGCCACAGCAGCGGTGCCAGGCAGAGGACATCAGGAGCCCTCCCCTGGGGAAATGTCCAGGAGAGGGCTCAGTGAGCTGCGCTGTGGGAACTCCCATCACTATCCCCGGCCACCCCATCCCACCCAGTTCACATTTGGTTTCTGAACACTATCTGCTGAGCCAAAGGTTTCCTTGGAAAGCCAGCCAAACTGGCACTCAAGTTACTCACTGTTGCACTCATCCTATGTAATTTCCAGTGTAGCACAAAGGAGAACGGGAAGCTCTGGTTTTCTATACGTAGGCACCATGCTACACCTCAATGCCCTATACACCACCACCCTAAAGCTCTGTCTACGCCACACTTCAGTCAGTGCTAGTCGAGGAAGACTACAACTAGAGTTTAAGGCACTTCATTCTGAACGAGCTACGCCTGCCAGTCAGCTGTAGGCTGCCGTGGAGAATTCCATTCCCTCTGTCTAGCTCGGAACACCACCTGTCACCTCCGTGGAACACCTAGGCTGGATATAATACAAGGAAAACTACCGTTATTGCATAGGACTACACTTGAGTAGATAATGCACTGAACTACTTTTACAACATGGTTGCATGTTAAAAATTAATAACATTGTTATCAAGTAACAGTTATTTGCAGATACAGTAATTTACTCTTTTTTTTTTGTTTTTTTTTTCTCTTATGTCAGCCCCAGTGCTGAAATAGAACACAAATTGCTCTAACGGGTATATTAACTACATAGTTATGTTTCCAAGCATATTACTACTTTTTTTCTGTATCACTAAAAATAAATATGTAAGTTCAGTTTCTCTACAGAGTTGTTTTATTACCTAATCTAAATTTTTACTCTACCTTAAATGCGTTTAAAAACATTTTCAAAGTGAGACTGTAATATACAAAATATTCTCAAAATCTCTCTTAAAACACAGAACCCTGCATAAAAGCTTCCTTTCAAGTGTTTACAAAGAATGCAGAAAACTTCCAATGAGTTTTAAAAATGTCAAAAAATCGCTGCAATATTAAGAGGCAAAAATCTTACAAATGAAATACAAATAAATTTAAAACAAAAAGTTGAGGATAACTAAGGAATCCATGCAAATCAAAAGAAACTGTACAATGCAATTTAAAAAAAATAAAGCCAATTAGATATGTACAACATAATGTGCCCAGCTGATAATACGCATCATTTTTTTTTTGTCCAAAGAGTGTATCCCAACTTACAGTGTTCCTGCTTGGTTTGCCATTGGCAAAGCCATCCATGTGTGTCACGAAACAAAATAAAAATTTAAGAGGAAAAACTTGAACCATGATCAAAAGGAAAACCCAAATCAGCTCAGAGTAAGATTAAACAACACTCTGAGACACATCTCCCTGCAGTTTCAGCAACAGCATTTTATACCACAATCAACACAATCAGGATGTCTTAACACTTGGGTTTAGTTTGTTTTCTGAGTGAAGTCGGGTGGGTATTTTCCCTAAACACTTGTCACGTAAGACCAACATTTGAGGGACACTGTATCTTTAAGGCAGCACTATTCAATTAATACAATTACAAATTGGACTCTTTTGTTGTTGTTGTTTCTTTACATTCTTTAACTTTACATTTTGTTTCCAAGTAAATAGGTTGCATTTACAATCCTACAATTGCCCCCTCCCCCCCC